>VYVB01000423.1:0-506336 GCA_009761775.1 Ficus carica
ACATCATTATCTTAACCGTGCTTTAAACAAAAACAAAATATAACGTCCGTTTGATTCGACGGTTAGAGTTAAAATTTTTAAGTTGGAGTTGATTGACTTTTCAAAAACTAGTTAAAATTTTTATTGATTTAAAAAAAAAAAAAAAAACAAAAACTAAATAAAAAAAATTTGAGTTGGAACAAAGATACCAAACGAAAACTAAGGATTCGTTTGGTGAATGAGTTGAGTTTGAAAATTTTAAGTTTGAGTTGAAAATTTTTGTTAAATTTTCAAAAAGACAAACTTTTTCAAAAAACATAAAAATTGAAATGAAAAAATATATTTTTATTAGAGATAAGATGGAACACCAAACAGGCCTAATATAAATAAAATAAATACCTAGACAAGATAAGGTTGGTCAAGATTCCTATCATACAAACGAGGACAAAACATTGAAAAGTTAAATCAGACTCTGCATTACGTAATCCACCAACTGCATGATTGAATTTATTCAATAATGAGCACTGCTTATCAATACACATACACACACATATACATACATATACATATATATATATATACACACACACACACATTTTATGATAATTTCCCACAAACACTCATCCAAAGTTTTTAAATTTGTTGCCAACAATAACCAAAAATCACTATATAGAAAATGACCAACTCATTGCAAAGTTATAAATATGTATGTAAGAGATGTGAAAGAAATTTTATTCTCTTTCACAAAGTACAATTGGTATGGTACAGGAGTTAGAAAAACAATGATGGCAACAAGCCTTGCAAGTCCCTCTCTCTCTTGTTCCGGCAATGCAAATTCTCAACTAAACGTGAGATCGTTTTTCCCTCCGAGGTGAGGGCGAAAGCAAACTCGAATCTCGTGCTCTTCTGGCTCTGCAAGGAGTTTTGGCACCAGAATCTCAAGTACCGATCCTGGGCCGTCATAGTAAGCTTCTATGTTTGCGTCTTCGAGGATTCGGGTTGAAAGTGGGATTTCTCTAACAAACTCTCCTGGTGGACAGTGCTCCGATGAGGTATCTGTGAGCCTAAAAACCTTATCACGTCTCTTGATAAACGGCATGCGAGATGTGCTCACACCGGACACCTTAATTATACCATGTGTTAGTGTGTTCCTCCAAGACACTTTAACCCTCTGAAGATCCACACAGGGCAAGCTAATAATTATCAAATAACTTTCTTCATCCTCGTAAATCGTTTTTGCACCAGTAACAGGCCCATAAACATTCTTCATCACCCCGCTAAAATCATTCAACCAGTGTGGTCCATTCCGGTGAAATTCTGCATCTGGAATTCGACCGGGAGGAGGGTTAATTGCCAAGTAGCAATTGTCATTGTTTCCATTCGGGAATAGCCCCTTCCTCCTTTTGCTACTCACGGGCGATGGGTCCATCCCCTCAGAACTACTGTGTTTCAATGGCTGGGTAGACAAGTTCAGGCCAGACCCATTGAGCAGCTTCTTCGGATGTGAATTCGAGTTGCTCTTTATTGGAGAAGGCAGCCTCTCAAGCTCAAAATCCGTGTTGGGGAGGTTTCTCCATGAACTAAAGGCACTCGCTTCGGGAGGGATTGTAAAATTCCACTCCCTCCCGGTAAGTTCCATCCACCGTTTCTGATCTTCCTCGCTGAAACCTGTTAGATTCGGGGAAAGAACAACCTCGATCCCATGCACACATTGAGGGTTCGATAGACCCCTGTATTGCTTCCGCTGCATCCTGTGAGAACGGACGAATCCCTTATCAACACTGAACGGGAATGGGCGCTCCCCTTGGCGAGAATGCCCGTTCATGTAACTCCTAAGCTGCATCTTACCTAATGCATTCTCGGGCCTCTCCTTGAAGACCCACATGTACATGTTCTCCATGTCATGCTGAACCAGGAAAACTTCATGGTTGAGATCGGACCTGTCAAACCCTGAAACTCCATTGTTGTCGTGGATAATCCGCGACTTTGATTTCTCACTGAACGAGGGCTTGAAGTAAAAAGTATAGAAAAACCAAGCACCCCAAATGCTATCCACCCGCTTGGCACATTTTCGGCCGATCTTGGGAATGCTCACCAAACTCTCGGTCTCAAAGACTTGTGGACCAAGACTGACATCTAAAATCTCACAAGATTCGGGGTTCCATGGCTGCGGCGGAGGCGGGCTGCGCTCAGCCGAAAGGGGTAAGTTGATGTCAGGGGGGTGAGAGGGGGCGATTTGCTGATAGGTTTCGAAATCGAATTCGTCGTGAGAGGAAGAGGCGCTTGAATCCATGGACAAGAAGAGTGTGATGAGTGGTGGTGGTGGTGGTGGTGATGGTGATTCCTCCAATAATGAGAGGGCAGTGAGGCGAGAATTTCCCATGTCAAGTGAATTCCTTGGAGGGTTTTGTTGTTGGCACTTTAAGGTTTATTACAATTAATATTGCCAAGGCCATGTCCCCAAAAGAAAAGGCGAACAATCTCATTCTAAAGTAAACAATCTCATAAACACCTTCATCATTCTCAGTCAGTCCCCACTATATCTCCCTTCCATCAAAAGCCTGGAATTTACAATCAAATAAAACAAATTTCTCATACACCCACATAAAAATAATTAAAAAAAAAAATCCAAACAAAAAATGAATCGAAAATTCACACAAGGAACATCAATTGGAAGAATATATATATATTATATATATATATTTTTTTTTTTTTTCACTTTTCCTTTTCGAAGTATTTGAATAAGAATGAATATGTAAAGTGAGATAGAGAGGGATTATTCCCAAAAACGCTACAGAAAGACTAGTCTAAACCAAGCCTAAGAATCTCCTGAAACCCACCAAACCCAGCTGGGAGAGCACGGAATCAAACCATCAAAGTCCATATAAATATATATTATACATATGTAATTTATACTACAAAGACCCAAGAAAATATTTTTGAATCAGGAGAAAAAAAAGGGGGGAAAGGAAAGAGAGAAAATGGAAGATCTGGTAAGATTTTGTTACCTTTGGAATAAACAGAGGGGAATCTAGGGGAAGAGGGAGCTTGAGAGAGAAGCATAATGTTCATAACCAGATCATCAACCACCATTATTTTCTTCTTATTCTTATTCTTCTTATTCTTGTGTTGTTGTTCTTGGTGTTGGTATTTTTGCTGTCAGATTCTGAAAAGGAAAACAGAAACGTAGAGAGAGAGAGAGAGAGAGATGCAGAGAAAGGGGGTGATAAGAGAGCTCCACCACTGCCCGATTCCACCGCTTAATCTCTCCATTATTTATAAAGGAAAAGGAAGAAAGTTCCGTCCACAGACACGCTGACGAATCCGCGCTTAAACTCGAATCACCCTAAACGTTGCCACATCATAACCTTTTTTTTTTTGTTGCTAGAAACTATTCTCATTTCATTAGTATTATTAGTTAAATAACGTACTTCCTTAATGCAGGATAAGTAAACAAAACAAAACAAAAAAAAAAAAAAAAAAAAAAAAAAAATCTATTGACACTGTCTCATTTATTCTTCATACCTCTATTTTAACAAATTATTTTATTACCAAATTACCCTTAAAATTAGTTTTAAGGATAACTGTGTTTTAAAATATACTCTACACCTCATTTTAAAGTTCGAAAATAAATATTATATTCCTTCAAATATAATTCATTTAAAGTAATTAATAATCAAAATTAAAACAAAGCATTGCTAATGACTTCAAACAAAAACAAAATCATAAGTTGTTTATTTTTTACTAATCAATACTCAACCTCTTCTTTCATGGTGATATTAGCAAAAAAAAAAAAAAAAAAAAAAAAAAAAAAAAAAAAAAAAAAACGAGAAATCAGAAAGAAAAAAAAGTGTGCTTTGCTTGACAGAACGAGAAAGGTGGGGTGGGTGGAGGTTTACAAGTGGAGTTGTGATATATCCCTTCCAAAATCGTTCTCTGGAATTCATATCTTGGATATATATATGTTAAGAATTGAAATTCAAATCTGGATATAAAGCAAAGAATATCAATTTTTTTTTTTACGATAAATTATCCTCAACTCATTTGAGATTTTAAGAGTAAAAACAGGGGATAAAAAAAATAAATAGCAACCGTAATTAAAAAAAAATGGAGGATAGACAAAGATAATTAATAAAATAGAAGGGAAAAAAGAGAAAGGAGGGGGAAAAAAAAAAGGAAAAAGAAAAAGAGAGAAGGAAATATAACGTGGGATATGGAGATTGACATCTCCTGTCTAATTTTAATTTCATTAAAAGAAGTTAAATTTAAGATATAAAATCAGTTATGAAGTATTTTAAATTTTTATGATAACGTGGCATAATATTATTGATTAGATATTATTTGAGACACCAAAAATTGGACAGAGAATGTGGATCCAGGATATGGTTGGTGAGTGAGAAAATGTAGGGGAAAAAAAACTGAAATTAATTTGATGGGTTAAAAAGAGAAAAATTATAATTTGATTGTAGGAGTTGTTTTGGAATTAAAAAAAAAAAGGGTGTAACAAGTAATATCTAAAATTTAAAATTTTGATGGAGGGTGGTTTAAGTAGAGATGTGGGAAAAGTAAATAAGGGGTGTAAAAAGACTAAAAAAATCTACATGATAATGATGTGGTGCTCACATAATTGCCATATGACAAGTAAAAAAGCCATGATCAAAAGAACCAATAAATATAGGTAAGAGATTTATCAATGATAATTGAATCAATAACAAACTTAGAAATTTTAATAAATGAGATAATTACTACAAGTTTTTAACTCTTAAAGAACTAAAATGAAATTTTAATTTTTTTTTCAAAAGCATAATTTGTAAATTGTGATCAAACGCATACACAAAACACAATTAATAAAAGAAAATTGCTAAAGGCATCAAGTCTAATTCCAATTTTTGAGTATCAATCTATGTGATATATAAGTTATCATTTTTTTGTTAGTAAGTGTTTTAAACATTGACATGTCAATTGATTGTATTTGTTAACGAAAATATGACACATGAGTTGATATTCAAAAAGTTAAAATTAGAGTTAATGTCCATAGTATTTTTTAAATGTTAAGCACACCAACTATAATCTTAGCTTTTTGCGTACTAGCTCATGTGTCATAGTTATATTAGTAGATGCAATTAATTATCATTTTTTTATTGATAAGTATTTAAAGCATTGACACATCAATTGATTACAACTACTGACGAAAATATGACACGTGAGTTGATACTTAAAAAGCTGATATTAGAATTAATGTCCTTAGCATTTTTAAAATGTTAAGCACACCAACTATTATCTCAACGTTTTGCATACTAATTCACGCATTATATTTTTATTGGTAGATGCAATTAAATGATATGACAATCTTTTAAACACTTACTAATAAAAAAATGACAACTCATAAACCAAGTAGATTAGTATTCAAAAATTGAGATTAGCATTGTTATCCCTAATATTTTTTAAATATTAAGTGGGCTTGGGCCTTAGTGCCTACGTCCTTGAATAGTATTTTAAGGCATGTTGAATGAAGCTTTTCGAAATTACTTTTAATTTTTCTAGAAGTGTTTGGATATTTTGTCATAAGTTACTTTTGATTTTTCTAAAAGTGTTTGCATATCATGTCAGAAGTGCTTTTAGTTTCAAGAAGAGCTTCCTATCGAAACCAGAAATTATAATTTCTGGAAAAAAACTCTTTTAAATAGACTTTAAAACTCGTATAAGAATTTAAGTTAGATATTATAAAATTCAATTTAAAATTTTAATTACTTATTATAAAATTTTAAAAACATGACTTAAAAAGCACTTCTAAAATTTGGATCCCAAACACTAAATGAAAAACAATACTTTTGTTTCTCTTCTTCTATTGGCGAAAAGCAAAAGTAAAAATTCTATAAAACAGCTTTTACTATTTTAAGAGAGCTTCTATAGTAGGATTGTTTTTTATAAATTTCACAGTATTGATAAGAATTGTTTTTATCGACGTAAAACTAAATTTACAGTCTAATTTATGAGTGTTCATGCAGCATGTGACATAAAATTGTAATAGACTATAGTATTTTTTTTAGCACAAAGTCTCAAATATATTAATTTCACGCTTCAGTTATAATAAGGGTAAATTATTAAAATAGTCCCTAAATTCTTTATGAATGTGTCATTTGATCCTTAATTTTTTTTGGGGAAAAGTCCCTAAACTTGTAAAAATGGTGTAAAATTATAAAACGGAAAAATACAATAAATCTTTCATTTTAAGTGAATTTACTAAACTAACCTAAAAAACTAAAAAAATAATAGAAATATGGACATTGACTTTGACTTCTACTTTCAACATGTATATAGGTGTAAGGAAACATTCCACTCTAGAATCTGCCTAGAAAAATACTAAAATATCACAGGCGGAATTTTCTTTTAGCTTGGTTTTTTTTTAAAATTTTTTATTTTTTTTTAAGGATTGATTAGAGATTGATTTGTAAAATTATAGTCCTTGTATCATAGTAAATAGGTCTTAATATTGAAATGTGAATTTATTGTTGATTGAAAATATATGCTTAAGTAATATAAAGCATAGTTATCTTATGTTTAATAGTGTAAGTATTCGTTTAAAATACTATTATCATTTATTATTGGTGATATATGTATGCAATAGTGGAGTAGAACTCTCAAATAATAAAAGTTTTTGTATTTCTTATATAAAAAAATAAAAATAAAATAAGAACCCAAGCTTTTGTAACCAATCATCATAAAATATTTAGATGGAGCCATCTGAATGCGCCATTCAAATTGCCATTTGATAGCCCGAAAAGCGGCTCAACATTTAAATGGTGGAAATAACAATTTTTAGGCGAAATTAGTAATTGGCCGTCCTTTCAATTTTGACAATTTCATTTAAGGTTATAATTCTGACAATTTCATTTAGGGCTCTAGATTTTCACCGTAAGTGATTGTTTTCAAAATATATTGAAACACAGGTGCAAATGTTTTTATCCAATGATTATTCATATTGTAAAATATCTAAACGCCATTTCGTATAGTAATTCAGCTTCTTCTTTTCTAAATTTTTCGTTCAAATTATTTCATTTGAATTACAACCATTCGAATATGTGCAAATCAAATGGAAAATACTTTTGATGCATGGACACAGTTGTGGTAATTTCATCGACAATGAAATATATAAAAAAAAAAAAACATCAAAATGGTTCGTATTCCAAATGATTCTTTTAAAAAGAAGAAGAAGAAATCAAAAAAGAGATATTACAAAGATTTATGTTATTCCTCAAAAAAATTGAGGTGATTTGGCTCAATCCATCTCCTCAACCAAAAAGGCAATCAACTTAGCACACAACATTAGGGATATGGAAGTTCAATTTAAGGCAAGATGTTTTGTTGATTAATTAAACGTACTCTCGATCCTTAAATTTCAGAACTCCATCATTGATTTTTAAGTCAGAGATCAAAATTATCAAAATAACAATAATTTAATTTAACAAGGGACTATTTAGCCATGAAAAAAAAAGGTTAAAATACGAAACTGTCACTTCTTGAAAAATTTGGAGAGAGACAATGCAAAAAATAATGTAGTAAAACACCATACATAACGATGTAGTTGTAGCAGGGGGGTCCATGAAAGGGGATCAAGAAAACACCAACAAGATCATGTGTAGGGAATCCAATTGGAAGAGAAAAGATTTTTTAATCTGAATCAACTTTAAAGATTCCCCATTGCCTATTATATATACGTGTTTCTTTTTTTTCTTCTTCCACTCACAAATTCATTTTTGTCAAGAAATCTTTTAGTACCCAGGCACCATTATATATATATATATATATATATATAAGTATATATAGTTGGTGAAACTGTGGCCGCAGAGGTCCAAAGTCCTACTTTGAAAAGGCTTTTAATTCTCTAAGAAAGGAGAGGAAAAAAAAAAAAAAAAAAAAAAAACATTTTGTCCACCAATCCGACCACTCCTTTAAATGGTGGTGGGTGTGGCTATCATGCAGTCGTATCCCATCAGTCCTCACCCCTAAAAATCTATTCCCACAATTTTCTAAAGTGGGTTTTGCTTTTTCTTCGTAGTGTTGTGGTGCATATTCATCTATCAACTTCTTTTTGGATTAATGTAACAACCACAATTAGCGATTGAGTCGATCTATAATTTCAGTAATAATATACACTAAAGTATTAAGTTTTTAGGGTTATTTATATAGAGATAATCGGTTTTTAATAAGAATAAAAGTAAACTATTTTTAGAGGTATAAAACTAAAAGGAAAGAGAGAAAAAAAAAAAAAAAAAAAAAGTGAGAGAAAAAGTTTATTAGGGTGGAATCCCCATGCGGTCACTCATTTTATACATTTGTACAAGGATCTTTTATCTCCTCCATTTATTTAGCAAAGGACCAGTCTAAACATATGTCAAAGGAAATTAATGTTGAGATATAATTGGATATTTATTGTACATTATATTTGAAAGGTACCATTGGTACGGGATAACATTACATATACATGTACCATTTTTTTTTTTTTTTTTTTGGGAAGAAAGCGCGATGGTGTAGTATGTGACATTCTATAAAATAGAGATAAAGACTATAAGTGAGATAGAATCCACAATCTTTATTTAGTTAAAATCCTACCAATCCCCTCCCCATAATGTTTGATCAAAATGGATGGCAATTTATCCATTAATACGGGTATTTGCGGGCTGCAGATACCGTCCTTATTGGAGCAACTATGGAGGATACTCGGATATGGTTTCCCAATCAAGTGCAGGAGGTAGGAGAAGCTGCCTTGTATCCTCACCCGTCTTGCCTAAATATATATATATATATACTTTAAAACTTAAATTTTTTTTTATTTGAATACAAAAAGGGAAATATCTTCATAAAGAAAAATAAGAAAGCTATCCCGAGTCTTGATAAGAAAATTAGGCTGGGTGAGCTTTTTTAATCACATAATCTAATAGATGACCCAACTTTTTTTTTAATTTAGAAAAATGATTGTTTGTAATTTTTAGATTTGATCAATCAATGATTGACCATTAGTCAATCAGTGATTGATTATGAAAATTAGTGATTGATAATGATCAATCAGTGATTAACTATAAAATTTAGTGATTTACGTTATGATTAATCAGTGATTGACTTACAGTCAATCACTGATTGACTATAATGTAGTTAATCACTGATTAACCATTTAAGAAAATTTATTAACTATTTTAGAAAAAATGACATTTTAGCTAACTTTTAAAAACTTCGGATATTTATTAAAAACCTTCATAGAAAAAAGCTTTTAGCTATAAATTCATTTTTTTATTATATTGCTAAAATTTTATGAAAACTTTGATGAAATTTGTTTTGAATTATTAATTTATAAATAGATAAGATATGGACATAACATTTCTAATATATGTTATCTGCTCCACACTATCTTAAATTAGATGGATACAGAGGTTAGAAAGGGGAATAAATGATGAAATGTGGAATTTACCCACCCCACCCTGCTTTATTGTCATCTCGAACTAAATCAAATGGTCTTAGGTGATTGAGAGATAGTAAATAAAAATATTTACATTTTTATTTCTCTACTACTATAAAAGTGTCTTAAAGCACTAAAGCATACACCTGTGTTGTAATTTTTTTTCCAAATTATACCCCTTCTTTTTTCCAGTTATAGCCCTTTCCCAACTTTACTGTGTGTCTTCTTCTGTACTTTGCACCCTCACATTTCTATATGTTGGCCCCACAACCCACTTTCGTAAATCTACGGAAGATATATATATATATATATATATATATATATATATTAGAGGCTTGCAATGGATCTTATTGCATCAAAATTTTAAGATATAAATCGTCATTTCCTTTTACTATTAATAGGAATTTTAATTTTAATCGGATTAATTTGTTGTTTGCAGTAGCCTAAACATGGTTTTTTTTTTACCTATTCTTTTTGGTTTTTATGTGATTAAGATAAGACAAGATCATATAATCATAGATTTGTAAAAATGAACATCTCTAAAACATTTACAAGACTTGACTGATTAGCATCTAATTTACCACTTATCGGTGGAAGTTGTCAATTAATTCATGTTTCTTATAACAACAAATTAGTTAAACTTGAGACCCAAGAATTAAATGCACCCAAGTAAGTTAGTGTTGTCCAAGAAGCAAAGATATCCATGCAAGTCAATGACTCATTTCTTTATATATTAATGAAAAGGTAACAAATGTGTCAATTATCTTAGTTCTAGTAACTTGCTTTCTTGCTTAAAATTTCACTCAAAATAGTTCTGTTGTTGGCCTTAAATTTTTTCCTGTTGTGAGTTTTAAATTTTTCCTTCTCTATAATAGTGTTCTTCTTTCACTGCTTCTAGGTATTTATATTTTATGTTTTGAATGGCTGAGTTCACAGATTAGTATAGTTATCAGTGTAAAAAAGGATGATTTTAAATATTGGGAGACTCACATAAACTCAAACCATGCTTTAACAAGTGATCTATGCTTTTTGTTTTAGGGTTTTTTCTATGAAAAATTTATGTCTTTTCTTTTCTATTTTTTACTTCTGCGAAAGTCATAAGTACATTTCTTGTTCAAATTTTAGAAAGTGAAAGTAGGGTAAAAGACACAAGAAACTCAAAGAAGAATTCCTAAAAAAACTGAATTTTATTGCATTTTAGAAGGTGGATATTTGAAATTTAAAGCTCAAACTTTGTTCAGATTTCACGGAGAGAGTTCAAAATTTGTTCAAATTTTAATATTTTGGAATTTAATTGCATTTTAGAGAGAGACAAAGAGTTCAAAATTTGTTCGAATTTAAAAAAAAAAAAAAAAGAGTTCAAAATTTGTTGAGATTTTAGAAAGAGAGAGAGAGAGAATAAAGCAATTGCAGAAGTTTTAAGGTTTAATGTTTATTGTCATTGAAGACATATGATGTTTTATATAAGAATTCTGAAGACATTTTACTTTTTCATTAAATTTTAAAAAGTTGATATTATAATTTAAAAAGAGAGTTTATCTTATTTTGTCTTCAATGCAAATAGCACGTGGATTTGCACGTGCTACCTCTTACTCGTCTATAAAAGAAATGTGAACAACCAAATAGCCGTATCTTGCTTTTCTTCTATTATTATTATTACTTTTTTCTCGCATCAATCCGTATAATGGCTCATTGATCCATTAAAGTTAAAAAACATTAATGCTGACCAACAATATCATTCTTTCTCTTCACAATATCGTAAATGCTTACCTCATTATAACATTAAACATTCTATGACAAAATAAATATTTAATTGGTAGTGTTAGTTTCTAAACTTCAAATAAAATAATATATACATATAATTGACAGTATATCATATACGCATCTAACCATCTAAGATAGAGCTATATTGATTTGATTTTTTTTATATATATATTTTTTTTATCGTAACATAGAATTCTCTCCTTAAAAAAAATCTATAATTTATATAAGATAGCCTTCCTTTTTTACATTTTTTCACATTTTTATTTGATAAATTTGTGCCAAAATTGTCCCCCAAAATAAGGAAAGAAATATTGCAAGTACAATTCCTTAGCCTACATAATTAGCATCCAAAAGAAAACTTTGTGCCGATGTGTCTTGTGAATAATGTTAATCAAGTGGGGTTTCTTTTGTTGAAATGTTATAATATTAATATTTTGACTAAACCAGTATTCATAAGCAAGTGTGAGTTTTATATCTTGAGACAAGAAATGACTAGGTAAAGTGCACTCTAATTAGGAGAAACACTTTCTCTAGGCACTACTGAGACATTTTTATTTTATTTTATATAAGAAGAAAACTGAAAAGTGGGAGTGTTTATATATATATTGGTGAATGATTAAAGTGGAGAAGTAGAGATCAAAGTGGCCCATATACGCATATATATTTATATATGTGTGTGTATATATGTTGTCCTTTGAGTGATCATCACACATTTGCCTCAGATACTACCTCCTTATATGACCTTTCCTATACACACACACATATATATCTATATATTTTTTTTATATAAGTACATTTATATATGTAATTTATGTGTACATTCGTTAATATGTGTGTGTGTATATATATAAATATAATATGTTGTGCTGAGTGATCATCATTTGCCTCAGATACTACCTCCTTATATGACGTTTCCTATATATATATATATATATATATATATGTATATACGTTAATATGTGTGTGTATATAAATATAATATGTTGTGCTTTGAGTGATCATCACACAATACAACCTCCTAGATATATGCAGCTTTTGTTCAGGTGAGATGGAGGTTTCCTGTTTCACGTTTGTACGAGGAGAACATGGGAGGCTGTCTGACCCACATGGGTGCCTTTTTTATATGAAAATAAAGAAACTAATAAATTAATTTCATTATTGGCCATTAATAGAATATTACTGATATTTTATGATGATCTAAAGTAGCCTGTAGAAACCCTACATGACTATCATTAACTTCCGATATGATTCTCACCCATATTAAAAAATTTAAAAAATTACGATAAGATCATTAAAAGGTCAAATATAATTAGGAAAAATATCATAAATTCTCCCTGAATTATACCACTAGTGTTAATATGCCCATGAATCATGAAAATGTACATGTTGTATCTTATGAATTTTGACATGTGTGTCAAGTTATTTTCTCATTTAACTTCTGTTAGTTTTTTCCGTTTGCTTTTGTGTCAAAATGTCCATGACCTTTGCTTTTTGTGTTAGAATGCCATGTTCTTTGCTTTTGTACCAAAATACCCCATGATCTTTAATATTATGTCAAACTGCCTCATCTATTTTATTTTATTTATCTAACATCATATAATTACCTAATAATTATTAACTTTTTTAAAATAGGTAAAAAAAATTATTTTTTTCTAATTAAATAATATGCATCTTATTTTTACACGCTATATATATATATATATATATATATATTTTACTAATTGTAATTCAAGTTTATATTAATTTTAAATTTCTTAAAAAAAATAATTGCACAACTATGTTATTATTTTTACTGTCCTAATATTACAATTTTAGTTTAATTATGATTGATAACACTGTAATAAATGTATGCAATCAATCATATTTTAAATTTAAATATATAATTAAGAATGTGCATAGAATAAATTTACAATAATTTATTCTCATTATAGGTTTAAGTAAACACATGAATGAAATTCGTAATGATTATGATTTTGAATTATGTAGGCAAAGTAAAACAGCTTATTCGAAATCCAAATCCTCCCACTGAGTCCTACCAACTATGATTATGCATAAGTAAACTCATAACCCAATAAACTTGAATTAAAATAAGTAAATAGAAAATAGAGTGTAAAAAAAATTACATATTAGTTTATTAAAAAAAATAATTTTTTTTACCCATTCTAAAAAATTAAAAATTATTAGGTAATTCTATAACGTTAGATATATGAAATAAGATATATGGAGCAGTTTGATATAAATATTAAGCTCAAAAGATATTTTGACACAAAAGCAAAGATCATGGGGCATTTTGACATAAAAACAAACGGAAAAACTAACAGAAGCTAACTAAGGGAGCAACTTAACACATATGTCAAAATTCAAGGGGTATAACAGGTACATTTCATAATTCATAGAGTATATGAACACTAGTGGCATAATTCAGTGGGAATTTATGACATTTTTTCCATATAATTACTAGTGACTTCTATTATTTCTAAACATTATTGAGCAAAACAATGTTATAATAAACAACTGATCCATCCGACGCCCAAATTAAAAAATAAAAATAAAAAATCTAATGAGATTTGAAAATTTACCTTGGATTGGGCCAGTTTTGGTTTATTGCAGTAAAAAATTCACTCACGTACCACTCTATCAATTTAATAAATATATAGATGTTTTGTTTGAATATATATATTTTTACTTGTACTTTTTTTTTTTTTGATAGAGTGTTATTTACTGCTTTATCAAAAAAAAAAAAAAAAGTTATTTAGTGAGTCCCATATTGACAAAGAGTGAGTGCTTACAGGTTCTTTTTAATCACAAATGCCTGGAAATTGTAATTTAGTGAAGTCCATTTATGGATTTACATGGTTCCATCCTGACTGTTTGTTATAGTCGATCTGCCAATGAGTTTGCATGTGATTTTTATCTTGTGTTTTATTAAAAAAAGTGTATATTTACTACTAGACTATAATATTTTACTAGAATATTATATAAATTATAGACCTTAAACACCACATGTAATGGTATCGAAGACATATTTTTTAAATTATGCTCAAAATTTGGAGGGGGGGGGGGGGGGGGGGTGTTTAAATTATGATAATTGTTGTTGTCGTTGTTGTATAGATTGGATTAAATTAGAATGGAACTTTAGTTCAAAAGTGATTGGTTTAGATGTAGAAATTAGGAAACTGACCTATATTAGATGGAGTAATATGCATTTGAATGTCATTAATTCCTGCTCACCTTTATTCTTGGTAACTTTATATTTAGGAAACTGACCTATATTAGATGGAGTAAAATTTGCTCTTATTAAATAATATGAATATATTTTTTTTTTTTAGCATTTTTCCGGTTGGGCACATTTTGTTTATAGATGAAACATTAAGTATGTAAATAGCTGTAAATAAAAAATAAAGATTACAAGTAGAATCACCTTTACAAGAAACATCTCTTTGGCATTTAAGGATACCCTTCACTTTTAATGGATGTTCTTCTTGTTGATATCGTTGTGACAGATTTATCATCAATGTTTTATTTTGTGTGTCTAAAACCTTCTGGATCTGATTAATATTAAAGCTACAAATCTGAACAGACACCACATAAAACACTCAAAAACAACAACGTAAACAAAAAAACAAGAACTAAATCGAAAATTTAAGCCTAGATATCAAATTCATCACTACTATATGTACAGATCAAATAGAAATGTATCTTTATTCATAAACAATTAATGGTAACATAAAAGTGTAGAAAAAAAGAAAAAAAGAAAAAAGAAAAAGTCACCATGTGGGCAAAGGATATGCCGAAAGAGACATTTAAATAAACAAAAGAAACAAAATTTATTACCATATATATTTCCTCTTATGAACGAAAAAGGAAGTGGGTTCAGTAAGTGAAGGAATATAAAAATGGTTTAAGATGATAAAAATAGAGCATAATTGAACAAGTTGTATATGGGAAGTAGAGATCTGAGTTGACAAAGATGGAGGCATTTGGGATCCGACTCGACTTCATAGATGGAAAAAGGGCAATTCTTTTTCTATCAACATTGGACAAAAAAAAAAAAAAAAAAACAAAACAGTCAATCACAAGCCAATATCCGCATGAGTTGGTGGGAATCATAACTTGTAGCATCCACGTGCTTTCTTTAGAAAGTCTTTGGAAGCACACACAAGAAAAAATATATCAAATGTATATTAAAAAAAAAAAAAAAAAGGGGAGAGAGAGAGATAGAGGACTGTAATAAGTTGGAGCAATCAAAATCCGCCAAGTAGGGATTTTCCTTCATCAAGTGGCAGTAAGAAGTATAAAAAATGCTAATCATCTATCTCTGTTTTTGTTGTTCGTTTATTTGTTTGCTTTTGTTGCTTGTTTTTTTGTTTTTGTTTTTGCTTAATTTTTGTGTTATTTTAGTCATACTTGCTCCAATAAGATTCACATGTTATGCACCTTTGAACAACCCCATAAGCTTATAATGATGATAAATATATTTTATCTAAAACAATTAGCAATTGTCTGAAAATATAGTAGAAATTAAGCACAATGGTAGTTCCATGAATAGTCTTTATTCTATCGTCATAATACATATGATAATAATCTGCAGCTCTGATACCAAGATTAATTTATTAAAAAGCAGACCAAACAATATATTGATATTTGAATATTAAAGGCCTAACACATTAATTATGAATAAAGGGTTTAAAGAGTAGATTTGTAGGGTTTGAACTATGGATCTCCTGTTTTGATATTATGCTTATTACCAATTCATCATAAAAACAAGTTATTAGAAAATGAGTCAATAATAATTTTATATTAAACATTACACAGTCTCATTTTAAAATATGTCCATTTTCAAACATATTGGCAAATGTCTATTTAAAAATAAATAAATATATGTGTATCTTTTATCCTTTTAGTATAATTGACATCATTTCTCTTTTACATAGAATCTTTTTTCTTTCCTTTTTTTGTTTTTTTTGTTTTTTTTACTTGAATGATGAATATGTTTTGCTGATAAATGTATAGTATTTTTAATAAGCCCAAATCAGTTCTCCCGCGGTTTTTAAAAATTTTAAAAATATTATGAAATAACCTCATTTGTATTTCTTTTCTTTGGTATTCATTTTTTCATCCTTCACTTTTTGTATTTTGTATTTCGGGTGTGTTCTTCTCTCTCTCTATCTCTTTTATTGATATAAACATGATTTTTCTAATAGAGCATTTCATGATTATTTTCTTCACGTTTTGTGGTTCTTATATATATATATATAGTGTGTGTGTGTGTGTGTGTGTGTGTGTTGTGTGTGATCATGATATTTTCTTTATGATTCTGAGAAATCTTTTCTTTTGTTTCAACATTTTCATGCATATTTCTTTCATGAATTAAATGTTTCTTTAATATAATTTCACTTTATTAGGATTTAAGTTAATTTTCTTATTTTTTTTTTTATCATGTTGTATATTTATCTTATTGACTAATTCTTTATTATATGATTGTTTTGTTAGTATGTGTTAGCTTTTTTTAAACATATTTCTTAACTATGATTTTGGTTTCTTAAAAGCCTATTATTTATTTATTTATTTATTATGATTTAAGTTCTTTATGATAATTAGAACGTTATTCTTGTAACGATCCGACTACGTAGGGCCGTTACCGTGCTTACATACCATGCTTAACTTTAAAACTTAACTTACTTAAACGTACTCTTGTATTTCATAAAAATACAGAAATATTTTTTCTTTTAAACTCAAATTTAAAACCTATCTTATTTCATACTTATTATATGTACTACAATCGAGTACATAGTTGTAAAACCATTTTAACATATTTGATAAACTATACTAATTACCGTTGTAATAAACTTTAAATACTATCCTAGTACTAAATATTTTAAGTACCGGTACCATTATATTATCATATCATAACATAAACATATTTAACAAAACACGTGGTGGTGACCTAACCCAAATTTCATAGTCTACAATGCCATATCTCCACAGTCTTGCATCAAGCTTGTCCGGTAGGTTACTATCTACAGCATGAACGTAAGTTATGAGCTTATGCTCAGTAAGTACAACTTTTAATTCCCACAAAATCATTTTAGTATAAGAATGCATGAAACCACTTATACTTTCTTATGAATCAATTATGTTTTTCTTATGTTAACTTAACATGAATCAATTATAATTTCTTTTTTAACTTAGCTTTGGACCACTTACATAAACATGAACATGAGTGTACATACCGTGGCACGCATCCATGGATTAAACCTGCTCTTGTAGTAGGTTGGTACGATACAAGGCAACTTGTTTGCCTTCATTCTTGAAAACTTGTTCTTAATTTGATCATACTTGAAAACTTACATCTTTATTATTTCGTACTTGAAAACTTGATCTTATTCTTGTCGTGTGATTTATTATTAATGAGCATGCTTACGTGATGCCATAATAATAAAACATAAATCATATGCGTCACATACATTAATATATGATGCTATGAAAAACATGCAAAGCAGTAAAAACATTTAAATCAATGCATGAGCTTTTGAAAAACATGCAAAGCAGTAAACATATTTTGCCTATGCTGTAGGCGGAGTTGTACTTACAAATTGTCCTACGCTCTTGCTCTACGTTCCAAAAGGCAAGACAACAAGCTATATTCCTGTTTTCAAACAGGGCGTAAGATAAGAATCGTTCTATCTTACTACAAACCATAACATACTAGATCAGTATCTAATCCGATTACCATTGGTAATCATAGATACAAATCCTTACATAATAAATTGGTATCCAATCCGATTACCATCCATCATAGAATTGTTACTTATATTCATAAATAACTTCGGTTTAAAATTCCCTTTATCTTATTTTCTTGAAAATATCTTAATTTCACAAATCAAGTATTATCTTGATTTAATACTTGAAATGTTTTTTTTTTTTTTATAAAAAAATCACTTGTCAAATTTCAAATGGATTTAAAACCTCTTTTGAAACTATTTTCATAAAGCCATAGTTCCTTTGTAAAACTGTAAAACCTTGAAAACTTCTTTCTAAACTGCCTTTTAATTTGCTTGAATGTATATGTGCATGAAATTTCCTGTACCATGCACAGTTTTGAAAAGTCCAGTTTTATCTTTAAACCGGTTAGAATTTGAAATTTTTTTTTCTTTATTTTAGTTGTAGATCTCATCGAAACCTACAAATTTTGTGCTTTTCTTGAAGCTTAAATTTGCCTTTAACTTACTCATTTTTCCCCTTGAAAGTTCTGACCGTGTATAGTACTCGGGGATCGGCCAGTTTTGAAAATTGATAAAAACAGAGGCCTTTGGAGCTCTTTGTTCAAAAACTGCCCATGTAACCCCCTAGTGTGTTTTCTGTTTTTTACAACTTTACAGTTATAACTTTTTCCAAATTCTGCCTCTAAGGGGCTCAAAACTGGGTTTTCAGAAAATTGTCTAGATTATTTTTAAAAACCGACAGTTTGTATTTTGTGGATTCTTAGCTTAAAAATCCGCACACACTACTCAAACGGTCAAAGCTGTGAGCCTACATCAACATGCAGCGCGTTGGTTTCATTCTTAAACTTTAACCATTCACTTATCTCATGTTCTTGAAAAAACACAATATGATAACTTACTTGTTTACCAACTTGTGTCTTTATATTAATTTCTTAACCAACATACCCATAATAATCACATCATCATCATTAACATCATCATCATCATCATCATCATCATCATTCATAAAATTTCCCTACTTAACATGTGAAAGCATATTCACAAACACATGGTGAGCACACATAATCTTAAAACTCATCATAGAGATCAAATCAGATTCATGCTTAGGGCTAGCAACAAGATAACCTAAGCATTAGATCTAGCATAAACAACCATTAGAGGCCATAAATAAGAAAATGAAAGAACATGAGCTTATGCTCTTATCCTATAACTTGAAATACACATAAATCCTCAAACCAAAACTAATTAAAGTTTTAGTTAGGGATCAAGAATATACCTCTAGAACTTGAAGGAGATGGATTCTAAGCCTTGAATGAGAGAAATCCCTGCTCTCCACCTCTCCACACCCAACCTGCCACCCTTTTTTTTTTTTTTTTTTTTTTTTTTTTTTTAAGGTTAGAGAGGAATAGTTGAGAAATAACTAGAGGTTGAGAGACTAACTACAATGATTCAATTCTCACAACTCACCTCTATTTATAGGTGGAAAAAATTTTCCACAATTATTAGCTTTTTCTTAAATTCCTTGAATTGCATATTGTCCTTAAAGACAAAATATTTGCCTTCCAAGTCCCTCAAAATGGCCGGCCATGTGGAGTGTTGGAGCCAAAAAATCCCTTCATACTTATCTATAATTTCTTGGCCTCCAAGTAGGGTCATGTTTGGTATTCCCTCCTAATATGCAGTCCATTTTCTTAATAATCCATATAGTACTAATACTTTTTTAACTATCAACAGTATAATATTGTTGGACTGCAGTCCATAACTTATCTGCACTTAACTGGACCGTGTATAGGTTTTTCTTAGGACTTGAAACTACTTAGTCCTTCTTGCTCCAAATATTATTTTTGATTATTCTAGAGTGATCCCAATCCTTATTCTCAATTCTACATCCGTTATGACGGTTGGCCACAGTATAATTTCAATACTACTTATTATACGGCAGTATCATCTTAATCATGTCGTAAATTATCTTGGTTATTCATCGGCCAGGACAAAATCATAAATCATGATTCTGCCTTATCACCATAAGGCCTCATCTTGAATTAATAGATCGTTATTGAGTCTTATAACACTATAAGAACTCGAACATATTCTGATAATCAAATCAGATCATTAGTTTTATATTGACATACATAGTACAAACTTAGATTTCCTTTACACCTAAGGAAATCACAAGTCCATAAAAAATTTTGGTTGTTACAATTCTAATATTTTTTTTATTTATTATTGGTTTGTTTTAACAATTAGTTTCTAATAAGATGTAACTGTTGTATGAAAGTGTTTATTTATGATAATTATTAAATAATTTTGTTGTTTTTCAAATGTGATATGCTTTGTTTCTTTATGACAATTATTCTATCATTATGATGTCTTTTTTAGGTTTTAAAGTGTTTTCTATTTCTTTACAATTTTAATTCTTTTCAATATTTGTTATGAACTTTATCTTAACGACCGGTTTTTTTTTTTTTAAATTGTTTTTGCACACTCTACCAATCAATTTATCTGATGTGGTTCTGTTTCTCTTTATAAAACTAAATAAAGTAGTGTTTTTTTTTTTCCTTTTATAAAGATTTGCTTAGTCTAACATTTTTTTTTAGAGTTTTTTCTTTCATTTTCTATCAATTCTTTATTTGTTTATTTACAATTCTTAATTGAGTTTAATGTAGTCTTTACAAGTATCAATTTAAACATTCATGCAAATAAAAGAAAAAAGTGACGTGTTTTAAATCATGACCTCCAATTTGAACATTTATGTAAATAACCCTTTCATATTTCAACATATCATTCAATACAAGCAAAAGCATTGTGATATATGTTTTTGTACAAGGTCTTCTCCTAAGGCCCAAGCCCAATACTCGTATCCCGTGATGCAAATGGGCTCATTTTGTTGACCAAAGCCACGCTCGGGGAACTCATGTAGTTCGTGGTTTGATGGGCCATGAGTAATCAAATATTCCCATTTATCCATGTCAAAGTTGGTTTTTGATCCCATTTGGGGTTTTCAAATTGGCTCAAGATAAATGAGCGATGGAGAAATAACTACGAAAACTCATTCTCTTACCTCAGGTAGATCAAATTGTGTGTGTGTATATATATATATATATATATATATATTCATAAATCCACCATAAGTGACAGCCCAAAAAACCCATCTCTTATTTATTGTGACCCAAAAGACCCAAAAGGTTGGTTCTAGAAGCTTCCTATAGCTAAGTCAGCCACTCTAGAGACCAAGACATTCTTTGTCCAGTCTCCGGAGTAGTCCCTAGTCTGACTCCGGAGACCAGATGTTTTTCCACATTTGCTTTGGCTGCTTGCTTTGGACCAGTCCCTGGCAAGCCACCCACTCCAGAGATGTAAAAGTTGCATGTAGAAGCTACTAGGCTTCTGAAAAGTACTGTAGCTTTGACCACCTAGTTATCATCACTTCCCATTTTTTGTGTTTCTTGAAGACGAAAACACAACTGTCATTCCTTGGATGCTAAAAATAGCATTGAGTGTATCAGAGGCATTCCAGAGCCCCATAGTTCCTTAGTCCCAAGCAACCTCCAAAATGACTCAAGGCCTCCCCTATAAATAGCTTCCCTTATCTAGAGCAAGACACTATGACACAACCACTCTCATCCACCCCAATACTAGCCCACACCACAAGGAAAACACATCAGTTCCTCCATTCTCTCTCTCTCTATGCATTAGAGGACCACCAAGATGTTCATATTTTAGTGTTAGAAACTTAAAAACTCATCATATCATCAAGCTTCTCATTTTGGAACTTTCCATAAATCACCACAGTCATCTCCGAAGGCTACTCATGTTTGTCTCCGGAGTGACCTTGTGCCACCCAGAAAACACTCCAAAGACAATAGCCCCATCTCCGGCTTATCTTACCCAGATCTCCATCACCATTTGATTACCCCTCCCACTTTTCTTTGATCTCATGGTTTCTTTTGGTTGATCTCTTGTGTTTTTATTGTAAATTTGCTCAGTGATTTGGCAATGAAGGAGCTCCTAGGAGCCATCCTTCTTCAATTTTCCCGAGCCTAATCGGACCTAACACCTAAATCATGATGGAGGCCTTACCTTAGTTCTTTTGCTCTAACTTTCAATGTTTCTGGCCACGCCAAAGCCATCACCAGCCAACCATAGATCACACATCGACAACCCGGTACGTCACTAGCTGGATCTACGGGCCCCATCAACATTGCGACTCCACTGGGGAAGTTAGGTCGCCAAATCTCTATGGCACCTAAGCTTAAGAGAACTCGACTCACTCAAGAGGAAACTTCTCAAGAGATTGAAGAATCCGCTATAGAGCATGGTACATAGACCATTGGAAGCAACATTCGTGCACCCTCTAGAGATTCACACTTCAGATAGTCCTTCTCTAGAGTCAAAATCTTCAGACTCCAACCAAAGGAAGAAAGCAACATTCCTACTCCCACCGGAGATTCTTACTCTAGAGAGCCATTCTCTGAAGTCGAAATCTTCGGACCCTATTGAATAAAAGAAGAGAAAACAATTTTTGTGCTTCATCCGGATTATCACTCTAGAAAGCCATTCTCTGGAGTCAAAATCTCCGAACCTTTCTAAATAGAATAAAGTAATGTTCGTACTCCCTTCAGCGATTTTCACTCCAGAGAGCCATTATCTAGAGTTGAAATCGTCAAACCCTGCTAGCAGAAGAAAACAATGTCTACGCTTCCTCTAGAGATTCTCACTCTAGAAAGCCCATCTCTAGAATTGAAATCTTCAGATCCAGCCGAGAAAAAGCGACGAGAAATACAGATAGAGAAGGAAAGATGGAGAAAGAAGAGACCCCACGAAGAGAAAAAGTAATAATGTATGTGCTCCCTCTAGAGATTCTCACTCTAGAAAGCCCATCTGTTGAGTCAAAATCTTCAGACCCCACCGATAGGTAGTAAACAGTGTTTATGCTGCCTCTAGAGATTCTCACTCTAGAGAGTCATTCTCTGGAGTCGGAATCTCCACGCTACTAGGAGTGGAAGAAGCATGCTCATTCTAGAGATTTTCACTCCAAAGAGCCTTTCTTTGGAGTCGAAATATTCGGACCTGTCGAGGAATAAAACAATGTCTATGTTCTCTCTGGAGATTCTCACTCCAGAGAGCTATTCTCTAGAGTCGAAATCTCCAAACTCAGAATAATAAAACAATGTCCGTATTCCCTTCGGAGATTCTCACTCTAGAGAACCATTATCTAGAGTCGAAATCTACGGACCCTGCCAAGAGAAGAAAACGATGTTCATGTCCCCTCCAGACGTTCTCCCTCGAAAGAAGCAGTCTCTAGAGTCAAAATCTCCAGACATTATCGAGTTAAGTAAAGCAACATCCGTGTTCCCTCTAGAGATTCTCGCTCCATAGAGCCCGTCTCTGGGGTCGAAATCTCTGGACCCTACCAAATGGAAGAAAGTAGTGTTCGTGCCTTCCTCAAGAGATTCTCATTCTAGAAAGCCCTTCCCTGCAGTCTAGACCTCAAAACCCTGACGTATGAAATAAGAGCATGTGAAGGAACAGCCTGTCCAGAACCGGCATCGGAAT
The DNA here is from genome assembly GCA_009761775.1 of Ficus carica. Classification (NCBI taxonomy): domain Eukaryota; kingdom Viridiplantae; phylum Streptophyta; class Magnoliopsida; order Rosales; family Moraceae; genus Ficus; species Ficus carica. Next base: position 23,479 of record VYVB01000423.1, read on the forward strand.
GAATGCAAGATGGCTCAGAAGTCATAATGGAACAACTTGAAGAAGTCAATGATCCTTCCATTTAGAGATGCCACATTTGTCAATCCTATGAGATAATATCCTTGCAGAATGCCACCAGAGCGGGCATACAAAACTTTGCCATATCATGTGTTAGATCACCAATGACAACGACATGTTTTTAATCAATAAAGAGGTTAGCACAACTCTCTTGAACTTTGTTCTGGATAAATGGTTTCTTTACTTGCCACTCTTAAGACAATATTTAATCTTAGACTATAACAAAACCTTTTCATATCAAACTAAAGATATGAGTATTTTACTTATAAGCATTTACTAAATCTACCTTGTGCCTTTTGTTTGTGGTGTTCATCGTTCGTTGCCGTTGGAGCCTTATCATTCATCTATGGAATCTCAGCACTTGCCTATAAAGTCTCCCCTCTGCATCCAGAGCCAGACTTCATCATTGTCATTGAAGATCTCGCCAGAGATGTTATGATCAAAGTCATTAAAGGAAGATGACTCAAGTAGTGCTATGCTTTGATACCATAGAGCACGTCGTCTCTTCGTAGTTAACCAACTTATCAACAAGGACTCGTCGAAGGGCCCTCACAGTGAGACAACACCACAAAAGGCTTTGGAAGTAGAGGTGATCAAGCCTCAAAAGACAGCAAGAAACAACTTTCTCACCCAAGAGGACATTATCGCCTTACTGGAAAGACATGAGTACAGCATCTCTCCAAGGATGCGAAGTATGTGCCAGAGCCTCCCTACCCTATGGAGATTTGTCTGAAGCCTTATCCTCAAGGCTATGAGACTCCTATCTTTGTGCTTTTTGATGGCCAAAAAGGCCATCAAAAAGAGCATATATGCAGATTCCTAGATACACTAAAATGATACTCTGGAGACAGGGATCTCCGTCTACGTGAGTTTTCCAAATCTCTCACAAACATATCCTATACATGGCAAACTATCGTACCTTCGAGTTCAATTCGAACTTGGGAAGACATGGCTTCTCGTTTTTGTAGGAAGTATTTCCAAAATGAGGAGAAGGTGACCATCATTTAGCTCAGCAATATTCACTAGAGCCGTGGAGACAACCTTGTGGACTTTGTCCAAAGATTTAGAGACTTAGCTCTGGAGTGCTATGATGAAAATGATGAAGGAGCGCTTATCAACATTTGCATCAACACATAAACTTGGAGTACCGAGTGCACTTGGAGAATGTCAGCATCACCCAATTCTCTCGCCTCTCTAAAACTGTTGAAAAGACCGCTCTCTCTCTGTCAGGGTGAACGAAAGTCCACGAGAATGGAATGATAAAAGAAGAAATACACCTCAATCTTTTGCTGCCTTAGACAGGTCTCTGGAGAGGTCCTTAGCAAAATACAATTAACCATCTCCCTTCCCTTGCACAGATTAAGAGTTAAGCATAATTGTAGAGCAACTCTTACGTAATGGAGCAATTCCTCCATACCCTTCGTCGAGAGCCTACTGAGAGGGATAGAAGGCATCCAAGATATTGTTGTTATCATTAGAGTGTGAACCACCAAACTTCTTCTTGTTTTGTCATTCGGAAGATGCTCTACAGCAAGATCAAAGATGGAACTTTGGAGCTTCCCGCTCAACGACAAACAATCAACACGAATCCCCTACCTCACCATAAATGAAAAAAAGCTTGTGACTTGGTGACATGCGACATGGACGTAATGGAAAAAGATTAGCCAGAGGAGAAGAACATGTCTGGAAGAATGATAATCCACCAGCTATTGTTTGGGAGTCCTTCGAGGATGCGAAAAGGTTTTTTTGGATATACTTCACTGCACCTCCACATTTTAGGGTGTCGATGCCTCCATTAGGAGGATAGGAATCACATCTCGAAGATGGAGAATCCTCCACCAAATCATGGCTAGAGAAAAGGTAGTTTAAGGATGATTAGGAACTTAGACTCGCACTTAACAAACTAGCTAGGAAGATCATTGGGGATTCTACATAGCTGACTGCCGACATTATTAGAGATATGTTATCCGCTAGAGAAAGTAAGATCGCAAGCAAGAAAGCTCGTGCACAACACTTGATCTATCTCGATAAAGAAGTTATTGATCTGGATATGCTCCCAGATATTGAGAAAGGTACACTTGATTTCCCTCCGGAGATTCAACCTCCAGAGCTCCAGCTCTGAGTTGGCCTTCTATTGTTTCACATAATAATGTGCTGTCCTTAGAGGATGAGTTCATGGAGTCATCTTAGGTCATTGCCATGATCGAAGACCAGCCCGTCGTTATTGACCAAAATTAAGATGATTGTTCTGGAGATAAGTCTCCGAGAACTGCAGCAGCGGTCATTCACTCTGGAGATCCTATTGAAGGATATGCACCTGACCCTCGCACCTCTGTAGTGCAAGCACTCTACCGAAGTCCGACGTTCAAGTCCTTGTTTGATCAGTTAGGTCTTGGTCAACAAGCTCTTCTGGCTACCACTAACAGTCTCTGGAGGGTCTCCACCAAGCATGGACCTCAATGCTATGCCAACAAAGCCATTCTTCATGAGCTTTTCTCAAGGTATTAATTCTATCTCCTTCATGGAGGTGCCTTATCCTGACCATAGATGCTCATTATATCTGGGAAGCATCTATCAATGATGTTCATGTCCGAAGGGCCTTCATTGACACCAGTTCCACCACCATCATCATTCCTTTGTCTATTCTCACTATTGCTGAAATACCCAGTGCCGCATCATCAAGAAGTAGATGGAGATAGCTGGATTCAGAAACTCTCTGGAGACAACAATGGGATAAGTGCAACTTGACTTGAAGACAAGGCCACTTCGATCTCTTACTCAGTTCCACGTCCTCAACATCAATATTTTATGATAATTCTATACCCCTTTGGAGATGGTATTAGCTCTAAGCCTAGTGGGACGCCACTTCCACCATGGTCAGAGATCAAAGACCTCCTGATGGCGAATGGTGCATGTCGTTGAAGAAAAGGAAAAAGAAAGAAGGAACAACACAGTGTGTCAAGATCACTCTCCCCTGATGGACGGACAACTTATCGTTTATGACAGTGTTAGGGGCCCAGCCATTCTAAATGGGAAGACTCCGGGGAATGGAAGAATGTGGTGATATGCCGTGTTTAACTTTGGAGATTCTCACTCAAGAAAGCCCTTTTCTAGAGTTGAAATCTCTAGACTCCACCAATTTAAAGGTAGTAGTGCTCGTATTCACTCCTGAGATTCTCACTCAAAGAACATTCTCTTAAGTTAAAATTTCTAGACCCCACCAATTTAAAGGAAACAGTGCTCGTATTCACTCCAGAGATTCTCTCTCCAGAGAACCATTCTCTAGAATCAAATCTCCAGTCCTCACTAGGTTGAAGGAAATAATGCTCGTATTCACTCCGAAGATTCTCATTCCAGAGAACCATTATTTGGAGTAGAAATCTTCGGACCCCACTGGGTTAAAGGAAACAATGCTCATATTCACTTTGGAGATTCTCATTGCAAAGCACTAATCTCTGGAGTCAAAAATCTCTTGACCTCTCCAAATTGAACGAAGCAATGTTCGTGTTCACTCCAGAAATTTTCACTCTAGAGAACCCTTCTCCAGAGTCGAAATTGCCAATGTTCATGTTACGTCTGGAGATTCTTGCTCCAGAGATCCATTATTTGGGGTCCAGATATCAGGACCCAGCCATGCGAAGAATGCCAATAGCCATGTTCACTCCAGGGATTCTTACTCTAGAGAGCCATTCTTTGGAGTCAAAATCTCCGGCACCCTGCTGAGGTAGAAGATGCCAGTGTTTGTACCTCCTCCGGAGATTATCCCTCTAGGGAGCCTGTACAAAAATAGTTAGTCTGTAGCTAGCACCCAGGTGACAACATATTCGGAGAAACATCAACTAAGGAATCTGGAGAAAAGATTACACCATTGGAGTCGGTTGGCCATTTAAATGCTTTGTCTTTCTTCCTCAGATAAATGGTGGACCTCTAAACATCTTTTGAGCTTGACAAGTTCCTTCTCTAGCATTGCAATCTTGGCCTCCAAAGCCGTCCTCTCTGGATAGAAGAGAATCTGTTGAACGAGGCCAAAGCCACTTGTTTCAAGATAACTTCAAACAGTATTGGTAAACTCTCTGCACACAAGCATGCAAATGTCCTCAGATACATTACCTATAAATGTGCTCTCGAAACAAAGTAATATTAGACCTAAATGGGCCAAGAGGAAGGATTTCTAGAGGTACTGACAAGAAGCGAGTTGGGCATGATATTCGAGAATCGGGTAAGGGTTTGCTCTAAAAATGAGAACCATCTTCGAAATAAGCTCAACACCATTAAACAGAGACTTTTCACCACTTACTTCTACATAATCCTCTATTTACTTCGGGGCTGGTCCTTTTGACTTCAGTCTCTTCGTAAGCACTCGAAGCGTTTCATGGAAAGAGACCACTATAGATACAGTCTTTTAGTCATCTACGATGTCCTATTTGCTATTTTCCAAACTCCAGAACCTTCTCTCTAGGGCCACTGCATGTCTATTATCACCATCATTATCATCACACTCAATATTCGCGGCATTAGAGTAGATCTTCTGAGTGTTTTATCACTGCAACTTGAGTAGATTGCTCTAGAGCTGAGGAAGGAAATACATTCTCCAGAGCATGAGTCTCAATGACTTTCTCTCCGATCTCTTTCATAATGGTCTCGTCTTCAGCAGCAATAGACTCTGGAATAGTGGATGATCACACTAGCAAGGGGATCCTTGGAAAAAAAAAAACAAGTCATAACAAGAAAGTTAGGATAACTTCAGACAAGTCCAAGACAATGAAAGCAATGCTCCGGTGATAACGACTTTACCTTTAGATTCTTTGGAGTACTATTCGGGGCTTCGACACCAGATTCAGAAGGAACAACTAAAGTGATCTTCTTAATAGACCTCTGTCAGAGGACTAAGAGATTGGTGAGCAAGGGGGAGGAAACAAGAAGAAGAAAAAAACGTGGTCCCAATATCGTGACGTGATGAGAACTCACATCACCATCCAAAGTCATTAAGGTTTTGATCCTCCCTGCTGTCGACTTCATTCTCTTTGCTGAAGTAGTCCATATCGATGGTGCTGCACTCTTTATTGAAGTAGCCACCAAAGTCCTTGCCGCTGCCGCAATCACCTCCTACAACAATGAGAGAGAATCTAAAGGGGGTTAGTAAAATCAAAACCATGATGCTACACACATACTCTAAAAAAATATAAAATAAAAAAAATTTAATCTCTAACGTGGATGGTACGAAATGTCTCACCAGATATCAAACTAGGATTAACCATTTCTCATGCATCATCATTTATTTCATTGGAATATCTCCAAGGCATTGCACACGGGGCTAGTCGCCAGAGACCTTCTTTATTAGCATTCACTCGCCCCATCGGCGTCCATAACACCAACCTCATTAGGGCCACTTATGCATCATGATAGTTGCACTCCAGAGACACATACAACACATGGTAATCTTTAACCCCTCTAGCTCGAATTCATCTCGATCAAGTCTGCTATTGTCTCTGGAGCCCTTGACTCAGGGCTATACCTCCAGAGACTGATAGGACCTGAATACGTATCTCCATTGCCAAAAGGCCCTGACTAATGTCCACATGTGTAGCAATACATGTCCCATGTGCATTTTGCCTGAAGGTGAACGGTGCTAAGCCCACCTTCTCTATTTCTTTATTGGATGCCTGAGGTGAGAGACACCTCACCCCAAATGACTCTTACATGTGCGGCATACATGCTCCATGACACATATATCCATGGCGGGTACCCACGTGTGCAGCAATATTCATACCCCATGCGCACTTCACTTAAAGGTGAACGATGCTAAGTCCACCTTCTATATCTCTTTATCGGAATTCCGATGCCTGTTGTAATACCCGAAATTTTGATGACTTAAGAGTTCCATTGGAACAACGAAAACCTAAGTCTGAATCATGATCGGAGTTGAATAATAGTATATGTTTGAGTTCTCGTTTAATTAGCTACGAGACTCAACAATAGTTGCTTAGGCAAATATGAGACCTTTTGGAGAAAAGAGACAAAATAGGAATTTATGATTTTCTTCGGGTCAACTTTGACCAAGGTTGACTCTTGGTTTGACTGAGAGGATACTGCAGTATAATTTATCAGTATAGAAACTATACTGCAGAAAACTGTCGTTAGGGACGATTAAGCGAGAACAAGGTTTGAAACGACACTAGAGGAAAATCAAGCACGATTTTTAGGACATGAAGGACTAAATGGTTTCAAGTCCTAAGAAAATTCTATATGCAGTCCAATTTTATGCAAAGGAATTCTGAACTGTAGTCCAGTATAATAGTACTGTTTTGTGAAAAAACAGTATTAGTACTGATTAAGTTAGTAGGGAAATGGACTGCAACTCTATATTTAAGGATTTTGGGAATTAAGTGGACCATGATGTATGGAATTGAAGCCAATTGGCTCCACTAAAACCGTCCACCTCACAGGGACTAAAGTGCAAATACTTTGTCATTAAGGACTAAAGTGCAATTTTAAGAAAAGTAAGTAAGTATGTAATTTTTGAATTATGGAATTTATGGATATTCCTAACCAAGCCTCTAACTAGAGTTGAACTAAGCCAATGGCCGGTTACATTGATCGGTTACATTGGGTGGCTTGGTGAACAAGCAACAAAGTAAAGATAAGTTTAATAGATTTTTTTGTTCCTTGGCTCCCACACATGCAATGGCCGGTTGTCTTTGGTGTCTTAGAGCCTTGGAGAACAAGCTTTTACCTTGGTGAGGTAAGCTTGATGAGGTAAGCAAGGGTGAGGTAAGCAATGCAATTAGCTTGGTGAGCAAGCCAATTTTTGGTTCACACACCACCAAATGGCCGGTTGTCTTATGGATTGGAGAGCAAGCAATTTTGCTTGATGATGTCAACAAGTGATGTAAGCAAGGTGACATAAGCATGGTGAGGTAAGCAAACATTTGCTTGTTGAACAAGTACTTGGCCTCCAAGGTTTCTTCATGGCCGGCCACATCAAGAAAGGAGGACACCTCATCAATTAGAAATTAGGGAAAGAAATTTTCCCTTGTTCTCTAAGGAAATGGCCGGCCACCTTAAGGAGCAAAGAGCAAATAGTTTTGGTTCATTAAGGACTCTTAAGCAAATTCAAGAAGAATTTTGGAGCTAAAAATAATTATGGGAAATTGGAAATTTCCACTATAAATAGGGAAAGTTAGAGAACTTTCCAAACTTTAGTTCCATTCCAAGTCTTTCTTTTCTCCTCTCCCTTCCATTAAAACCGAACCCCAAGTGAGAGAGAACACCATGTGGTGGTCGGATTTCTTGAGAAGAAAGAAAGAAGAAGAAAAATTTTGGAAACCCACCAATCAAGGAGTTAAGGTAATTGTAATCTTCCTAAACCCCTTTAGTTCTTCATTTAGGTTTTGATTCAAGTTTTTGTGTATTTTCTTATGGGTATGGCCGAAATATTGGAACCCTATCAAGCTAAGGGTGACTGAAAATTTGGAACTCCATCTAGCCATGAGAGGCCGGTTGTTGGAGAAGGCAAGAGAAAGGGAGGAAAAACCTTGGGTGGAGCTAGGTAATCTCTTAACCCTAAGCTCTTCAATTTAAATTTCAATTGAGAAATTTAAATGTATTTCAAGTGGGATTGTATGAGCATAAGCTCAATTTGAATTATTGCCCTAGATTAGAAATTTTAGGGTTTGTGCTTGATTGATTAGGATTTATGATTGGTGGTTTAAAATGTTTGCATGTTAGGTGTTTGATAGATTGCTAGGGTTTTTATGCTTAATGTATGTTTCTAATTTTGATTTGCATGGATGTATGTTTTACGTTATAAAGCGTTGCATGTCTGCTATTAAGCTCCCGCTACAAGCGGTTGAGGTAGTGTGCGCGTATTAGGGCGTAAAACCAAGTTAAAACTGAAAACTGCCAGTTCGGGTACATACTGGCCAGTTTCGGGAAAGTGGAAATTTGAGGCCCTTAGAGGCCGAATTTGGAGAAACTTAAAACATAAAAGTTGTTTAGAACGGTTTTTCCTAGAGGAAAGCGTGAACAGTTTTCAAAAATAAGGTTCGAAAGGCCTTCGTTTTCACGAAAAACCGAGCCTGATCCGTGCCCAGGATTTGTGCACGACCAGGAGAGTTCAAACGGCAATATGAACCTGTTAGAGTTCGAATTGAATTTTTCGTAAAACACGAAAGTTTTAGGATTTTTCGAGAGCTAGAACTTTTGTGAAGGAAACTTTTCCGAAATCGGAATGGATCTTTAAACTAACACGGTTTTATAAAGACTGTGCAGGGAACAGGAAATTCCTGCACAGGATTTTCTAAAAACAGTTCGGAAAAATTGTTTCTTTCCTCAAAACCACTGTTTTGACTATGGAAACTGTTCCAATAGCAGTTTTCAGCCCTAAATGATTTTTATAAAGACTTATTTCAAGAATATGAATTGTTATGAGTTGAGTAAAAGATTTTTTGAAGTTAATTTACCCAAGTTTCCAAAGAAATGGAAAATGGATTTTTAAACCAAATTAGGTAAGCAAGATGATTACGGGTTATAACCGGAAGTGATATCCGAGTTACTGGGCCAAAGCCTAAAGCTTAAGTTTGACCCATATAGGGTTGGCCTTAGTTGACCAAAGTTGACTTTGGTTGACCAAGAGTTTGACTACAATTAACCTTAAGGGTTAGTCAAGATAACCCTAAGGGATACCAAGATTAGTAAAATTGGGCTAAGATATAGGGTTAACTGAGGTAACCCAATAATTATGGACAAGAATAAAGCCCAAGGTTAGGAAGGTAACCTAACCCTAACGGTATGTATAAAGGTTTAACACATGAGGTTATCCAATGTAACCTCTTAAGAATTAATCCATATTGGGTTGTTTTTTTTTTTTTTTTTAATAATAGGGTTACTATTTGTAATCCAGTAAGACATCTAGTATCGGGGACATACAACTAGGATTATGTAGGCATGTTGGTTAGATCACCAACATTCCACAATACTCATTAGACCCTTACCTATGTCCTTCATCAAGCAGGAGGAAACCTGCAGCTGTACCCAGATGAGAAGCAGCACTACGTAGGACATAACAAGAGAGGTAAGTACAAACCTCACCTACAGTATGGAAAATAGTAAGCTATTTTCAAATATATAACATGTTCCATGTATGCCATGTTATGCTATGCTATGCTATGTTATGCCATGTATGCCATGTTATGCCATGTATGTCATGTTATGCCATGTTACAAGAATGTCATGATTGAAAAAAATGTCATGTTTTCAAGAATGCCATGCTTTAAAAATGCCATGTTATGGCAAGGGTTAAGTATGATATGATATAGTGACATCATGAGGCATGTTGACTAATATTAAACCACATGGTAAGATAAATCAAGCAAGGTGTCGTACCAACCTCCCGTGATCGTGGAGGCTACATGTTTCAGTTGTGATCTTGACCGTCCGTGATCGTGAAGGGTCAAGTTTACAAGAGCTTTTGTAAAATTGCAAAGGCTTATAAAATTCCCAGAACTGTTAGGGACCTTGCAAACCCTAGCTTTGTCTGGAGGCTGCGCGCTTTTGGTACGGACACTATGGGCCCACAGATTGAGACAAGATAATAAATTAAAGATTAAGTCTATAATGAAGCATAAGACATTCAATCAATCATAAATGGTTCATGCATAAGTTACATGATGATTGGCATGTTTCTAAAATGTTTGAAATGTTTTTGTGAGATTATGTTTGTACTTGCTGGGCGAAAGCTCATCAGATATTTCATACTATAGGTAAGATGCCTGCAGCTATACTTGGTGGGCGATGGAGACGATGCAGCAAGTGAAGGGTGGTGTGTGATACTACTACGCAGATTTTTCCGCAATATTTTAAGTATGAAGTGGTATATGTATGATTAAGAAATATGTACCATGTTATATTTTTCCAAGGTCCGGTTTAAAAGGTTATGGTGACCTTATAATCAGCATAACAAATAATGGGTAGGCATGATGAAGTTTACCCATATGGACAAGTTTATTTAAGTTATGTTAAGAAAAAAAAATTATTTTGTAATTTTCTGAAAGATCAAGTATTAGAAACTAGCAAGTAAGTTAAGTAAGTAAAGTGACGGCCCACGTCTACGTAGTCGGCCCTACGTGGGAAGTTGGGGGCGTTACACCTGTGGTGAGCGATATCCCGCCTCAGAAGATCTCATATGTGTGGCAAACATAACCCACATAGATGCCTGTTGAAAGTGCATCATGCTTCACCCGCTTTCTTTCCCAACTTTTCGGATGCCCAGTGTGGATAACCTTCTGCCTCAGATGCCTGGGGGGCGTGATATCCCACCGCAGATGATTCTTACGTACATCACACACTATTGCTACTCCTCATTATCTCAAAATGTACAGCGTTCCGCCTCACTACCCTCAAGCAGGTGCAATTGACATATAATGGAGTACAAAAAAAAAAAAAAAAAAAAAAAAAGAAAGAAGAAAGAAGAAAGTATTACCTAGCGAGAACTTTCATCAACCTTCAGAGCAATTGTCTTCGAAATAGCTATCTCCACAGTAGAAACAGTAGTAGAAGCTTCGGCCCGAGAATCTACATGTAGCCTGATGCTCTATCATGAAGTGTTTGGAGACACCTCAGGCGCCACCATATCTGGAGCAGCCTTTGCTTTGTTTTTTTTGTTTTGTTTTTTTGGTGACCTAGCTTTTCTCTTGCTGGTGAAGGAGCTTTGTCCATTATTTCCAGAATCCTGATCCTCAAAGGCCTATTCTTTACCTCCAAACCATTGCCCTTTGGAATCACTAAAGGCTCATCCATTATATCTGGAGTCGTCACTGTCCCGCCCCCTACCTAGCTATGTAGGGTCGTGACACCGTACTTACTTAACTTACTTCTTGATCCAAATACTTTAAACTTACTAAAAATTTATGAGTAAATTTTTTTTTCTTTTAAACTTTATTTTAAACTCAACTTAAACTTGACTTAATCTCATACTTATATCTTATACTCATACTTATTTATAGGTACTTACTCGAGTACCGAGCTTTCAACTTTGTTTAAAAGTTATCATATTCAAACCGTGGACCAAACCTGACCTAGTGCGGGTCGATACAACACGAGGCAACTTGTTGCCATTATACTAGAAAACTTTTCCTTAACCATACCATCACTTTATTATAACATAACATAACATAAACATATTTTACAAAACATATTTTCCAAAACCCGTGGTGGTGTCCATCCCACATTTCACAGTCCGCAACGCCATCTCTCCACAGTCTTGCATCAAGTATTGCCGGTAGGTTGCTTACCTACAGCATGAACGTAAGTAATGAGTTTATACTCAGTAAGTACGATATTCAATCCGCAAAACATTTTAAGTGCAAGAATGTATGAACCGATTATGTTTTCTTATGAATCAATTATGCTTTCATATATTAACTTGGTTCTGTTCCCTTACATGCCATGCGTACATATCCATGGAGTGGTTGGAGGCGGCCAATCCAATCCAACTCAAACCATGAAACTAGCCGTTTAACATGGAGTGATTGGGGCAGCCAATCCAATTTAACTCAAACCATAGACTAAACCGTTTAAACCCGCCCTCGTGGTAAGTCGGTACGACACAATAACATTAGCTTGTCTTATCTTATCTTATGAATTAAAAACATGTTCTTACCATGTGGTTTAATAATAGTAAACATGCTGAATGATGTCACTATGTCAAAACATAAAACATAACATAATATCAATCATAACATAAAACCTCCTGACATAATACATCGTAACATAAAACATCAAAACCTAATACATCGTAACATAATTGAACTTGTTTCCTCAAGGATTCGGCCTATGGCCCCTATCTTGGAACTCGCTTCCTCAAGGATTTGGCCATTTACTTTTCATAAAGGCTTCTATCTCGGAACCTTTACTGTTCATGACAGCCCATATCTTGGAATTTCCTCCTTAAGAATTCGGCTGTCTTACTTAAAATGAGGGGGTTCTATTAAGCATGAGATCAAGATTTAAGCATCTTTTATAAAAATATTTCTTTGAATCTTTTCAAAGTCAATAATGGAAAAACCATAATATTGTTCGAGTGATGCAGTGAAAGGTATACTTAAATCACTAGCTACTTGCTAGATAGTAGAAGCTTCTCTCATTGCTTCTAACATTTCCTTCATAGCACAAGTGCATAATCGTAATTCTTAGGAATGCCTAAAACTTCCCATCATTACATGATTTCTATTACTCAGGGATCATATCATCAATTTCATCGTCAAACTCATAGCCATCATCGTGGTCTACTAAATTCTTATTGGCCACATATAACTTATTATTTGCGTATTGCCTTGATGTTACCACCGAGTCAAGGCACTACCAAATATTTTTCCCATATCTACTATTGCTCTTACGAGGCATAAGTTTCACAAACGTGAAACTTAAATTCTATAGCATCATTCCTATTTCTTAAAATGAAAAACTCTTGATTATCACCCTACTAAGGTAAGGCGATAGGCCATCTAATCTCGAAACCTATTCATTTCTTATTGCTGCTTTAGCAATTATCGTTGTAACTTAACCACTACAGTTGCAGGATTAGATTCTTGCCGAATTTGGTTCGGTCGTACATGCGACGAACCATCTTCTAGTTTCTAGTTCTGATTCCTGACATTTCTAATACCCATTCTTTCATTCATATCTTAGCATATCATATCCTAAAAGATATCATAATTTATTATATCATACTAGAGATTCCTCACGATCTCATCATATCATATCGTAAGCTTAGCTTATCCATCACGCTTTCGCTGTGCAACTCTGATCCACTGGCAATAATAGCCCATAGAATCATTCGGATAAGCGTGCCAAGCTGCAATATAACTGACGTATCATCTTATGTACATATCTTGGTATATCTCGATATCGTGATAATAAATAAGCAGTCCTAGGTGTCATAAAAAAAAATTTAGGGACTTCCTCTCAAGTTACCCTATGCCAAGGCACCTTGCACGAGCCTCATTGACTAAGCATAACCTGAAGATACGTCCCTACATGACATAATCTGAAGAGGATATCCATATCGTGCAACCACTCCTTGGGTCCTATCGAAGATGTGTAGCTCCTTCTCCATTCCTCAGAATGCCAACAAAGCCTCGCGGTCCTCTTCAATCCAACCCGGGTTTAACACCAGGTACATGTCTTAATCTTATAACCTCACATAATTAACATATCTATAATAGAGTAAGAAAATAAACTTACAAAACTGCGGCGCTGGCGGCAGAACTGTGAAATTGGATGGCAAGAAACCCGCTCTGATACCATATCTGTCATGCCCCCTATCTAGCTACGTAGGGCCGTGACACTGTACTTACTTAACTTACTTCTTGATCCAAATACTTTAAACTTACTGAAAATTTATGAGTAATTTTTTTTTCTTTTAAACTTTATTTTAAACTCAACTTAAACTTGACTTAATCTCATACTTATCTTATACTCATATTTATTTATAGGTACTTGCTCGAGTACCGAGCTTTCACACTTCATTTAAAAGCTATCATATTCAAACCGTGGACCAAACCTGACATAGTGCGGGTCGGTACAACACGAGGCAACTTGTTGCCATTATACTAGAAAATGTTTCATTAACCATACCATCACTTTATTATAACATAACATAACATAAACATATTTTTTAAACATATTTTACAAAACATATTTTCCAAAATCCGTGGCGGTGTCCATCCCACATTTCACAGTCCGCAACGCCATCTCTCTACAGTCTTATATCAAGTATTGCCAGTAGGTTGCTTACCTACAGCATGAACGTAAGTAATGAGCTTATGCTCAGTAAGTACAATATTCAATCCACAAAACATTTTAAGTGCAAGAATGTATGAACCGATTATGCTTTCTTATGAATCAATTATGCTTTCATATATTAACTTAGTTCTGTTCCCTTACATGTCATGCGTGCACGTACCGTGGTACATATCTATGGAGTGGTTGGAGGCGGCCAGTCCAATTCAACTCAAACCATGAAACAAACCGTTTAACATGGAGTGATTGGGGCAGTTAATCCAATTCAACTCAAACCATAGACTAAACCGTTTAAAACCCGCCCTCGTGACAAGTCGGTATGACACAATAACATTAGCTTGTCTTATCTTATCTTATGACTTAAAAACATGTTCTTACCATATGATTTAATAATTGTGAACATGCTACATGATATCACTATATCAAAACATATAACATAACATAATATCAATCATAACATAAAACCTCCTAACATAATACATCGTAACATAAAACATCATAACCTAGTACATCGTAACATAATACATCGTAACATAAAACATCATAACCTAATACATCGTAACATAATACATCGTAATATAAAATATCATAACATCACTTCATGATTTCTTGAAAAACAACAAAAACGTTTTGTCCATGCTGTAGGCAAAGTTGTACTTACCTGTTGTCCTACGCTCTTGGTTTATCGTCCAAACATGGCACGACAACAAATCATACTCCTGTTTCCAAACTGGGTGTAAGATAAGAGTCATTCACATTCTATCTTATCATAAATCATAATCATTAAATGTTGGTATCCTAACCAACACCTATGAGTAACCCTAGTTATATGTCGCTTTTATAATTAGTTCCCAACCATGGGGCGAATGGAATCCTATACATAAATCAGTTAATAAGTCCCCCACATCTTCAAGATAACTCGTTTAGTTACTTGCCGTAACCCTAGGACTCATGGGGCAACCAGACTTAAACAATACCTTGTTAGGTTACCAAGCCCAGTCATACTTGAATAGTGTCTTATTAAGTTAGTATTAGTAACCTTGGGTCTAAGCCCAATTATACTTAGACCCATATTCTATTAGGTTACTAATCTTACTAAGGCCCAATTACTTTTTAAAGTAATACCCTATTAGGTTACCATTTGTAACCATAGGTTTTAGGCCCGACCCAATAGCTTAGGTATCTTATGTGGTTACTATAAGTAACCTAAATTATTTGGCCTATTAAAAGTTGGTAACCTTCTCGGTTAATATTTGTCCTATAGTTGTTTACCATAGTACTTGGCTTATTTCATTTATTTCATTCCTTGTTTGATAAATTTTAACCCCATTTTATAAACTGCTTTAAACAGTCCCATAAACTTTGGTTATCAGTGCATATGCAGAAATTTCCTGCTTATGCACTGTTTTTAGGAAATCCTGTGCAGGAATTTCTCTGTTTTCTGCACAGTTCTTAAGATCTAGTTTTATCTTTAAATTGGTTTAGAATCTGGGAAAATTTCTTCATGAAAGTTTTAGATCTTGAAAAACCTTACAACTTTTATTTTTTCTCTAAACCCAGTTCTGCCTTTAACTTAATCATATCTATGATTGAAACCGGCTGGCCGTGCATAGGGTCTGAGTAGACCAGGGCTCAGGTTTTCATAAAAACAGAGGCCTTTGGAGCCTTATTTTTAAAAACTGTTCACGTTGTCCCCTAGGGTTTTCCATTTCCTACAACTTTGTAGTTTTGACGTTTCTTAAATTCGGCTTCTAAAGGCCTCAAAATCCTGTTTCCAGAAAGCTGTCCAGTTTTGATCCGAAACTTGCAGTTTTCATTTAAGTTGGTTCTTACGTAAAATTACGCGCACACTACCTTGAATGGTTCAAACCGTGAGCCTACATCAAGCATGCAGCACGTTACGTAATATTTTTATGATCATACATTCATTTCTCATCCGTACAATCTTCATGCAAACCCAAATGGTAATCTATACCAAACTAGGGTTTTTAGGGTTTTCTTGAACCCTGCATGCAACAAACCAATCTCATTTTATCATTCATGCATAACATACTTCTTCTTGAACATATGGGGACATATAACAAACACCTACTAGGCATACACACATACCATAATTTCCTTTAAGCATATTATCAAAAACATGCATCAAACCATAATTAGAGACCACCAAACCCTAATCAAGCACATATCAAACACCCTAAGCTTTTGCATGAAAAATAAAGGGTGAGCTTATGCTCTTACAAACCTAACTTGAAAATACACTTAAATCTTGAATCAAACTAAAATAAGGAGCTAGAGGGTGAAGAGGATTACCTCAAGATCCAAGAAAGTGGATCTACCCTTTGGTTGAGAAATTTTCTTCTCACTCCATCCTCACCAAAAATCCGACCTTACTCATTCCTTTTTTTCTCTCTTTTTGGCTCGGCTCTTAAGGGAGGTTTTGTGGTAGAGAGAATGGGTTGGAATTTGGGCAGAGTTTTGGGGTGGAATAGAATGATCCAACACCCCCCCTCCCACCATCACCTATTTATAGGTGAAAAATAATTTCTTTTCAGAATTATTTTTATTTTTAAAATTGCATATTGGGGTCTAAAAACAAAATATTTGCTCAATACCCCCTATGAGGTGGCCGGCCATATTGGATTTCTTGGAGACCAAGTTACTTGTTCACCAAGGCAAGTGTTTGCTTACCTCACCAAGCTTACCTCAAGCTTACCTCACCTTGCTTACCTCACCTAGGTAATTGCTTGCTCACCAAGCAACCCTTGACAAACGGCCATGTGTTGGCTTGAACTTATCTCTAACTTAATTGTTTGTTCAAATGTAACCAAGCTAACTAAATTTTGTAACCAACCATTGGCCTACCATTGGCTTAGTTAGAGGCTTGGTTCGGAATATCCATAAATTTCATAAACCAATATTTACATACTTATCCATCATTACTTATTTTTCTTAAAATTACACTTTGGCCCCTAAGGACAAAATATTTGCACTTTAGTACTTGAAGGTGGCCGGCTATGGTGGAGCCACTTGGCTTCCAATGCATGCATAATTATCCACTTAAGTCCAAAAATTCCTTAATATAATTATGCAGTCCATTTCCTTACTAACTTAGATAATATTAATACTGTTTTTTTTTCACTAAAAACAGTACTGTCATACTGGATTGCAGTCCAGAATTCATCTGCATAAAATTGGACTGCGTATAGGATTTTCTTAAGACTTGAAACTATTTAGTCCATATTGCTCTAAATATTGTGCTTGATTTTTCTAGGGTGGTCTCATAGCTTATTCTTTCTCATTTGTCTGTAATGACGATTTCCCGCAGTATAATTTTCATACTGTTGATTACACTGCAGTATCGTCTCAGTTAAATCTAAAGTCAATCTGGTCAAACTTTGATCGGAATAAAAATCATAAATTCCTATTCTGCCTTTTTTTTTCTCAAAAGACCTCGTGCTTGACTAAGCAAACTACTATTGAGTCTCGTAGCTCATTAAACGAGAACTCAAACATATACTGATATTCAACTCAGATCATGAGCTTCATATCGACATACATGGTTCAGTCTTAGATTTTCCTTGTCTCTAAGGAAATCATAGGTTCATCACAATTTTAGGTTCTTACAGTCACAATCTTCAAAGAGCCTTTTTTTTGGGAGTCACCAAAGTCTCATCAATTACCTTCGGAGTCCTCACAATCTTCAAAAGGCCTTGTCCTTGGGAGTCACCAAAGTCTCATCAATACATCCGGAGTCCTTCTCACCATCCTTAAAGAGCCTTGTCCATGAGAGTCACCAAAGTCTCATCCATAACATTCAGAGTCCTTCTAAGCACCCTTAAACACTTATTTTTCTTTAGAGTCTTGTCCATAGGAGTCACCAAAGTCTCATCCATTATCTCCGAATTAGCAATCCTCAAAGTTGTATACTTTATCTCCAGAGCCTTATCTCTGTGAGTCATCGAAGCATTAAGGTTACCTCCGGAACCTAACCTTGTGTCGCTAGAGTGTTGCTTACGTCTCGAAATTACCTCAAAAGCTTTGCCCTGTGTCACTAGAGTGTTGTCCCGTGTCTCTAGAGCCTTACCCTGCATCTCTGGAGTGTTGCCTTATGTATTCAGACTCTTGTCTGCACGTTGGAAAAGTTCCTCGTGTCTCCAGAGCCTTCTTATGTCTTCTCCATCGATTTCCTCTAGAGCCTAATCTGGTTTCTACAGAGCCTTGCCCTGCATCCATTAAGTGTTGTCTTATATCTCTGGAATCTTACCCGCACCTTTGGAGTATATTCCCACATCTCCAGAGCTTAGCCATTTACTTCATCCGTTTCCATCAGAGTTTTATTCCTTGCCAAGGGTACGACCAAGTCACCTCGTTCACCAAAGAAGAAAGGCATTACAAATAGTGTCTTTGGCATGTACACCACTTGAGGCTAACTCCGGAGACTTCCCATCTTCAACACCTATCAAGCTCCATAAGGCTTGCCTTCAGGCCTGCATCTCCGACTTGGGGCTTCATCTCTTGAGATTGATCAAATGATCCATTTGTAAGATTATAAAAGGCCTTATAGCCTTTACCTGCCTCGATACATGTGACGTATGAGCTGGCCCAGTTCGCATTATAGGGTATCCTTTATGTGCGCTGTCACTTTATGCCACAACCACATTATCTCTATGTGTGTGGTCATATTACGCCACGGTCACATAAAGATCCTATCTATAATGCCATTAGTACGCGGTCACTTTACACCACGGTCACATAGGGCATCTCTACGTGTGCAGTCATTCTACGCCACATCCTACATCATTGGAAGTGCACGACACATTGCCTATTTCCCTTCTTTGTGACGGCTCATCGCCTGCTTCACTGGAGAGACGTACTATCTAATCTCCAGAGCTATCTTATCTGATTTACATCACTTCATCAAGTGATCTCCGAAGCTGTCTTATCTGATTTGCAACACTTCATCATGTTATCTCCAGAGCTATCTTATTTGATCTTCCTCATGTGACTCTGGAGCTATCTTATCCATCACTTTGTCATGTGATCTCTAGAGCTATCTTCTCTGCACGACTTCATCGTGTGATCTTCGGAGCTCTTATCTAATCTGCATCAGTTTGTTATGTGATCTCCAGAGATAACTTCTCTGATCTGCATCACTTCGTCATGTGACCTCTGGAGTGACATTGTTTAATCTCTGGAGCTATATAGTCTAATCTCTGGAGCAACTGCACTTGATATACAGTATATGGCATTCGGCTTTAAGTCATCCATCTGGAAGTGTGCAACATCCTGCTTCCTAGTACTCATTGCAACATCCTTGATCTTGGTTACATATTTGGAGGATCTCTCAGAAGCATACCTCACACTGAGAGTCTCGACATGTTTATCAATCTTGAAGCTAGAGCTCCTAAGCTTCATCCATACCATTATTTGAAAGACCAACATGACTCCATCTCCTCTTCTAAACAACAACAAAGCTGATTAGCTCAATCAAGTAAAGGTAAGTGAAGGTACTCAATAACATATTTCATCCTTATGAACTTACATTTGTCTTAATTACACTTAAAGCCATTGTCCATATTCGTCATACCACTGCTTTGTTCATCTATAGAACACACAACTTAGGGTTGTTCCTTCAGAGACTTACTTGATACCTTCACACTCTAGCTATTGCTTAATTGTCATCATTAAACTTAAAGGGCTCATTGCCTACCCTTGTCATATTACTGTTTTGCGCATCTCCAGAGCACACAGCTTGGGGCTGTTCCTCTGGAGACTTACTTGGTAATTGATTATGCTTAGTTCCTCAACACTTTAGCCCATGATTCATTGTATTGATTACACCTTGTGGGCTCATCGCATAGCCTTATCATACTACTACTTTGTGCATCTCCGGAGCACATAGCTTAGGGCTGTCCCTTCGAAAACTTGCTTGATAATTGAGTTTGCTTAGTACATCCATACCATAGCTATTGCTTGATTATCTTGATAACACCTTATGGGCTCATCGCCTAATCTTATTGCACCATTGCTTTATTTCATCTTTGGAGTACACAGCACGGTGATATCCCTCCAAAGACTTACTTGCTTGTGGATCATACTTTGTCCCTCAGCACCTTAGCACATGCTTGATTATATTCATTTTACTTAATAGGGCTCATCGCCTAACTACATTACATTATTGATTTATTCACCTCCTAAGCACACAGCTCGGGGTTGTCCTTCAGGGGACATACTTGATTGTTGATTATGCTTAATGCCATGGCTCTCTAGCTTATGTTTGCTTGTCTAGATCATGCTTGAGAGTCTCATCACCTAACCTTATCATGCATTTGCTTTGTTCGTCTCCGGAGTGCCCAACTTGGTGCTATCCCTCTAGAGACTTGCTTGATGATTGCTTGTGCGTAGTACCTCGTTGTCTTACTTAACACTTGCTTATCTTGAATACACTTGAGGGCTCATCACCTAAGTTTATCTTGCTACTTGTTTGCTCATCTCTAGAGTGTGAATGATTTGGGACTATGCCATAGAGACTTGTTTGACATTTAAGTATTTTACTTGCACATGGCATCTCATCCTTCAATAGCCTAAACCTATTTCCATGTTTATTCGTAACATGAATAAATCAGGCCTCTTACCCTTTAGCTATTTTAAGTTTGTCATATGCACATCAATTTAGCCATATCATATGCATCTTTGTTTCATGAAGCTTAGGACTATCAAACCAGAGACTCACTTGCTAATTGTTTGTTTTCTTCTAACCTTATTTCATCTATGCAATATCACTATTATGAACTACTACTTTGCATGAGATTACTCAAGAGATGTTTTATCTCGCCTACACCCATATTTGTTCGATCTCTAGAGTCATTTCATGCAAGCTACATGAATGCTTCATCTAGTATCGGTAAGCAAGATATGCAATCTTTCATCAATATGTTAGAGAAATCATCTCCGAAGACCTCAGCTTTGGAGACTTGCCATAAGCTCCAGATAAATCACCTCTGGAGACTTTAGCTTTAGAGCACTATCTACCAAAGTCATTCCTAAAACTGTCCACAGTCCACGATCATCAAGGAGTAACTCAGGGCTTTGCAAAGCCACTCAAAGCCCGACGGAGAACTATATCAACAATGGTTCGTTTTCCAGTAAAAGCTCAAAAGGTCCATCCCTTTTCCTTATCTTGTTTACTATCTTCAAGTTATTTAAGTATCTCTATACATTCAATATCTTACTCACTCATTGTGTCTAATTGGTCATTTTCATAATATCTCTACAATTCTTAATTAAATTATTTTAAGATAAAAATCAAAAGGATAGCGAGTAAACATGTGATTTCGGCTTAACACTACCCAGACCATCTCTGGAGTGATTTTTTGGTGCACACTAAGGCTTCGTCTTTGGAGCCTTTATCAAATCAAATCCGAACGCCATTTTCTTACTAACCTTTAGAGAACACCAAAGTCTCCGGCTGTGATTGTCGTTCATGTTTGTCTCTAGAGCGTTCTTAGGAATCTCTAGAGATATTGTTTTGAACTTGTTACAGGGAAATCTCAATGCATGTTGGCAAGGACTTTTCAAACTCCAAGCGGCTGTCAAATCATCTAACGAAAGCAAAGAAGTCTCCAGAGCAAGCCACAAAGACATCATAGTTAGCTCCGAAGAATCAAATGTGAGGATCAACTGTCATAATTGGTTGTCCAAACTATCTCACTCCACTGCATAGCCGTCAGACCAACGGGGCTAACGTCAATACATGTTTCTGTACAAGGCGTTCTCTTAGGTCCCAAGCCCAATACTCGTATCCCGTGATGCGAATAAGCTCATTTCGTCGACCCAAGCCACGCTCAGGGAACTCGCATGGGTCGTGGTTTTGTGGGCCATAAGTAATCAAATAGACCCATTTATCCTTGTCAAAGTTGGTTTTTGATCCCATTTGGGGGGTTTCAAATTAGCTTGTCAAGAGAAATCGCTGATTGAGAAATAACTAAGAAAACCCACTCTCTTACCTTAGGTAGACCAAAGTATATATATATATATATCCACCATAAGTGATAGCCCAAAAAGTCCATCTCTTCTTTATTGTGGTCCAAAAGACCCAAAAGGTTGGTTCTAGAAGCTTCCTAAAAGTAAGTTAGCCACTCTAGAGATCAAGACATTCTTTGACCAGTCTCTGGAGCAGTCCCTAGTCTGACTCCAGAGACTAGATGTTTCTCCATATTGCCTATGGATGCTTGCTTTGGACCAGTCCTTGGCAAACCACCCCCTCCAGAAATGGAAAAGCTGCCTGTAGAAGCATCTAGGCTTCTGAAAAGTATAATATCTTTGACCGCCTAGTTATCATCACTTCCCATTTTTTGTGTTTCTTGAAGCTGAAAACACAAACGTCATTCCATGGATACTAGAAATAGCATTGAGTGTGTTAGAGGCACTCCAGAGCCCCATAGTTCCTCTGTCCCAAGCAACCTTCAAAATGATTCAAGGCTTCCCCTATAAATTGCTTCCCTTTCTCCAGAGCAAGACACTACAACACAGCCACTCTCATCCACCCTAAGACCAACGCACACCACAAGGAAAACACATTAGTTCCCACTTCTCTCTTTATTTCTCTCTCTCCATTAGAGAACAACCCAGATGTTCATCTTTTAATGTTAAAAACTTATAAACTGCATCATATGATTAAGCTCCTCATTTTTGGAACATTTCCAAATTTCACAAAAGTTCATTTCCGGAGGCAACTCGTGCTTGTCTACAGAGTGACCATGAGCCACACCCAAAACACTCCAGAGACAATAACACAATCTTCGGCTTACCTTACCCAAATCTCCATCAACTATTTGATTACTGCTCCCACCTTTCTTCGATCTCAACCGTTTCTTTTAGTCGATTCTCTTGTGTTTTATTGCAGATTTTCTCAGTGATTGGCAACGGAGGAGGTCCTAGTAGACATCCTTCTTTGATTTTCTCAAAGCCTAATCGGACCCAAATCATGATGGAGGCCCCCCCGACACATTAATCACCAGATCTACCAGGCTTCATCAACAAGGGTTAAACATGTTTTTCCAATATAGTTTAAAGTTTTGGCATGCGTTTTGGATGTTCGCGTGAGTTTGAAAATTAACTTGAAATCCAATTATGAAAGATTTCATTGCAATCTATCATTATAGTAATAATAAGTAATATAATGATTTCTAATTATATATTTATAATTTATAATCGCTGTACAGTATTTAAATTTTCTTTTTCATCGAATTTCAAGTTGGATTTGAGTTCTGTGTTTGATTGTTGGAGTTAAAAAGTATAAAAACTTAAAATATTTTCCGAGAAAAAAATATCAATATGGATCTTATTTTGTTCATCACGAAATTTTATGTAATTAAAAATATAATCTCATTTTGAATTATATATGTAAAGTTATGAACTTTTAAAGTTTGAGTTTTTAAGTTATATAATAAAACTGAGTTAACTTTTCAGAAAAGATAAAAACTGAGCTAAGTTTTTTCAACTCCAATTGATAAACCAAACATAGGCTTAGACAATAGTTTTGTAACCATAATCTATGTACCATATTATATGGTTCTCTATAATGTCCTTTTATTGTTGAGCACTGTAATCTGTTCTATATCTATCAAAATGAAAATATTCAAAACACCTCTGAGGCTTAGTCAAGATGTCTTTTTTACTCCTTTTGTTATACTAATGCCTAAAGCTTCCCTTGTATTTGTAAAAGGACAAAGTACTTAAATGATACAAAAACTTAATACTAAACCAATATGACATAAAAATTGAACTAAAGTTTGTGTCATGTTAGTTAATAAAGGGAAATTTGTGTCATATTAGTCAATAGATAAAAAATATATATATATATATATATCTATTTGGATAACTTTCTCTTTGTAAAATCAGTCACAAAATACCCTTAAAGTTAAATTTTTTAAAATACCTAGGTTATCATTTTCAATCTATTTTAAATTGTATTTTTAAAATTAATTAACCAAATAAACAAAATAAAAACTTTAAAATGATCAAACTTCTCAAATTTCGTAGAAAGACAAGGCTTGACGCATGTATTTTGGATGTGCATTTGTTTTGTTTCGTCTTTTTAAGGGGGTGTTTGGGTGATGAGTTTAAACTCATCACCATCAACTCAATTTTTGTCTTTTTCCCCAAAAGTTTTTTGTCTTTTCTAAAAAAGTCAATCAAAATCACTATTTAAACTTATAAATTTCAACTCAAACTCATTCACCAAACACCCCCTAAATATACTAGTTGTATTGCACATGCGAACGCATGCGGAATATACATACAAAACAAAGCAAATCAAAGCAAAGCCAAAAATAATAATAATAAATAAAATGCCACATGACATTAACTGGGCCATCACGTAGGCCACCATGTGACAATGATGTGGCTGTCACATGGTAATTATAAAGGTGGGACGAAAAACCCATTCGTGCTTTTTAGGACCTGTTTGGCAGAGCTTTCTAAAAGCTTCTTCTGGCTACTCATGTCTAAAAGCAGCTTCTGGAAGTGTTTGAATGATCTGTCAGTAGAGCCTCCAATTTCTAGAAGTGTTTCTTGTCAAAGCAAAAAAAAAGTGACTTTTGGCAAAAACACTTCTGAGTAAAATTTAAAAATTATAACCAAATTTAAATTAGACATTATAAAATTCATTTAACATTTGTAATACTGATTAGAATATACTTTGGAAATAATTTTGATCTTAAAAGCTCTTCGATGCTAAACACTTACTGAGAAACCATACCTTTTGCTTCTCTTATTCTACTAGCCAGAAGCAAAAACAAAAACTCTGCCAAACGGGTCCTAAATAAGGGTAGTAGATTTATGTTAACATAAAATAATGTCTTAAAAATATTAAAATGGAATTGGTGCTCACTTTTATTATTAATTATATGCCTAAAATTAGTAATTTTTTAGGATGTAATCCAATATAACATTTTTGCTAAAACTAAAACGTCATATATATTTTTTGATAAATTAATAATTTTTTTTTTTTGTAATTTAGATTGTTTAAATAATATTTTTTCCAAACTTATATAATTTTCCACATTTTTCTTCATGTCGTCATTTTCAGAAAATATTTATAAGTGCTTGAAAAAAATTTGTATTTTTTAGTTCACCTTATTTTTCCTTTTAAAAAAAAAAACATTTATCTATGAAGAAATATCTTTTGTAAGACTATAACTACATTTGGTTCTTCCAAAGCTTTGCTCATTAATACTTTTTAAGAAAAATGGATATAACTTTGAAAAAAAAAATGATCAAGTCAAAATTCTATAATGCTTAACTTAATTAGAAGTCATGAACATCTTATATGCATATATATATATATATATATTCATATTTATTCTTACATGCCATTAGATTAATTCAATAGCTAGTTGAAGAGCAAAACCATCTTCTCACTTCTATATATCGTACTAGTTTGTAGTAGTGCCTACGACACTTGTCTACATGTAGTCCCTTGGTTTTTATCTCTAAAAGGGATATTGATGAAGTGATCAAAAATTAATGAGAGAACATATGTCAAAATAAATTTTTTTTTTTTATTTGAAAGGGAATGAAAGACTTTAATAAGCATACATTCTAAATTAGATATTTCTTTTAGACACAAAAAAATTAAATAAATAAATCATGAGTGAAACTTTTGCAGTACCGTGCAAAATAAATAGATGAAAAGAAATCGAGGAGAAAAAACACACACACACGTGCACACACATTGAGTCAAGTGATAGAAATGAAAAAGGTCATTGAATAAAGATCAAATGGTCTCTAATCATCACTTTTTTTTTCCCCTGAAAGAGTTGTCTCAAATCTAAATCTGTATAATGAACCAGACCATTATAATCAGACACATAAATATCAAAAAGTATCTTAAAACCATATCTTTATAACTAGTGCACAAATATCATTTATCAACAAGTAACCTAAAATTAACTTTAGACATATAGTGACTATAGGGAATAAATATTCAGTTATATAAAACAATGTGGTAGTCTTAAATTGAAACGATGTGTCTCAAAGGAAGTAGAGTAAAACGCCCATTCCAATAAGTGAACAAGATCTGAAGAAGAATGAAACTTTGGCTGAAGGCATTAGAGTGAAGAGTCAGACTGAAGTAAGTTAAGTAGATGGAAGATAAGCTGGCATAGATACATAAAAGGTCCCTCAAGGCCGATAAATAGAGATGAGATTCCTAGATTTGAGGGATTCTGGAGATTTCTTTATTGAGATTTTCTAGAGAAATTTGTAGAGAGAGAGAGAGAAACTCTAGAATTGAATTTGTAATTCATTGAGAATAGAGAATTTTATTAAAGAATTTAGAACCAGACTTTGAATTTTATTGTTTGGGAGAAAATCATCCCAACAATTGATGCCGTCTGTGGGCATTCAAAACAAAAGGCCAGAAAAGAAGTTAGGAGTTCAACAGCGAAAGGTAGAATGTCGAGATCGAAGGAATGGCTAGGCAAGGAGAAGGAAATCAGACTGTAGAAAGATAGTTGCAGAATGAAGCGACAATGAATGCAAACATGCAGTCTCCAGATCTGATGTAGATAATTTGGAGTATGCTGGTAAAACAGCAACAGATGGAGGAAAGATACCAGAAGATGGCGGAAAAATTTGCAGAGTTAGAAGGCCAGTTAGCTGCATCGAAGAAGGAAAACAAATAGCTTAAAGAGAAAGGAAAAGATCGAGAAGAAGTAGGTCGAATAGACTTAGATGACATTGACTCATAGGAGATCAATCTAAGAGCAGATGCTCTGGATGGCAAAAATAATAAAAAGACAAAAGAAAGACAAGAAACTGTAGAAAGAGAAGAAAATGAAAAAGCAGAAGGCTCGCAGTTCACCTTCATGAGGAACTCTAATTCGGAAGAAGACATTCTGAAGTGAGTAAAAGATTGCGTCAATGTGCAAATAAGAGAAATAAAGAATATGTCTCCGGCAAATTTGGCACTGAGAGAAGCCAGGAGTATGGCGAAATGCCTTTTTTCAAAAGTGATTCTGAAAGATCCAAAACTTGAGAAGTTCAAAGCTCCAAATATGAAAACATTTGATGGAAAGACAGATCTAGTGGACTTCCTGCATTTGTTCAGGCAAGTCATGATGCTTGAGATGTTGAATGAGAACCTGCTATGTAAGGTTTTTCCCCAAGTACTGTCAGGAACAGCAACAACATGGTTCAATCAACTTTAGCCAAACTAAATCTCAAGCTTTCAAAATCTTGCAGATAAATTTGTAACATAGTTCATCTGTAACAGAAAAGAAATGAAGACTATGGCGGACCTGATGAATGTGAAGATGAAATCAAATGAATGTTTGAAAACTTTCCTGAAACGATTCACTCATGAGTTGAATAAAGTGGAAGTGATTGAGAAGAGAGTGGTAGAAAAGATCTTTAGAGATGGCTTGCTGAGGAAACATGAATTACATGAAATGTTGACCAGAGAACTGCCAAAATGTATGGCAGATGTTATAATGAAAGCTGAAGGGAGTATCAGAGCAGAAGAAGTAGGATATGTCAAGTACAATCCTAGTTTTTTTTTTTTTTAAATGAAGAGTCCAAGTGACTAATACGCCAAGAGACAGGCAACAAAGAGAAACAGACTGAACCCCTAGAACTAGGAAACCGTGGGAGGAACAGATTTATGATCAAAGTAGATGGAACAATGAACAATTCAACAATAGAAGGTTGTGTGTGAGTTAGATCGATTCATCACAATGAGAAAGAAAGTTCAGACCTTACAATACAAGAGAAGAGGTATAGTTAAACACTCCCATTGAGAAAATCTTCTGTGAAAAGAAAAATCTCGGGATCTTCAGAGCTCCAAAGCCAATAACTTTAGACCCAGATAGCAGAGACAAAACCAGAATCTACGAGTTGCAAGATGATCATGGTCACACGAGTGAAGAGTGTAGGAGTCTGAGAGGCCAAATTCAGGCCATGATCAGACAAGGAGAACTGAGTTAATACATCAAGAATGAAGAGACTGAGAAAAGAGGAAAATTGATTGGAAGTCCTGCTTTGAAGGAGGAGGCTTCAAGGTCTGAGGCAAGAATGATAATGGTTATTCATAGCATAATGGAAACAGAAGAGAACTTTGGGTTAGGTCTAATGAACAAGAAGAGGAAAGGAGGTTGTTTGAAAGAAATCTGTGTGGTGGAGCAACACAAGATATGGAGGAAGACAATCCTAAAAGTAAAGTTCGGCTAGAGGACTTAGTCAGGGTTGTAACATCCTTAAGTTAACATAAACATTTTAGGTTATTTCCAACATACTAATAACCTAATAACAAGGAAGACTAGGTGGAAGTAAGTTATTAATTGTGATTTATAATGCTATTAACATTTTATTGAGTTTTCTTACAGGTGATTGTGAAGCGAAATGTTGGTATGTATAAGGTATTAGGTTTTGACATTATACTAAATATGAAAGTATGTAATTGGAATTATTTTGACCATTAATTTTTTTGTTCATGCATGTTATATCTATTTATATGGATTAGTATGTGTTATTAGTGTTTAATTTGAATATTATTAAGTATTGATCACTTTAGTATGTTTCTCTTTCCAAAATAAATATTCCGTAAAAATAGCACCATCTGCCAATGTAATTTTGACCTTCACATCATCCGAATTTGACAGCCTTTGTGAAACATAAATTCGTAGATTTTTTTCATTATCAGAGTAAAACGTTATGACCATAATACCATCATATGTTTAGAATTGAAATTTTTACGGGAATTTCAGTTTTAGCCCAAACTTTTCAAATGTTATAAAAACGACAGGACCAAATGTTTAAGCCGTTTAAGCTCTAAAATTGAAGCCTAATTTGGAGATGGAAACCCTATGTAACCCTAGATATCATTATAAATAAGAGATTAAGCCTCCAACCTCTCAAAAAACTCATTCACCTATCTTTCTAATTTCTCTTTTTAGAAAAGACTCTCTCTTTCTCTCTTTTTCTCTTCTTCCTTTTCTCTTTTAATTCTTGAGTTTTCTCTAAGCCATCCAAATTTATTCAAGGTAGGATTTATTACTCATATATTGATGTTTATTTATAAAATCTATGATCTTGATTGGTTAGCAATTCCAAATAAATATGTCAAACTTATTTATGATTTTTCATGGTGGATTTTCATGATAGGATGATTTATGATCCATCACATGTTATTTTTTCTTCTCACATATACACATGCGCACACGTGGTTTTTCATGATAGAATTTTTATGGTGTATTTGATAAATCTTGTGTTTTCTTGATGATACGAAATTAGGGTTTTGTTTTCTATGAACATATGAAATTTGTCACGACCCGACCTACGTAGGGCCGTGACTTCATACTTACTTAACTTAAATACCAACTTTGCAACGACCCGATTTCGTGGAGCTGTTACCTTACCATGCTTACTTAAACATACTTCATCTTAAAACTTACTTTTGCATTATGTAAAAATACAGAAATGTTTTTTTTTTCTTTATTCTTTCTTTTTAAAATTCAATTTAAAACTTAACTGATACTCATACTTATTTATACGTACTCACTCGAGTAGCGAACTTTCAAACCACATTTTAACAAATCATACTAGTTATCATATACTAGTACCATCGACTTATCATAATATAATATAAACACATTTTACAAAAACATATTTTCCAAAACCTGTGGCGATGTCCAACCCAAATTTCACAGTCTGCAGTGTCACCTCTCCACAGTCTTGCATCAAGCATGTCCAGTAGGTTGCTTACCTACATCATGAACGTAAGTTATGAGTTTATTCTCAATAAGTACAACTTTCTATTCCGCAAAATATTTTTTTTGTAAAAGAATGCATGAACCGATTATGCTTTCTTATGAATCAATTATGCTTTCTTATATTAATTTGATTTTGGGCCCCCTACATAACAAGAGTGCACGTACCGTGACGTGTAGCCATGGAGTGATTGGG
Organism: Ficus carica; assembly: GCA_009761775.1. Classification (NCBI taxonomy): domain Eukaryota; kingdom Viridiplantae; phylum Streptophyta; class Magnoliopsida; order Rosales; family Moraceae; genus Ficus; species Ficus carica. Next base: position 53,305 of record VYVB01000423.1, read on the forward strand.
GCAGCCAGTCCAATCCAACTCAAATCATGAACCAAACCGTTTAACATGGAGTGATTGGGGCAGCCAATCCAGTCCAATCCAACTCAAACCATGGACCAAATCATTTAAATCCACCCTCGTGACAAGTTGGTTAGACACAAGAAAACTTGCTTGTCTTATTTTATTACAGGAAAACTTGTTATTGGTTGATCATACTTGAAAACTTACATGTTTATTATTTCTTACTTGAAAACTTGATCTAATTCTTGCCATGTGATTTATTATTAGTGAGCATGCTTACGTGATGCCACAATAATAAAACATAGATCATATGCGTCACATACATTAATACATGATACTTTGAAAAACATGCAAAACAGTAAAAACATTTAAATCAATGCATGAGCTTTTGAAAAACATGCAAAGTAGTAAAAACATTTTTGCCCATGCTGTAGGCGGAGTTGTACTTACAAGTTGTCCTACGCTCCTACGCTCTCGGTCTATTGTCCCAACAAGGTACGACAACATGTTATACTCCTGTTTTCAAACCAGGCGTAAGAATCATTCTACCACATAACTCAACAAACCATAACATACAATGTTGGTATCCAATTTGATTATCATTGGTAATCATGGATACAAACCTTATCATATTAAATCGGTATCCCACCCGATTACCATTGGTAATCATAGATACAGGTCCTAACATAATAAATCGGCATCCTATCCGGTTACCATCAGTTACACACTTGTTACCATATTCTTATGTTTTGAAATATCATAACTTTATAAATCAAGTTTTTCTTATCATAATACTTGAAATTACCTTTCATAAAACATTGTACGTTTTTAAAAATCACTTGGGAAATTCCATTAGATTTAAAACTTTTTGAAATCATTTTCATAAAATCTCAGTCTCTTTTTAAAGAGATCATAAAACCTTAAAACTACTTTTAAAACATCATTTTAATTTACTGGAATGCATGTGTGCAGGAAATTTTGAAAATCCCATTTTATTTTTAAATTGGTTTATAATCTGGAAAAACTTTCTCCACAGAAGTTGTAGATCTTATCAGAACCTACAACTTTCATTTCTTGTCCAAAACTTAATTTTTCCTTTAACTTATTCATTTTTTTCTTTGAAGAGTTCTGGCCGTGTACAGTACTTGAACCGACCAGTTTTGAAAACTGATTAAAAGGAAGGCCTTTGGAGCCTGTTTTTCAGAAACTATCCACATCCCTAGGATTTTCTGTGTTCTAAAACTTTGCAGTTATAACTTTTTCCAAATTCGGCCTCTAAGGTCCTTAAAATTAAGTTTCCAAAAAACTATCTAGTTAAATCCGAACATTGACAGTTTTGAATTTTGTTGGTTTTTGCTTAAAAATTCGTATACACTACCTCAAACGGTCATATCCGTGAGCCTACATCAACATGCATCACGTCGAATACATATTTATCATTCAATCAATCACTTGTTCATCTTCATGAAATACACAATATTTGATAAACTTTTTAAGCATACCAAATTGTGTTTTTAGGTTAATTTTCTTAACCCACATATACATCATCATCATCATCTTCATCATTCATCATCATACATAACTTTTTCCTACTTAAACATGTGAAGGCATATTCACAAACACTTGGTAGGCACATGCAACCCTAAAACTCATTCTAGAGCATAAACTCAAATCCATGCTTAAAACTTAACAAGCAAGATAATCTAAGCTTAGATCAAGCATATAAAAACTATAATATGGCAAGATAAGAAGCATGAGCTTATGCTCTTACAATCCATAGCTTGAAATACACATAAATCTCATAAACCAAAACTTAATGAAATTCTTAGTTAGAGGGTTGAGATTATACCTCTAAAGCTTTGAAAGAGTGGTTCTAGATCCTTGCATGAGCAAAAATTCTTGCTCTATCTTTTCACTATACCAACCGGCCACCACCTCCCTCTCACTCTCTCTCTCTCTCTCTCTCTCTTTTTCTAAGGCTAATGTTTGGCATTCCTCCTAATACGCAGTCTATTTTCTTAATAATCCAGATAATACCAATATTGTTTTAACTATTAATAGTACAGTAATACTGAACTATAGTCTAGAATTTATCTGCACTTAACTGGACCGCATATAGGATTTTCTTAGGACTTGAAGCTACTTAGTCCTTATTAATCCAAATGTTATTCCTAATTTTTCTGGAGTGATCCCATTCCTTATTCTACTTTTTCATCCGTAATGACGGTCGGCCACAATATAATTTCGATATTGCTTACTATACTACAGTACCATCTTATTCAAATCATAAATTATTCTGATCATTCATTGGCCTGAACAAAAATCAAAATTCATGATTCGGCCTTTTTCATCATAGAGCCTTATCCTTGACTTAATAAATTATCATTGAGTCTCATAATACTTATAAGAACTCAAACATACTCTGATAATCTAATCAGATCACGAGCTTCATGTTGACATACATGATTTAGAGTTAGATTTTCCTTGCATCTAAGGAAATCACAAGTTCGTCAAATATTTGGGTTGTTACAAAAATAAAGTTTGGGACTGCTATAATCTTCATGCAAAATTGTATAAGTTTGTTATGATTTTGATTAATTCATAATTTTATTTGTAAACTAGATATCCTAAGCTTTGTTTTAATATATGGATCACTTTAAACGGAGATTTGTACAATCAGTTATGAATTTTAAAGTTATGCTAAGAGTTGGAAGTTTTCTAAAAAATGGGATTTTTATAGTCAGTTTGTATCAAAGTTTTTGGGACCTTTACAATCACAAAGTGGGATGAGTAAGATGTCAAAAGAAAACTCTAGATGTCTACTTTTAATTAGGGATAAGAATCGCATGATTTTGATTTTTATAGAATTTATTATTATTTTCTCGTAAAGCTCGACAAATCTGGCACGGGTATAGCTACAAGATTTTTAATTTTATATGGTAATATATTTTTGAATGCCTTAATGATATCGAAATTAGTCATATCATATACCGTTAGAAAGCTCTAGGCATCTAATATCCAATGCCACTGAAATCACTAAACTTCGTTATGAACTTGATTTTATATGAATTTTTTTGTAATAGTCATCGAATCTGTCCTTATATGATGATGTGCTTAATGATGCTGTGATGTTATGTGGACGATACATGCGAAGTATTAGTTATATATTGATTTTTATGACGATATAAATTATGAATGTGATATGATAAATCCTTACTGATATTCGTAACACTAAAGATTATGTTGTATTTTTATAACGCATGAAAATTATGAAAGTTTTACGCACACCGAGAGGACTTGAAGTCACATCACCAAAGGAAGATTAGTTAGTTTAGTACGTTCACCAAGCGAGGTAAGTATATCTCTCACCTGCAACATATTTGTTCATTCATACTGTGACATTTGAGGACTTGTGTACCCCTAGCACTCGCGAAGGTTTCGGCTTTATTCTTTAGGACCTTGGATGCCATCCCTTTTTCGGGTATGGGTGTTCTTTAGATGGATTAGTCGCTATGAGAAATGCCCTGGCCGATGGTATTGCTCGTAAAGCTCTGTTTCACTCATAGGATTGTTGTTTTATGGAGGAACTGGTTCTCTCCGTGACTACTGCTGTTTAGTCTCATTCTTGCAAGTCTTATAAAATCATTTTCCTTCGAAAAAAAAAAAAAAAAAAACACACACACACACAACCAAAAACAAAAACAAAACAAAACAAAATCATACAAAATTTCACTTTTACTGTTGATAGTTGATAAAGTCTTTTGCCTGACAATTATATGACACATGCAATTAAGCTACACTTACTTCTTCCATTTTCACAATGCAAACTGAAACATGTTCAAATTGCTCATATTGTTTTTTAATTAAGCGTGTTAACAAAGAGTTAATTGTTCGGTTGGTCTCTAAATTATTACGCTTTTTCATCTCGTTCTTTTTTTTTTTTTGGAAACTGAAATGACCATCGTCTCTAAAAAAATGTTACAAAAGGTCTTTTTTTAATGGAATTCGGTAATTATGGTTAACGGATTGTCTTAATTTTTCTATTGGCATCCACATTTATAATGTTTTAATCCCTATTCTTCATTTTGTTGGTAGCTTAATCCTCATTGAAATTAAGTAAAACTGATTAGCAATGACCATAATGTGCAAGTCATGTGTAGAAAACGGTCTAAATTTAAAGAATTTTTAGTAAGATTAAGTCACAGTGCTAAAAATCATAAATTCAGGGGTTTGATTGCCATGAAAGAAAATTTAGATGCTAAATTATCAAATTTGAAAGTTTGGAAGGGGTGTGTACAAAAAACCTTAGGAAAAAAAAAAGTAATAAAATCTTTTTGATCTTTTAGGGTGAGTTTGGTGTGTAAGTTTGAGTTAAGATTTATAAGTTTAAATAGGATATTTTTTTGAATTTGTAGAAAAGACAAATAACTTTTTGAAGAAAAAATAAAAAATACGATGAAAAAAAGTACAGTTAGTTTAAACAGAGCTTTTTACCAAACAAGGCCTTAGTTACTTTTTGAATGCAAAAATGGGGAATATAAAAGGAGCCAGTAGAAAAAGCCCAGCGCGGCGAAAGAGAAATTCGTCTGTGTTGCGTTTCCCTTTACTGCTACGACTGCTCATCGTGTTCCTTCCTTCCGTTACACAACTTTAATTCATTCGGATCCTAATTTAACAGACAAATAGAGAGAAATAGATAACAGAGAAGAAGAAAAATGGGGGCGAGTAGAAAGCTACAGGGTGAGATTGACAGGGTTCTCAAGAAGGTCCAAGAAGGCGTCGATGTCTTCGACAGCATCTGGAACAAGGTGCCTTTCTCTCTCCTCTCTCTCTCTCTCTTCCCCTCTCTCTCTCTCTTCTGTTTGCTTCGTCGGAAAACCAAAAAAAAATAACAAAAAAGAAAGATTAATTACAATTTTTACGAAATTTAGGTTTACGACACGGATAATGCTAATCAGAAGGAGAAATTCGAGGCCGACTTGAAGAAGGAGATCAAGAAGCTCCAGCGCTACCGAGATCAGATCAAGACTTGGATTCAGTCCAGCGAGATCAAGGACAAGAAGGTTCTCTCTCTCCGCTTTTTTTTTTTTTGGTTGGAAATTGAGAAGGTTATATAGTTATAGATACAAATGGAATGAGGCGAGTTTTATCACTCTTCTTTGTATTGAAATTATTTTGTTATTCTATTCTAATAATGTGAATAATTTGATTCAATACAATAGACTGATTTTGAACTAGTGATTAATTTTTCCTTTTGTTTGTTTTTGTTTGATAATATTGTTGACGTAGGTTAGTGCGTCTTATGAGCAGGCCCTGGTCGATGCTCGTAAGCTTATCGAGCGCGAGATGGAAAGGTTCAAGATATGTGAAAAGGAGACTAAAACAAAGGCATTTTCCAAAGAAGGCTTGGGCCAACAACCTAAAACTGTAAGCACCACTGCTACTCTCTCTCCACTTAGCTCGTTTAGTCTTTGACATCTTCTATCTATGTTCAAAGCTCTGCCCTTTTCATTCCACAGCAACCAATAAATTAATAAACCTGAAAACCTGCTCCTATTTTTTTTTTTTTTTTTTTTTTTTTTTTTTGTGAAAGAATTTTAGGCCAATAGAAAGTAGTATTTGTGCTTCTGGCAATTATTCAGTGATTGAAATGACATGGACGACCCAAATTTTTGTAGGACAATGCTTTTTTTTTTTTTTTTAATTTATTTATTACTAATAATAACTTTTTTTTTTTTGGCTAGTCATATTACTATTAATATGATGTTTAGGATTGAAGTATGTTTATTTATTGTTGATCCCCTTCCCCCTTTTCAGTGATTATTAGCAGCATATGATGAAAAAATGTTTGAAATAATCTTGTTCTTCTACTTCTTTTTTTTTTAAGCTTTCATGTACATTTAAATGGGTTAAGTACCTTAATAACTAGGCCTCGTTTGCTTGGTTGAAAAAAAAAAAAAAAAAAAACACGAAGAAAGAGGTTAGATAAGATAGGTGAATGAAATGGAGAGGGGAAGAAAAGGTCCTTTCTCTTATGCCATTTGAGTATGAAAGGAAGGAAAGAAAACATAACATACTTCTCTTCTTGGGTATAACTATAAAGATGTAATTGAGGAGAAAGAAAAGAAAAGGTTTTATTGTTATGATTGCTGTTTTAACATTGGTTTGGCTTCCTTCAGTAATGTGGGTTAATAAAGAAGTAATTTGACATTGTAGTCTAATTAAGTGGATAAGGATCTCTTTGGAGGATTTTGAATCCCTCTTATTATCCTTCCTACCAAACAACCATAGGTCGAAAAATCCTTCAATTAATCCCTGTACACCCCCTGTGCTTCCTTCTACATTTCCCTCCTACCAAACAAGCTGTTAGAGTGAAAAAATGGCTACTACTTGCATGCATGTGCAAAAGGTTCTGCTGTGACACTACCTACATAGTTCCTTTTGTAATCTCTCTACTCACTATGTTCATATTTTTGTTACAGGATCCAAAAGAGAAGGCTAAATCAGAGACAAGGGATTGGTTAAACAATGTGGTATGAAACATAGCTGCTTTGTTTTTTTCTTGTGTTTTCGCTGATTTTAGTTGAAATTGTGATGTGATGATTCTTGTGATATTTCACCTTAGCTTTGTATCCCTCTTGCACGGACTTATTTTCATGTTCATTATCTATGTTTTAATCATCTGAATTTAAATATGCGGGTTTGATGTTTTGTTTGTTCCTTGAGTAGGTTGGGGAGTTGGAATCTCAGATTGACACCTTTGAAGCTGAGCTTGAGGGGCTAACTGTTAAGAAAGGAAAGACAAGACCACCTAGACTGGTTAGACAAAAACTTGTACAAAATCTTAAAAGGATGGATAGTTCTGTTTGTAGTAATTATAATTTAACCTCTTATTCATTTATTTTTGCCTTTTTCTCTCGGGTTTCTGGCAGGCACATTTAGAGACATCTATTACTCGACATAAGGCTCACATAATGAAATTAGAACTGATCTTGAGGCTATTGGATAATGATGAATTGAGCCCTGATCAGGTCAATGATGTTAAAGACTTCTTGGATGACTATGTCGAACGTAACCAGGTTTTTAGTGACTTTTGACTTTAACTTAGATTCTCAACGGTTCTAATAGGAAGCATGTTATGCGTTGGTTTATGCCTCTACCCCCTTGTCTATTTTTGTTTTGGTTTGACATATAAATTTTTTTATAGAGATTTTTGTTCGTTTTCTCACATGTATTAGAATTATAATATTTTGTTTTCAAAATTTCCTTGTAGGAGGATTTTGATGAGTTTAGCGACGTTGATGAGCTTTACAGTTCATTACCACTGGAGGTGGAGGCACTAGAAGATCTTGTTACAATTGGGGGGCCTCCTGGTCTTGTTAAGGTAACACGTTTCTGCTAGAGTTTCTATAAGGTTTTCTTTGGAAGTTGAGATTTGTTGTCCTAAAAGTTGGAAATTTTGTCTTATGGTCAACTTGGTCCATCCCTATTTGAATGCAAACTGCAGGGTTACTTTTAAATGCCAAGTTGAGTAAATTTATTGATGGAAAAATTATTTGATGCCTTACGAGGGTGGTGTCTGGGCTTGGTTTGATTGACAAGATGTAGCTTGGTTTGATTGACAAGATTGTACAAAGTAGATATGGACCCCTGTGTTTCATGCATCTTATAAGCATTTCTTCGGTGGTTTTCCATCTCTACAAGATATCTCTTCTTAATTGGCTGACGTGAGGTGACACATTTGATGGCCATAATTTTAGGCTCATGCTTAAGTGGCATATTATAAATGCGTCGACCAATGTCTGTGCACCGGTATAAGCATAACCAATGGTGGCACCACGTTGGGCCCTAGGTGGGCAGCTCCACCTCTGGGTCCAAGGGGCTCCTTCATACCAAAACAAACTTCTTTTGTAAATTTTTCAATTTTCTTTAGTTTGCCTCTACCCCTCGAAAGTTTGAAATTACAATATTTGTAAAGGTTTTTATTTTTTTTTTATATTTTTAAGCTTTGTCGTTTATACGCAAAATTTTGACTTTAATTATTCTTATATTTGAGACTTAAAACTCCATATAAACTTGAATCGATTTCGCTATCGTATAAAATTTCATTATTTTGTGACTGAAAAGAAGACTCAATTACAAGCTTGGTTCACTTTAAATTGGGTGGGGGGAGTGCAAATGGATAAGAAACAAGGTAAAAGAGAGATAAATAATTTAGAAGAAGTTTCATTGTTATGTTCATTTAAATTTTTGGTTTAAGTCACACCCCCCGATAAAAAATTTTCGGCTCCGCCACTGTGCATGACAATCCATATGTAGACCCAATTTCATTTTATTGTTTTTGCAGGGTGCACCAATTCTTGGCTTGAAGTCTTCTTTAGTAGCATCACCAACTCAAGTGCCAGTATGTTTACGCCATCTGCTATATGATGATATTTAGCTTGAATCATGTTATAGTATTTTTTATAGTGATGAAACTTTTAATTTATAAGGATATAGCTGGAAGCATCTGAAGGTGTTGCTTTGGTTTGTCACTTATTGATTAAAGCTAGTTTTGACATATAGTAGGAACATCTTTTGACATGTGTTTGTTCAGTACATTATTTGGTATTCACGGCATGGTGCTCTACTTGTCTCCAAGGTCTCCTTGATGGGTCATTGTTGTGTTTATTAGTTAACTTGACATTTCTAGTTTGTGGCTTTGTGCCTCTTGGTGTCTTTATTGAATTGGGACACTTTGGTCATGTTTAATTCTAGGCCATTAATCACGAAATTAAGACATTATTACACTAGATATTTCTGCTTGTAGCTCCCTTTTGATGTTAATTTGGAACATTGATATTATTATTTCTCCGCAGAAAGAAGTTGGCTGTCTTTTTCCTATTTCCTTTGTTGTTTGGGTCATTGCAGCGAGAGCAATATGCATTTAGTGTCAAATTGTCTGATATAAACCATTTTCACTAGCTGACTTGCATTTAATTTGTCTCCTTTTTTTATGGGTAAATTGTATAGTTTGAAGAAATTATTACAGTTATCACGTCTTTTACTTTTTTTCAAACTTTGAGTAGGTTTGCGATAGTATTTTCTTGTCATTTGGCCACACCATAAGGTTGTATATTAATAGGATTTGTCGATTTGTTAGTTTGTTAGTAGAGTAATTGATTAGTAAAGTTTGTTAGTGGCCAGTTCTGGTATAGATGGAAGATTGGTAGAGAGTGAGGGATAGGGATTTAAAAATTCTCTTGATTTCTTGGTTCTTATCATATATGAATGTGTCTTTTTCTTTCCCGACTTCCTTTCTCTAACATGTTTTTAATTACTTGATATTTCTGTGAATAAGTGTATTATTATTTATTTATGTATAAGATTTTTTTTTTCCCAGGCCACAATAACGTCAACTCACCAACAGAGTAATTCTGTCCGAGAACAAGTTGAAGATACAGCTTCCCAGGACGGTATTCCTGAGACAGTTGCTAGAACTCCACCTTCCAAAAGTATTATAATGGGTTCTTCGACTGCATCTAGTACAGCTGTGAGTCATGCAACTTCTGCACCAGTGAATATTGCATCTCAGAACTTCTCTGGCGTTCCTAGTGCTTCCACAATCCTGTCAGGTTCAAATTCTGTCCTGGTCACTGAGAGCACCGGAGCCACTAGTTCTTCATCTCCAGTAATTCTTTCTACCCCCATGAAGGAAGAAGAACTAGGAAGCTTTTCTGGGCGTAGATCGCCTCCATCTTTTGCAGATGCTGGACTTGTAAGAGGCATTGGTAGAGGCGGAATATTGAGTCAACTGTCATCTAGTGTCCCACTTAGTTCTGGTAATGTAGTATCTGGCATTAGTGCCCTTGGTGCTGCTGTCTCATCGGGATCTGACATGGTGAAGAGAAACATTTTAGGAGCAGATGAGAGACTTGGGAGTAGCGGCATGGTGCAGTCACTTGTATCGCCTCATAGTAATAGGATGATCTTGCCTCAAGCAGCTAAGAGTAACAATGGAAATGGCTCACTTGATTCTAATAATGTTAGTGAGGCTACTGCTCTAGCAGGACGAGTTTTTTCCCCATCTGTAGCCTCTGGCATGCCATGGAGACCAGGAAGTGAAGCGGTATGTTACTCAAAATAGTTCCTTTCCAATATGCGACACTTGATATGCCAATATCTTTGACTCTTGAAGATAGAATTTAGATAATTTTATCATGTTGAAGCTTTATGATGATTTCCACTTTCATATTTTAGAAGCTTACATCTAAAATTTGTTCTCAAAATTACCTCGACAGGGTACTCAACTTCTTGTTTTAATATTATAGTTATTGTTATTATTTTTTGTGATGGTAAACTGGTCATGATCCACAGCTCCAAGATTAGTTAATACTTCACTGAGAACATCTAAATAAGGAACCCATTCCACGATGATGACCAACAATCTAGAATGACGAGAATGGTCATGGACTACTTTCTGAGGTTGAATAAGTAGTATAGGTATATGTATAGCAGTGTCAGGTGTTCATTTGTTAAGCAGGATGGCTGCTTCAGATGCTTTGCATGTACATGGTCTGCTATCGGTAGTTTCTGTTTTTTATTTTTATTTTTTGGTGACCACAAATAAGCATAGAATCCATAGGCACTTTGATCAGCTCAACACAGAAGAATGATTCTCTTGGGAGTTATGGAATGGATCTACACGTTATGCTGTTTGATTGGTTTTTTCATTTTCATGGGCAGTTTCGTGGAAGAACTGAAATAGAACCTGATCAGAGGGAGAAATTTTTGCAGCGGCTACAGCAAGTGCAGCACAATAGCCTTCTTGGTCATAAGCAGTTTTCTGCACAGCAGCAAAATCCATTATTGCAACAGGTTCTTTTAATGTTTCAATCATGTTTATTCTATCTATGATTTTCAGAAATGTCTTTCTTTTCTTCGTTCCACCCTTTAGTACATTTAAACTCTCATAATTGCATTAGAAGCAATATTTGTCTCTCGCTACGACTTAGATGGTCATTTTTATTTGTTTGACGTATCCAAATCATCTTTGCAGTTTAATTCTCAAAATGCTTCCGTCTCTCAAGCTGGGCTTGAACTTGGAGTCCAGACATCAGGTCTTGGTACTGTTTCATCTTCGATCTTGCAGCAGCAGACAAGTTCTGTCCATCAACTATCTAATCAACCAGCATTGGTTTCAAGTGGGGCAAAAGAATCGGGTACCTTCATTTACCTTTCATGAGTGGTGGTTTATATTTCCTTTCGGTTTTCAAGGAACAAAAAGCACTTCAATTCTTTTTGTAGCCCGTTTGGGTAAAGGGTTCAAACCCAAAAATTTCTTGTTCAATTTTTGCCATAGTGGTAAAAAAAAAACACACATATACACACTGAACTTATAAAAATTTGGATGTCAATGAAAATGTCTGTTCAAACCCTTTACCCAAATGGGTCGTATGTTGATGTAGTTTATTTTTAAATTGGTCTTGGCAAGGGGATTATTTAAGAGGCTACAAAGTTGGCCTGAATTAAGGACTCGAACACAATCAAAGCGTCATAAGGGTGTTTGATTTAGATTTGCATTATGTTGTAATGACTGAATATTTGCCGGTGTATGCTGCAGAAGTCCGTCATGCAAAAGTCGATGAGCAGCAGCAACAGAGTTTACCTAACAATTCAGCTACTGACCCTACAACTACCTCTGGGCTCGAAAAGAATCCCATGAATGAGGATGACTTGAAAACCACTTATGCAATTGATTCTCCAGTACGTTTTATCATTTCATTACCTTTTCCTCCGGACTTTTTCTTAACAAAATGTTCGTTGATACACCGCCCATCTCTCTGTTCTGCTGGTTTGTGGTGTTCAATTATCAGCTGTGATACATAAGACAAAAAAATTGCCGTTACTTAGTAGAGATTGTTTACTGCTTTTGCTTCTATTTTGATATTTTTGTTTTGCAATCAACGAGGCTTGAACTTTGAATTGTATTCAATAATGGCTGAAAACAAAAGGCACGAGGAAATGATTTAACAATTGAGGTATGATCAGAGGTGAATGAGTGAGATTAGGAAAAGACAATTGGAGGAAGAAGATTGTTAGATATTCTGATAATTCATAGACGTGGACAACGCTTACAATGTGTAACAATGAATAAACGTACTTGCAGGTAGATTTCATTTTGCTGGACAAAGTTCTAGTATAGGAGAAGCCTGGTTTATCAATTCTCCAATTGATTGATCCTGGTGGTTTGATCATTGCAGGCTGGAGTTTCGGGGACTTTAACTGAGCCAGCTCAAGTGCCCAGAGATACCGATCTCTCCCCCGGGCAACCTTTACAGGCCAATCAATCTTCTGGCAGCCTTGGTGTTATCGGCCGAAGAAGTGTGTCTGACCTGGGTGCCATTGGGGACAGTATTATGGCGTCAACTGTTAACTCCAGAGGAATGCATGACCAATTGTACAATTTGCAGATGCTTGATGCTGCTTATTACAAGCTTCCACAACCCAGAGACTCTGAATGTGCAAGGAACTATACTCCGGTATGGCTGCACAGTTTTTGTGTTTACCCTGTGTATGATTTAGACATTGATCGTTGTTTTGCCTTTCCATAGAGGCACCCTGCGATGACTCTTCCAAGCTACCCGCAAGTACAGGCACCGATTGTTAACAATCCAGCATTCTGGGAACGACTAAGTCTTGAACCTTGCAGCACCGACATCCTCTTTTTTGCCTTTTACCATCAGCAGGTACCAAATTTTCTAGACTGACTGTTAGTATGCTATAGATCTGGATACGTTCTATTTTTAATATTTAGTTTTGAATTTAAGATTACATTTTTATCTCTTAGGATTATTTAGGTTTGGTTAGATTTATCTGATTATTAGGTTGAGGGTCACTATATTATGGCGTTTTATGTTTCTATAATTAGGCCCAGTGAATATATTTCAATTGCTGTTACTTGTTCTCTCTAGAAGTCCCTCTTTGTGCTCTCTCGGTCTCAATGTTCTCTGTTGTTTCTGTTTATCGATCTCGATTCTGTCTCTTCTCTCTTGGTTCTGCATCATTTTATAACAGTTGCTTTGAGCGGATCCTTATACTGTGCTATTATCATTATTGTTTCTTTTTGGGGGTTAATTTTACAGAATACATATCAGCAATATTTGGCTGCCAAAGAGTTGAAGAAGCAATCTTGGAGATACCACAGAAATATAACACATGGTTTCAGCGACACGACGAGCCGAAAGTTGCCACTGATGAATATGAACAGGGGACATACGTGTACTTCGATTTCCATGTCGCCAATGATGATCTAAGAACAGGGCAACCGCAAGGATGGTATGGGTACTTACGATTTTTATTCTCATTGTTTATATTTACATAGACATGCATATCTTCTAATAACTTTGGACTGTAGGACTTGTATGAAAGTGAGTAATTACTTGATCTGAATCTAAATAACATGTTTTCTAATCCATTGGATATCGGTGTGTACAGGTGTCAGCGGATCAAGACTGATTTTACGTTCGAATATAATTATCTCGAAGATGAACTTAATGCATAGAATGCCTACTAATGTAACCCCAATAGATATCATTTTTAAGAGAAACAAGCCGATAGTTTAGAGCTTGAATTTTCAAAATATGGAACCCTGGGGTATGCGGACTCATGTTATTAATTTGAAAGAAAATCTTGCAAGACCTTGAATACTTCTTCCTATCCTTTGAGCTAATCCTAGGTTTTGAAAATTGAGAGGAGACTTTCGACTTTGATTGTGAATTTCACAGTTAATTATCATTATTTAAAAAAAAAAAAAAAAAAAAAAAGAAAGTGAGAGAGAGCGAGAGAAAGAAGGAATGAGAATATGATATGAAATTTTGTATATAGTTTCGATATTTAAATAAATTTTAAAGATTTTCTTAAGAGCATCTATTTTCTCTCAAGGAGCCAGGAACAAATTATTAGAAAATAGTCTTTAGGATTAACATAATAATTTTAAAAAAATGGGTACAAATTTTTGTGACTTAGTTGTCACTTGTCACTCAGCTGCTCAAGGTCTGGATTCAAACTCTTCATCTTATAATGAACTTAGGTGTAGAATTATCTCTAAACAATATGTACTCTCAACAACATTGTCACTCAGTGTTTCTTTGCTTCTTTCTCACTACATGTACCGGAAGTAGAAGATTGTATGATAGGATGTTTAAGCCTATTGTTTTATTTTGTTTTTATTTTAATAGAGAAAACATATATATAATTAGGGTGTTCATCGGCTAAAATCTGTCCAATTTTAATATATTGCATCAGGTTCAATTAAAAAGTCAGCTTTTTGAAAATCACTTCCAATTGCCGACGCTTTTGCCGTTGTGCGTAAGCATAGTCGCAAATATCCACGTTATTATGAAATTTCCTTATTTGAGGGATTACAAAATATCTTTTAAGTTTAATATCTTTTTCATCAAATTTTCGGGAAAATATCAGGAATATATCGATATCGAGAAAATATAGTGTATTTTTTACAAAAAAAATCAGGAAATATTGATGAAATATCATGCAATCCAATTTTTTAGATCTTTATTATTTACTATCTGTTTGAGCATGCTATAATTTTCTTCTATTTATTTGAGAGAAAGATCAAAAATAGCATATTGGACTATCATTTTGTAGAATTATAAAAGTAATCAAACTATTATAACCAAATAGCATAATTAGCTCAAAAAAAATTAAAATGGAAATACGAAAATACCCTCAATCAAAATACCCCAGGCCCAAACCCCTCCCCCCGAAGCCCAAAACCTTCCACGCTTCTTATTTGAAAAAACTCTAGCAGAGAGATTTCAAAAAAATCTCGATTTCCAAGCTCAAAAAATCTTGCTCCAACCACGGTCGACGTTCGATTTCCAGATTCCGATCAAGATTCTGAGCAAAATTCTTAGATCTTAGAACTTTCATCAGGCTCTAACAAGTTCGATTTTCAGCAAAATCCAGAAATTTCCAACAAGACACAGAGATTTTGGAAGAAAACCAAATGATGATTTTCTTCGGGTACAAATTTCAATTCTCATTTAGCAATTCGAAAAATATAACTAGATATTTACGAATTTCTTTCGATTTCCTCTCTTTCCCTTGTTTTCGAAGAATTTGGCACAAAAAACCTAATTGAACCTTCTTTTCATTATGTATATTTTCTAAAAAACCTAAATCCAAAAATTCTTGTTTTTCAAATTTTTTATCGATTTGGAAATATACTGTCAGTACTAATATTTCCTTTAATTTCCACGTCTAATCTAGTTTCTTATTGCAAAATTTTAGAAATTTTAATTATTGAGTTCTGAATGTAGAGTTTATGTATTTTTTTTTAGTTGCTACCAGAATTTCCGTGAAAAAAACGAAGAAATTTGAGAAATGAAGACAAAAGGAAAGGAACCAATAACAGAAAAATCTCCGAAAAGCACTAAAGCTCAGGGGAAAATAACAAAAGAGAAAGGATCAATGAGTGAAACAGCAACCAAATCGAAAAAATCTTCTACGCAAAAGCAGGTAAATACTTTTAGATTATATCCATCAAAATGTTTATATATGTGGTTAGATATAGAAATACACTTGCTTACTTGAAAAATACCTTTAAAATAATGTTTTTTCCTTTGTTAGTTATATCTATGAACAGGTTTATCATAGACAAAGATTCTAAATAAGATTAGGCATGTGTAGTAAATCCATGTATTTTCATGTTGAAATTGTTTTATATAAAAAGTAACAAATTTAGACATTATTTTCTCTGTGTGACATCTGTCAAATTTAGTGTTGTTACCTTGACTCATTATTTGAGATTATTTTATTTAGCATTTCAATGTCTTTTTTCATGTGGTAAAATATATATATATATATATATATACATATATATTTCCATGTTAATACATATATTGTACTTGAAGTCATGTTAATATTTTCTTGTGCAGACATTAAATTTCCTGAAACCAAGAGAGAGTTGGAATCCCAAAAGAAGAATTTTCAAAAACTGTAGCATCAAAGCAATTCACGACATTAAAAACGATAGACTCCCCAACAAAAAGATCTTTTCAAGAAAGGACCGTTTGGAAAGTTTCTTCATCTCAAACTCGGAGACAAATTCCCAGCAAAACTTGCCCAACAGCTAGTTCTATTGCAAGTAAAACTTGATGACAACTCAGAACTGGCCTTCAAATTTGGGAACAGAAAGATGGTCATGGAAATAAAGGATTTTGCCTTGATTACTGGGCTTAACTGCAGAGCAAAAATTTATGGGAAGAAACTAACAAGACCAACGGTGTCTATTTTAGAAAAATATTTTGAAGAGAAGCCAGTCACAGTAGGAGCCCTCCAATACATGTTTGAAGCTGCAACGGAAATATTAGCACAAGCACCGGATGAAAATGTAGTAAGAATGGCCAATCTTTACTGCACTGAGAAACTGATTGTTTCTAATCAGAACAAATTGAAAGTGAATGAAGAGCATCTAAAGATGGTGTATGATGATGAAGAATTGAAAAAATGTCCTTGGGGAACTATCTCATACGAGAAGACATGAATTCAACCAAGGCACCGGAAGTACAGCAACCAAAGGATATGGATTCTACGGATTTCAATATGCAGTACTGATCTGGGCTTTTGAGACACTCTCATTCATAAGAGAGAATGAAATTGCAAACATTTTGAAACAAGAAGCAACACCAAGGATGTTGAAGTGGGAGTCCACATGCCAAAAAAAAAATGGAACAAACTAAACAAACTTTTCAATACTAAAAAGGTAAATACTTATATTTACATGTAAATCCTTTTATTTACAAATATTGATTTGTTCCCATTACATAAGGTCAAAAGTTAATATACGAACACTGATTTTATTTATCATAAAAACATATTAAAGGAAACACCAATAAAGATACTGGAGAAAGAGAAGAAAAAAAGCTACATGAAAATATTTTTTGAAGAAGATGGAGCACAAGAAGAAGGCCAACACAGAAATGATAAGCAGACATTTCGGATAGATGACTTTGACAATGATTTTGAGGATCCACCATCAACCTAAAAAACATAGATTAAACAATAAGAATGCAAAAACTAGAAAAAGGCCAAGAAAAATTAAGTAATGAGCTAAGGATGTACAAAGCAACAATGGATGACATATTACAATATGTCAAAGACATACACTCCAAGGTATCATCGCAACCACAGTCAGAGCAACAAATGGAGTACGAAAGATATTCCATGCAAGAACAGAACAATGAAGACAATGAAGACAGAATATGTTCTGCTGAGAATGATGAGGACAAGTCGCCTAAAGAAAATGAAAAAGACTTGGCTAACAAAGGAACATAATATCCACAAGACCTAAACCCCCAATCTGATCAGCATCATGTAAAAATTGCCGAGGACAATGACATACAAAAAGACCAAGACAACCAGCAATCTGAACACAACACGGAATTCACTTGGCAAAACGCAAATGTGAAAGAAGATGAGCACAGACAAACAATACGAAGACGCCGTGGAGTTGGGATTTGATCTGGATAAGATTATCAGTGACGCAACAATGGATTTGATCTGTAATTATATGTTTATCAATTTATCGAGAAAGCCTAACACAAGAGATAAAAACCATCTCTTAACTGATTAAAAATTTTATGGGAAATACATGGATTTACATAGAAAAAGAAAAGGAAGACACTCAACAAGAAGACATAGAAGGAACGAAGGAGAATCAGAAAGAACAAGGAAGGAAGGCACTGAACAAAAAAAAAAAAAAAAAACACAAAAACAACATAAGTTTTGGAACCTGAAACACATGAAAACCTCTGGTAAATAACTTTATTTACATGAAAATATTTGTGCACGAGTCTGCAAAAAAAAAAAAAAAAAAAAAAAAAAAAAAGAAATAGAAAGAAGTTATTGGTAAACAGAGAAAAGAAGAAAACTGAAACAATCCAGCCTAGTGAAGTGAAGCTAGGGAAAAGAGTATCAAAACAAGGACCAAAAGTTAGAAGCCGTTTCACAGAAAAATTTGGCTCAGCAGAAGAAAGTTAAGAAAAGAAAAAGAAGCAGAAAATTGATGTTGATGATAGCAAGCTTCAAGCTCAATTCTGATTTCGACTCGCCAGAAGAAACTAGCTGTCCCAAAATTCAACAACTACTTGTTTGTATTAACTAAAACTTTTAGACATCCATTTTGAAACTGTGCATGACATATGGTGGAAAATAGTTTGCCAACTTACTAACTTCGCAAAAGTTGGCTCTGACTTCATGTTTTGAAGAACACACCAACAACTTTGGTGTCAACAAAATATTTTGTAGACAATGTTTTGAACTTTATTAATTATATCTGTGAACAGATTTATCATAGCAAAAGTGCTTTTACATTTGGTTAGACATGTATAGTAAATCCATATATTTTCAAGTCAATAGCTATAAGTATTTTCATGTTACTATTTTTCAAATACTCCAAAAATAAACTATTACACTCCAAAAATTGTTAAAACATATGTCGTAAATACATGAATATTAAAGTAAATGTAAATTCATCTTGTTTAAACTTAAAAATAAAAAGTTATACTTTTAAAAAACATTGAGTTCAATATATACAACTAGACAAAATGTTGGACATATAATTCCGAAAATCCCCTTAAAAACATGACCAAGAATAATATATTTTCCAATTGTTGGACACTAACATTAATGTTATTATTCATGGCATGTAGTAAATATATGTATTTTCATATTAATACATATATTGTATTGTTTTCCATGAAATTACAAGTATTTCTTTCTAATATTCCGAATAATTGACAAAGTGATCAAAAGAAAATCAGAGAATAATTGACAATGTGATCAAAAGAAAATCAGAATACAAAAAAGAACTCATATATTTCATAAAGAAATCAACAAATTTTCTCCAAATTTTTTTTAGATAAATCCAAACATAATCGAACACTATACCAGAAAATCCATAAAACCTCTAAGTAAGAAGAAACCATAATAGGAACAAATCTCTATATCTCTTCTAAGAAATCCAAATATTTCCATGTAAATCTATATATTCCCTAAATCACAAACCAAGAAACATCAAAATTTTAAGAAAAAACCAAGTATCTCGAGACTAAAAACAAACTAATTTGGCCTCTGACGACAAGATTTCATCTTCTTAGAGAATGATGCACCCATAGCATAGGGACTCGATTCTTGCAAATGCGCTTGTTGTGGCCGAAATTGTTACACTTAGAACACCTCAACTGAGTACGCACTTTTCTAACAAAAGGAATCCTTTCCATTCGTGGCCTCCCAGCAGAAGATCTATTATTTGGTGCAGGCACATCAGTGTTCATCAAGTCTTCAAACACATTCCAATTTAATTTATCCCCCAACGGATACACTACACCATTATAAGTTTCTCCGTAAACACTTTTTCTAAAATAAACAGAAGCAAAATCAGCTGGCTCTAACTTTCTCTTCCAAATAGCAGCGACTGCATGAGAACATGGAAATTCATCGCTTTGCCACACAAGACAAATGCATGTCCTCTTAACCAAATTGACCATGTTATTTACTCTTCCATCGACAATCTTATACTCGTTTACATCAATTGAATGAACCTGACAAGAAAACACACAGAATAACAAAATGAATCCAATGAGTAACAAAATGGAAAGCAAAATATTGACAAAGAAATTCACATATTTACGAAAAAAAAAAAAATCTTAAATCCATGGGACATGCTGCTGCCTCCATATCCCGCAAGTGACGATTAGCCTGAGCAGTAAGGTGTGTAGGAGTCTCATCCGCTTGGTTCCTACGCTCATAAAACCACCTTTGTAACAAACTACGATATCACTCAACCAACGACAAAAATGGATACTTCTTAGCTTCTAGTAACATAGCATTCATAGGCTCAGACATGTTGGTAGTCAAAACGTTGTATCTCCTCTGCCTAAAAAAATGCTCGAGCCCACTTCTCATACCTAATTTCATATAGTTAGTCCCAAATCTTAGGCCTAACGGATTCCATTTGACGCATGAAATACTCAAAATCCTCAGGTCGATAAGCTTTCACACACCGGTAAAACAAACCATCTACTTTTAGACCTTTAAAATCTTCCAATCAAATTCCTCAAAAGGTATTGAATGCATATTCCATGCTCATCTGCTGGGTAGACCAACTCGACAGCAATAGGAATATAACATTTCTGATCAGAAACTATAACAAGGCCCTCACGATCTCCAATCGTTTGCTACAAGTTCATAAAAAACCAGTCACAGGATTTGTCATTCTCATAATAAACTATGGAAAAAGCAAGAGGGAATATATGATTATTTCCATCTAATGCCACCACAATGAGTATCGTATGACAGGTCTATAGTGACGCCAACCATCTATGGAAGATGCTAAGCTTAGGAAAAAGTATAAAAACCTTCCGCGCGAGTCTAGCTCGTATGAACAGAAAGATCCTGAAAACAAAGATAATCCATATATTAACATGTAAATACCATTATTTCATGAAAGAAAATTCATAAATTTACAGAAAACAAAGGAAATCCATGTATTACCATGTAAATCATAATAATTACTAAGTAAATTCCATACATTTACATAAAATCAACACGACATTTACCTGGATTTTTACTTCAAAACAACACACAATGAAGGAATATCAGAGCAAGATTGTTCCGCAGAATCTCTAATAGCTTCTAATGCAAAAGACCGAGCTTTACGAGTGTTGATGCCGAAAATGACTCAGGCAACAACACCCAATGTGGTCGGGGTTCCCCGGTTGAAACTCGCCAGTCGCTCCGCAGTCGATCACTTGCAAAGTGGGAGCACCTCGGAATGATGGGGACACCGGTGTGGTGTCTGCCGTGGGCACTCCGATGCTTAAGTCAGCAAGGAAACTGATGAGCAAGAGGTGAGGCAGAGCTTTGGCAAGGCAAAAAATGACCATACCTGAGTTTGGGGGTTCTTCCTCTATTTATAGGCGCTTCTCATGGGTCCGGGTGCTCGGGGCGACCCGGTCGGGTCGACTACCTAGGGTACCTGGCGGGTACGTAGGCTTGCAGGAGCTACTGGCCCAATAGGTGGACGCCACGTGGCCCTAGGCCTTGAACAGTGAGCGGCAGGGTGCCATGGGCGTCACCGGTGAAGGGGCAACAGTGCTCGTCAGAGTGGTTGGCTGCAGGTGGCGATTTAACAGGTGACAGGAGCAGGTGGGTGGCGTCAGCAGCCGGTGGGTCATCGACGTGACCAATACCTAATCTTGGATTGCTAGCGGAATATGGCTCGGGAATAGAAGTCGGCGCAAGGCCTGTCCGGTACTCGGTCCCCATAGTACTCGGCTTAGGCAGGAAAGGCTTCAAGATCTGCTCGGCGGAAGGGGCTCCGAGAACACGCCAAGCCGAGAAGGCGACACGCAAGTCCGACCAGTCAGGGAAGGTGTACAGATGCACTATTCCGGGTATCTGCTGGTCGGAGAGGGTCGGTCATCAACATAAGCCCCCCAACATCTCTGGGCGGGTCCAGGTCAGGGATGCTTCATGTACCAGAGATATGAGCGACCCGAACAGGCGATCTCCTGCCCGGCATAAGTGCACGAGTGGTCGGCTACTCGGCCACCATCGAGTTCTCAGAGATGAATATTTAGCTCACCGACACGTGGCGGTTGCCACGTGTCGGACTCGTGACGCATCGGACTCGCCACGTGTCAGAGCGTCACGTGTCGAACCCTCCGCGAGGCACGCTGCGGCTGGCGGGAAGACGAACCGGCGACCGAATTCAAATTTTGAATTCAAGGGCGTGATTGGCGGGAAGCTGAATCGGCGCCTGGGGATTCGCATCCGTTCAGATCACTGGGCGCCTATAAATAGGAGGGGAGGTGCCTTATTCGCCATCATTTGCGAAGAAGACTACTTGCCGAGAGCTACTGACGACTGCCGGAGACAGAATGCTGTCGAATACTTCCCAGAAGACTGCACAGAGCCGAGATCGCCCGAGAAGGTAAAAATTATTTCTTTTGTCAATGAGTAATGTATCAGACTCCAAGAATGACGCTCTGTCGGGGAGCGCGGATATCACGGGGAGTTCGAGCTCGGGGACGAGCACGAGCACGTTGTCGTCCGAGGCGGCGAGCACAGCGAGCGGTCTCGTCAAGCCGACCAGCCGGAGAAGGGAGGGGGCGGCCCGGTTGGGAGAGATCTTGCAGGTGGGCCCGAGCACTCGTCCAGACAACCGGTTCGTCATAGAACTGAACCGTGCCCCCGCCGCGCCGCCACCCCCGGCGGTCATCGTCGTCGAAGAGGGGGCCTCATTCGAGAGGACGGCTAGCCAGGCCAGCACGTCTGGCCGAGAAGGGTCCAAGAGCTCGGAGAGTACGGCCCCCGTGGGGGAGCCCGTGGACGACCGCAACCGGCCGGCCAGCTGGGCCATGCAAATCAACGATCGGCGGGTATATCACCGATCCGCCCAGAAGATGGTCGAGCTAGCCGAGGGTCATCCGGTGTACTCGGTGAACTACTTCACCTCTGCCGTGAACCCGAGATACCTTGCCGCCCTCCGGAGGGAGTTCCAAATACCTGCCGAGGTGGAGCTGAGGGTTCCGGGCGAGAACGATCTTCCGTCCCGGCCACCACCCGGCTACATCACTCTATCAGCCGAGTACTTCCGGGCCGGTCTCCGTCTTCCTTTCCATCCATTTCTTAGGCAGGCGCTAACTCGGCTGAACGTAGCCCCTGCGCAGCTGAACGCGAAAGCCTTCCGTATCTAGATCAGCTGCTTCATCCTCTGGGCCAAGAATTATGTAGCCGAGCTGCCGTTCGGGGCCTTCCAGAACTTGTACAAGATGAAGTCGGCTCCCTCGTCGACGGGCTTCTACTACTTCCAGGGCTTCAAGGGGACGTTCATCACCATATGCCCGGACTCCGACAAGTAGTTCAAACACCTGTGGTTCTACGCGGGCGGTCGGTGGCTGCACGGGCATCTTACCCGGAACGAACTCCCTCGGGCCGAGAGGGTTCCGGTGGTATTCCGGAGGGGTTATGTGTGGACTCGGGCGCCACACATACCGGAGAGGACTGCGGACATGGTGGAAGGCCTTCAGAATTTGGCCGAGGACGAACGGGACCAGCACACGCTGCTCAGCCAGGCTAGCCTTAACAAACATGGTTGGCTCGGCTTCTCGTCAACGTCCGAGGAACCAGCAGCAGGCTACGCAGCGTGTCACGGTCGCACGTATGACGGAGCCGGCCGTCCACTATCGTTCCCGGACCAGCGCCGCCCAAGTCGAGGCGATCCCCGACAGGCCTGGGATTCAACGGGTGGTACCAGAAGCCATGGTCCGTGAACCGCCGCCTAGAGACCCATCCCCCGAGTCGTGGGGTCCGCGAGTTGCCGACGAGAACATCGGTCGGGTGATCCGGGATCTGTTTCCCACCCGGGGACTTCGGATCGAAGGTCGGCGACATAGCTCCGCCGAGCGCTCGCAATGATAGCAAACATGTTAGAAGCTAATCCCTCCTTTTTATTTTTTATTTTGCAGAACCGATGGCTGACAGGCTCGGGACCAAGCGTCCGAGTGACTCGGAGAGGGTGGCCCGCTTGCAGAAGAGGGCGGCCAAGGGCGACCGAGGAAAGGGAACGGCGGACTCCTCGGCTGGGGCGCTTCAGAGCCGGAGCACAGTGCCCCCAGCCTTGGCCAGTCAAGCCACCGCTTTAGCTGGCCAAGCTTCTCGCGCGAGAGTTGTTCATGCACTGCCGAGTAGCCGGGCGGTGGAGCGTCCGAGAGGGTCTGAGGAACGGTCGTCGACACGCCTTGATTCGCGCCCAAGCCGCGTTCGAGAGGACAGGTTACCCCCGCCCCCCGCTTCGCGAGCCATCGCGAGGAGCAGAGGCCTCGGGACTCCGGAGCCCATAGGGCGCTTTGCGCCAAATTTGCTGAAGGGCTGACGGTCGAAGTGGTCGAGTCTTCAAGGCGTT
Source organism: Ficus carica (assembly GCA_009761775.1). Taxonomy (NCBI): domain Eukaryota; kingdom Viridiplantae; phylum Streptophyta; class Magnoliopsida; order Rosales; family Moraceae; genus Ficus; species Ficus carica. The sequence continues at coordinate 77,276 of VYVB01000423.1, forward strand.
CCGATCCCGTTGAAGCCCTCCGTGACCTCACCGACCAGCTTATTGGGGTAAGCCACTCAATCTCTTTTTGTTTGTATTTACATTGCGTTTCTTATTGTCTGGTCGGCAGGCTTTGAGCGTCGCGTTCTCGGGGAGCGCTGCCGCCAGGAGTTACACCAACCGAGTGGCGGATGACATTAAGTCGGCGGAGGCCGAGGCAAAGAGCGCTTGGTCTGCAGAGAAAGAAGCGAAGTCGGCACGCGATGCGGCTAGGGAAGCCGAGAAGAGGGCGGACGATAGGGCTCGGGCGGCTGAGGACAAACTGAAGGCCGCCGAGAACAGCGCCCTGGTTGTCGAGGCGGCCCGAGCTGGAATGGAGGAGTCCTTGCAGAGGGCACAAGACGAGCTGGTGTCAGTCCGGGCTGAACATGCTCGATACCTCGAAGTCGCCCTGCCCGCCGCTCTCGCGAACGCTAGGGCCCAGGCGGTGGAGGACTTCCTCGGGTCTGAAGACTTTCACTCCCGTCTGGTGGCCGAGTACCAGGAGGGTATGCGGGATATGAAGGTCGGCTTCCGAATGGCCAATCCCTCAGTGGTCGGGGTGGACTGGTCGTTCGTGCCTGAGGAGTCCGGTGAGACTGCCGCCGAGATTATCAAGGAGGGTGAGGTCTCTGCTGCCGCTCGGGCACCCGAGGAGGTAGTCGTCCTCGATGATCCCGAGCCGGAAGCTGCTCCAGGGGTCCCAGCCGAGCAGCCAGCAATCGGGATGGAGCTCCCCCCTGCTACCCCGGAAGTCCCAGCCGAGGAGCCTGCAGCCGGCCAGGATTTCACCTTGCTTGGTTAGCTTGATTAATCTACCCTGTTTTTTGTTTGTTTTGTTTTTTTTTTTTTTTTTTTTGGGCTCGGGGGTGCCCAACTTGTACCCCTCTCCAAATTGAGGTTAAAGAAAATTTTCTCCTCATTCCCTCTCTCTCTCCCCCTTTTTTGTGTTGTGGTGAGTACAATATCCCCCCTGGTTGGTTTGGGGATTTAACCCAACTCCAACTCTGGTCGGGTGAAAGCTGGGTTCAAGTGACCCTGTGCCCGGTCTTGGGACCTGACCCTGTGATCCGAGGACCACAGGAGTTGGTTGTTTGTAGAGGCAGGCGTAGGGTTCTGGTCGGGCCTCACTCGGAGTGACAGGTCTTGGGACCTGACCCTGTGATCCGAGGACCACAGGAGTTGGTTGTCTGCAGAGGCAGGCATAGGGTCCTGGTCGGGCCTCACTTGGAGTGACCGGTCTTGGGACCTGACCCTGTGATCCGAGGACCACAGGAGTTGTGATGTCTGCAAAGGCAGATGGGTCCTGGTCGGGTCACCCTTTTGGGTTGCCCGGTCTTGGGACCTGACCCTGTGATCCGAGTGTAAGAACCCGAAGTTGTGATGAACCTATGATTTCCTTAGAGACAAGGAAAATCGAAGACTGAACCATGTATGTCGATATGAAGCTCATGATCTGAGTTGAATATCAGTATATGTTTGAGTTCTCATTGAATTAGCTACGAGACTCAAAAATAGTTTGCTTAGTCACGCATGAGGCCTTTTGAGAAAAGGAAAAAAATAGGAATTTATGATTTTTATTACGGTCAAAGTTTGACCAAGTTGACTTTTGTAATAACCAACCTGTTTGTAAACTTATGATTTCTTTCGTTAAGAATCACAGCTATGTTATGTATGTTTATGTGTTATATATGATATGTTTTCTAAGAAAAGAAGTTGAATCTTTTGTTAAAATATTCGATAAATTTAATTACGACTCTTTTATTAAAAGAGGAAGTTGTGATTTATGACTCTATGTTAATAGTTTATAATTTTAAGAAAATCCTATACGCAGTTCAGATAAGTTTTGGACGATGATCCAGTTAAATTATACTGTTATCAGTTGAAAACAGTATATGAATATCCATGTTAGTATGAAAATGGACTGCATTTAGGAAATAAGCCAAACAAGGCCTTTAAGGATGACACCTCAGATGACAAGTGTCATTGCCATGATTGGCCAATTTACAGGGACCAAAATGCAAATATTTTATGTTTAGGGGTCAATTTGTAAATTTAAGAAAGTTCATGATTTTGAACTTATAGAAGTTAAGAAGTATTATAAGGCATGATCAAGCAAGAAATTTGATATTTGGAAATTTAGTTGTAATCGGCCAATTTACAGGGACTAAAGTGCAAATATTTTTACCTTTAGGGGCCAATGTGCAATTTTGGGAAAAGTTGTGGACTTAACAGCAAATATGTAAATTTCTGAACCAGGGACTGTTTAAGTAAAGTTTCTTAATTCAATTAAGTTAATGATCCATTTCAAGTTTGGTTAGCTTGGTTGGAAATCAAGGAAGACAAGTTAAGATTGAATTGAATGACTCTAGTTAGAACCAATCACATTGCTCCATGTGTCACCATAGGGACCGGCCACATCATAGCCTTTTGAGCAAGGGATCTTGTTTTTGAGGAACATTATGCAAATGGGAAGAATTTAGGTGTCAATAAAAAGTGACAAATCATGCTCCAAGTTTAGTGACTAAGCACTTTGATTTGCTTGGTTGATTTTGTGTTATGGTTCAATTAGCAACCTTGTCTCACATGGCATCACCAAAACCGGCCACATGAGGGAGAGACACCTCATGCTTCTAGCTTGGATGAGCCACCCTCCTAGCCTTGTTCCTTGGCAAGCCAAGGCTTGCACACCTAAGCACCAAGGCCGGCCACCACAAGGAAGCAACACATGGACTAGCCTTATTCACATGGCAAGCTCATGCTTTGCCAAATCCACACCATGACCGGCCACTTGAGGAAGCAACACCTCTTGGCCTAGTCTTGATGAATCCACACTCTAGACTCCCTAGCCTAGCCCCCTTGGCAAGCCAAGGCTTGCACACTTCACCCTAGGGCCGACCATCACTCAAGAGAATGCCACATCAAGCTTGTAGCCTTGATGAGCAAGCATTCTAGCTAAGCTTGCTTGGCAATTTGGGACAAGAAAGGCCGGCCAACACATAGGGACTAAGGAGAAATATTTTGGCCTTAAGGATCAATGTATAAAATTACAAAAGATGGATTTCTTGAACTCTTCTAGCTCTTGACACCTCATGCACCATAGGCTAGCTTAGTAAGCTTGTTAGGCTTACTTGTTGGCTAGCAAGAGCAAGCACAAAGCTTACCAAGGCCGGCCACTCTAGGGAGATGACACCTCATGGTTCCTAGCCATCATGAGTAAGCACCCTAGCTTGGCTACATGGCAACTTCGCCGGCCACCTCTCAAGAAGTCAAGAACAAATTGGATTCTTCTAGGGACTTTTGAGCAATTCCAAGAATTTGTGCTTCACCTATAAATAGGTGAAGGTCCTCTCATTGTATTTTGTTAGCCAATACACACACAAGCAGCACATACTCCCTAGTTCTGCCTTAGGAGCTGAGACAAGAAAGGAAAGAAAAGGGAGAAAGGAGAAAACAAGAGAAAAAGTTTTCGGTTGGTATAGAAAGTTTGAGGAAAGTTTCAAAACTCTAGTTTAAGGATTTTAATCCGTGGAACTTGAGGTAAATACTTGAATCCTCTAGTTCTTTATTCAAGTTTCAGTTAGGGTTTGAGTATAAGATCATTGAGTATGAGCATGAGCTTAGTTTGTTAAGTTTTATGCATTATGGTTTAAGTATGCGTGAGTAAGGATCAAAACTGAACGGTTTTTCTAATAACCAGATTTTGAGGCCTTTAGAGGCCGAATTTGGAAAAAGTCAAAACTACAAAGTTGTAGAGAAAGGAAAATACTAGGGCCCAACATGGACAGTTTTCGAAAATAAGGCCTCTAAGACCTTTGTTTTTGCAAAAATCTGAGACCAATTTATGAGTAATGAATATGGTCGAAAAATTTTCAAAGGAAGAAACAAGCAGGATAATTACTGAATTGGATTTTGAGTTAAAAACAAAAGTTGTAGGAGACTTCAAGGTCTACAACTTTCATGAAGAAAACTTTTCCAAATTTTAAACAGATTTGTAAGAAAAGGATCAAACCCTATGAATTGGTTTAAAACCCGGTTTTGAGAACTCTAGGGTTTTACTAAATTTCAAAAAGGTGTTGAATTTTAGGATTTGTGGTTTGTATTAAGTTACCAACTAGAATCAATATGTTGTTATGATAGGATGATGCTTATCCTATGATTTTCTTGAAAACAGGAAAACGACTTGTTTGAGTAAAGAATTTTAAATTCAAGGCGCAGTAACGGTAAGTACAACTCCGCCTACAGCATGAACAAAACGTTTTTGTTGCATGGCATGTTTTTAAGAAATCATGTATTGATTTACATGATTTACTTATGTTTATGTTATGATAAGTTTATGTTATGTTATGATAAGATTAAGTTATGTTATGATAAGTTTAAGTTATATTATGATAAGTTTTTGTTATGTTATGATAAGTTTATGCTATGATATTATGCTATGAAGTTTATGTTATGATAAGTTTATGTTACGATATTATCCTATGATATGTTATTTTATGGTATGATATGGTAAGTTATGTTATGATGTATTATGATTGAGATTATTTTATGTTATATGTTTGGCTACGTGACATCACGAAGCATGTTCACGAATATTAAATCACATGGTAAGAATAAGTTAAGTCATGAGATAGGATAAGATAAGTTAATGTTATGGTGTCGTACCGACTTGCCACGAGGGCAGGTTTAAACGGTTTGGCCTATGGTTTGAATTGGACAGGGCTGGCCGCCCCAATCACTCTATGTAAACGATTAGTTTCATGGTTTGATTTGGTTTGGATTGGCCGCCTCCAACCACTCCATGGCTATGTACCACGGTACGTGCACATATGACATGACATGTTAGGGAATAGAACTAAGTTAATGAAAGCATAATTGACTTATAAGAAAACATAATCGGATCACGCATTCTTGCATGTAAAATGTTTTGCGGATTGAATATTGTACTTACTGGGCATTAGCTCATTACTTACGTTCATGCTGTAGGTAAGCGACCTACCGGCAATACTTGATGCAATACTGTGGAGAGTTGGTGCTGCGGACTGTGAAATGTGGAATGGACACCACCACGGGTTTTGAAAAATAGGTTTTTGTAAAATACATTTGTAAAGTGTGTTTTGAAGAAATGGTATGTTTTAAGAAAAGTTTCAAGTATGTATGGCAAGCAAGTTGCCTTGTGTTGTACCGATCCGCGCTAGGTCGGGTCTGGTTCACGATCTTGGTACTCAGGTGAGTACATATGAATATGTATGAAGATAAGTTAAGTTTTATGTATGAGAAAAAGTATGAGACTAAGTCAAATTTAAGTTTGAAAGTAAAAGAGTTTTAAAATAAAGTTTTAAAGAGAAAAAAAATTTTACTCTAGCATTTTCAGTAAATTAAGTTAAGTAAGTACTGTAACGACCCCCATTCGCATGTTCGGTCCTACGTGGGTGGTCGGGGCGTTACACCGAGGACCACAGAAGTTGTGATGTCTGTAAAGGTAGATGGGTCCTGGTCGGGTCGCCCTTTTAGGTTGTCTGGTCTTGGGACCTAACTCCGTGGTCCGAGAACCACAGGAGTTGGGATGTCTGCAAAGACAGATAGGTGTTCGTCAGGTCGCCCTTTTGGGTTGCCCGGTCTTGAGACCTGACCCTGTGATCTGAGGACCACAGGAGTTGTGATGTCTGCAAAGGCAGATGGGTCCTGGTCGGGTCACCCTTTTGGGTTGCCCGGTCTTGGGACCTAACTCCGTGGTCCGAGAACCACAGGAGTTGGGATGTCTGCAAAGGCATATGGGTACTTATCAGGTCGCCCTTTTGGGTTGCCCGGTCTTGGGACCTAAAAGATACATTCGTGCGCAACAAGTTGAAATTTGATGTTTTTCTTTTATTACATGAATCTTTACAGAAGAATTGGTACGAATCAAACTACTGGTAGAAACGCTTCAGGTGATCGGCGTTCCACAGAAGCCCTAAGTTCCTACCGTCTCGATCGGATAGTCGGTAAGTTCCGAGTCTGACAATGCCCGTGATCGTGGAGGGCCCGTCCCACTTAGGGCAGAAAGAGCTGAGTTCAGGCTCTTGGACGAGTACCATTTTCATCACCAGATCACCTACTCGGAAGACTCTTGGTCGGAACTTCTTGTCATAGTACCTGGCCACAATCTGGTTGCGAGCAGCCATCCGGATCAGGGCTTGCTCTCGTTTTTCTTCGACCAGATCCAGCTCGGGCAGCATCCGACCAGCATTATCCTCCTCATCGTAGTTCTCAACCTGGAAACTCGGTAATCCGACCTCGACCGGGATGACAGCTTCTACGCCAAAGGCCATGGCGAAGGGGTTCTCTCCGGTCGCGGTATGCTTAGTAGTCAGATATGCCAATAGTACTCGGGGGAGTTCAACTATCCAGGCCCCTTTGTGTCTCTCAAGGTTCTTTTTAAAATTTTCCTTGATTGTTTTGTTGGCGGCCTCTACCTGTCCGTTACTTTGAGGATGTCCGGGGGAGGAGAACACTTTCTTGATCCCAAACTGATCACCTAGCGCGAGGAACTTGTCCTCGAACTGTTTTCCATTGTCCGTGACTACAGTGTGGGGGAGGCCGAACCGGCAGATGATGCTCTTCCATAGAAAGCTTGTGCACTTCGCCTCGGTTTGTTGAGCCAGTGGCTCTACTTCGACCCACATGGTGAGGTAATCTATTGCCACTAGACAGTAACGAAGCTGCGACCGGGCCATCGGGAGTGGTCCGATCAAGTCGATGGCCCACTTCGCGAATGGCCACGCAGATACTACCGAGGTGAGCCTCTCGAGGTGAGACTTGATAGCTTTGGCAAACTGTTGGCATTTCATGCACTTCCTGGTAAACTCCATAGCATCCATGCTCATGGTCGGCCAGTAATACCCCTGACGGAGACACTTGAATGAAAGGGCCTTCCCCCCGAGTGATTCCCACATACTCCACTGTGGATCTCTTTCATGACGTACTCGGCCTCGGCTAGTCCGACACAGCGTTGGTAGGGAGTAGAGAGTCCTCGGCGGTACAACTTCCCATCGATCAGTGTGTACCTGGCCGAAGTGCTCCTGATCCTCCAGGCTTCTTCTCGGTCTTCAGGTAGTTGGGATTCAGCGAGATATCGGGCGATCGGGTCCATTCAGGTCGGGGTGTTTTCGGCAACAATGACCATTTCTATTCGGTCAATACTCGGCTAGTCTAGCTTTTCTATGGGAAAAGAGACGAGCCCCTCTAGATCATTTCCCGAAGCCAACCGAGCCAGGGCGTCTGCCTCAGCGTTCTCGGTGCGGGGTATCCGGGTTACTCGTTGGTGCTTAAACCGGCCGAGAAGGGACCTTACCTTCTCTAGGTATTTTGCCATCCACTCTTCCCTTGCTTGGAACTCCCCAGTGACCTGATTGACTATGAGCATCGAATCGCTGAACACCTCGATGTCTTGCACTCCGAGCTCACGAGCCAATCCGAGCCCGGCAATGACAGCTTCATTATTGGAAGCTTGAAAATTGAAGCGTAGTGCCTGGCTGGTCTTGAATTAATCCGGACTAATGAGAACAAGCCCAGCTCCAGAGCCCCCCAAGCCGGAGGACCCATCGACGAATAGCTTCCATTTTTCAGCACTCGGGTCCCCTGCTCCTGCGATGCTCATGGCCGGAGTGCTGGTGCCCGTTCCCGAGCACTCAGGGGCTGGTCCGGGAACTCCAGTGAACTTGACCACAAAATCAGCCAATGCTTGTGCCTTGATCGCAGTGCGAGGGACGTACTCGATGTCGAACTCCCCGAGTTCTATTGCCTACTTCGTGATTCGTCCTGACAATTCAGGGTTCTGCAGTACTTGGCGGAGTGGGTAGCTGGTCGGAACCCGGATTGGGTGACCCTGGAAGTAAGGTCTCAACTTGCGGGCTGACGAAACCAACGCAAGGGCCAGCTTTTCTAACGGGGTGTACCTCTCCTCAGCTCCCTCGATCTTTAACCTCGAGAATGCGTCCATAAATATCACGTCCGCGGAGCTCCCGTTGTCGATGAGGACGCGTCGGACGACGTTGTTGGCCACCCTGATCTCGCCAACCAGAGCGTCGTTGTGCGGATGGAGTAGCCGATCCGCCTCGTCGTCCGTGAAGGTGATCGGTGGGCTGTCCTGGTGGCATATCTTTGAGATATGCTCCGCCATGTTGATATGCTCCCCGCGGGCGAACCGCCTCGCCTCGCGGGCGTAACTCCTCCTGCTACTGGCAGTGTCCCCTGTAGCCGTCCCACCAAAAATGGTATGGACTATATGCTCGGGCTCCGGCTCCTCTGTCCGATTGCTAAGTCTTGGGTTTTGCCGAGCGGCTGGCGCGGCTCGGCTGCTCTACCGGACCGGAGTGATTATTTTCTCCACGAACTCCCGTAGGTGGTGTAATAACCAACCTGTTTGTAAACTTATGATTTCTTTCGTTAAGAATCAAAGTTTGTTTATGTGATATGTATGATATGTTTTCTAAGAAAAGTTGTTGAATCTTTTGCTAAAAGATTCGATAATCTATTTATGCCAGTTTACTACCTTTTGTTAAAAAGGGTAAATTTATGATTTATGACTCTATGTTGATAGTTTATGGTTTTAGGAAAATCCTATATGCAGTTCAGATAAATTTGGACAAAGGTCCAGTACAAATTATACTGTTAACAGTTGAAAACAGTATATGAATATTTATGTTAGTATGAAAATGGATTGCATTTAGGAAATAATCCAAACAAGGTCTTTTAGGATGACACCTCAGATGACAAGTGTCATTATCATGATTGGTCACCTTACAGGGACCAAAATGTAAATATTTTATGTTTAGGGGTCAATATGCAAATTTAAGAAAAGTTCATGATTTTGAATTTTTAGAAGTTAAGAAGTCCTTTAAGGAATGATTAAGCAAGAAATGATATGTTTAGTAGCCTTACCTTAACCGGCCACCTTAGAAGGACTAAAGTGCAAATATTTTTACCTTTAGGGGCCAATGTGCAATTTTGAGAAAATTATGGACTTATAAGCAAATATGTAAAAGTTTGTGAATTATGGACTTTTTAAGTTAAGTTTCCTAGTTCAACTATGTTAATGATCAATTTCAAGTTTAGTTAGCCTAATTGAAAATCAAGAGAAAAAGTTTGGATTGGAAAAATTTCCATTTGGACCAATCCTATTCTTCCATGTGGAACCTATAGGAACCGGCCACATCATGGTCTTAGGAGCAAGGAATCTTGTTTTAAGAAGCATTATGCAAATTAGAAGAATTTAAGTGTCATTAAAAATGTGATAAATCATGCCCTAAGTGTAGTGACTAAGCACTTTGATTTGCTTGGTTGATTTTGTGTTATGGTTCAACTAGCAAAGATTGTCCCATTTGGCACACTATGGCCGGCTACCATGAGAGAGAGACACCTCATGCTTCTAGCTTGGATGAGCCACCCTCCTAGCCTTGTTCCTTTGGCAAGCCAAGGCTAGCACACCTCATCACCTAAGGCCGGCCATCACAAGGAAGCAACACATCATGGACTAGCCTTGATGAACCAACCATCTAGACTCCCTAGCCTAGCTCCCTTGGCAAGCCAAGGCTTGCACACCTCACCCCCCAAGGTCATCACAAGGAAAAGCCACCTCAAGCTTCTAGCCTTGGTGAGCAAGCTTCCCTAGCTTTGCTTACTTGGCAAATTGGGACAAGGAGGGCCGGCCACCACACAAGGACCTTGAGCAAATATTTTGCTCTTAGGGACCAATAGGTAAATGATGAAAGTTAGATCTCCTTAGCACTTGACACCTTATGATTTCTAGGTTAGTAGCTTTGCTTGTTGGTTTAGCAATAGCAAGCACAAGCTCCACCTAGGCCGGCCAAACTTGGGAAGAGGACACCTCATGGTTCCTAGCATTGATTAGTAAGCACCCTAGCTTAACTACTTGGCAACTTGGCCGGCCACCTCTCAAGAAGTCAAGAACAAGTTTGATTCTTCGAGGGACTATTGTGCAATTTTAGGAAGTAGAATGTTTCCCTATAAATAGGTGAGGGTTGTTCCACTTCATATTGTTAGCAAACACACACAAGCAGCCCATATTCCCTAGTCTTCTGCCTTAGGAACCGAACCAAGAAAGGAGAAAAAAGAAAAGAAAAAAAAGAAAAGAGAACAAGAGGGAGAAGGGTACTCGGTTTAGTGTAGGAATTGAGAAGTAAATTTTAAAACCCTAGTTTAAGAATTTCATCCGAGGAGCTTGAGGTAAATATTGTTATCCTCTAGTTCTTCATTTAAGTTCTAATTAAGATTTAAGAATATGTATGAGCATGAGTTCAATTCTTGAAAGACATATGCACTAGAGATTTAGTATGCTCGATTAGGGTTCGAATTGAACGGTTTTTCTGGAAATGAGATTTTGAGGCCCTTAGAGGCCGAATTTGGAAAAAGTTAAAACTGTAAAGTTGTAGAGGAGGGAAAATCCTAGGGGTCAGCATGGACAGTTTTTGAAAACAAGACCTCTAAGACCTTTGTCTTTGCAAAAACCCGAGACCAAATTATGATTAGTGATTTTGGTTGAAAAATTTTCAAAGGAAGAAATAAGTGGGTTAAAGAGAGATTTGAGTTTTGAGTTAAAAATAAAAGTTGTAGGAGACTTCAAGGTATACAACTTTCATGAAGAAAACTTTTTCAAATTTAAATCAGATTTGCAAGAAAAGGACCAAACATTATGAATTAGTCTAAAACCCAGTTTTCAGAATTCTAGGGTTTTACTAAAATTCAAAAAGGAGTTGAGTTTTAGAGTTTATTCTTTAAAAAATTAGAATTGTTATGATATCGTGATAGGATGATACTTATCCTATGATTTTCTTGAAAACAGGAATGCGACCTGTTTAAGTGGAATTTTTAATTCAAGGCGCAAGTAACGGTAAGTACGACTCCGCCTACAGCATATACGAAAATGTTTGTTGTTGTATGTCTTCAAGTTTATGATGATCTATGTCTGATAAATGTTTATGGCTTGTATGATATCAAGTTCATGATGATATGTGTATGATGAATGTTTATGATATGTATGTTTTCAAGAAATGATGAATGTTCATGGCATGTATGCTTTCAAGTACACGTTGATAAGTACAGGATGAATGTTATAGCATGTATGTTCACATGATGAATATTTTGATATTATGGCATCACGAAGGATGCTCATTAATGATAAGTCATTTGGTAAGATATGAAATCCCAGTTTCAATTAAGAAATTGTTTATGATCATGAAATAATGTTTCAAGTATGAATTAAGATAAGAACAAGATTTAAGTATCATTATAAGCAGGATGCTATATGTCGTATCGACCCGCGCTAGGTCGGGTTTGATTCATGGTTTGAGTTGGATAGGGCTGGCCGCCCCAACCACTCCATGGCAGCGCGCCACGGTACGTACATTTATGTTATGTAAAGGCCCAAAAAGTATGCTAACCTATGAAAACAGTAAGAAAGCATAAATGGTGCATGCATTATGTCATCATGAAATGTTTTGCGGATTAAATAGTTGTGCTTGCTGAGCGAAAGCTCATAGTTCATGTTTATGCTGTAGGTAAGCAAACTTATAGCAATACTTGATACAAGACAGTGGAGCGCGGCAATACAAGACTGTGAAACTGTGGGTCGGGAACTGCTACGTTTCTTTTTGTTAAATGTATGTTACTTTAAATATGTTGTATTTGAGTACAAGACTTCAGTACTACGATAAGTAATTAAGTATATGTACATGTATGTATTTAAGTAATGGCTAAGGGAATTTCCCAGTTCAAGTTATATATCGTTTGTATAAAAAAAAAATTTAGCCCAAATTTTCGTATGTTATAAAGTAAGTATATAAAGTAACGGCCTACGATAGGCGGGTCGTTACAGGTGGCCCTCGCGGATTAGCAGCTCGATCTGATCTCGAAGCTGTATGCAATCCTTGGTGTCATGGCCCACATCCTTGTGGAAATGACAGTATTTGTTCTAATTCCTCCGAGAACGATCCGTCCGGATTGGAGGTGGGTCTCGGAGCAATCCACGACCAGACACCTAGTTGAGGACGTGTTCTATCGTAGTGACCAGCGGGGTGTATTAGCGGAACCTCCCCGCTGGCGTTCTCGGGCTGGGATTGGCTTCGGCACGGGTTTCCACCACGGGGTTCTTCCCCTTATCTTGCCGGTTCTGACCCCGCTCTGACCTTTTGCTGGGGGGCTGGTTTTGATCTTGGACTTCCAGCCCTCGTCCCCTGATGTACTCGTCAGCCTCTGCGTGTCTCCAAGCGATTCCCCTTAAATGTGCGAATGAGGTCGGCCTGTCGTAGGTAAGCGTCCAGACGAGGCGGGTGTCCTTGATGCCTTCCCGGAGGGGCTGGATTAAGGTGTCGTCCGTGCAGTTTTTGACTTGCACGACAGCCTTGTCGAACCGCTGCAGGTACTTCTTCAGCGTCTCGTTCTCGCGCTGCTTGATGCCGAACAGATGAGAGGCCCCCAGTTTCCTGGTCCTCGATCCAAGGAATGCAGCCGAGAATGAGCTCGCCAGCTGCTGGAAACTGTCGATCGATCCTGGGGTAGCCTCCGATACCACTGCCGAGCAGCTCCGGTCAGGGTCAGATAGAACGCCTTGCAGAAGGCAGCCTCATTGGCGCTTTGAATCAGCATGTGCGCCTGGTAATTCTTAAGGTGCTCGTCCACATCGGTGGACCCGTCATAAGAGGGCATGGTTGGCATCTTGAACCTGGAGGGGTAGGGTGACGCCATGATGGAGGGGGTGAACGGTGAGTCAGCTGACCCGGCCGGCTCCAACCCGTATTGCTGTCCGACTAGTCGATCAAGCTGACGCTGCAAATAATCTAGCCGGCTCTAGTTGCGGCTTTCCCTCTCAACGGGCTTGTCCACTGTCGCTTCTCGGCCTAAACGGCGGTAGATCTCCGGCCTTCCTAAGTTGTCGAAGACCGATGGGGTGTTTCTCCTGACGTTGACGACTTCTCTATAGTCGTTATCAGGGTTGTCTCCGGTCGGGTCCGGATGCTCGGGCGCTTCCGAGAGGTTGATCCTCGAGCGACGGCTCCTTGAGCTTGCCGATGTGACCGACCGCTCCGGGCAGCTGTGGATAAGGGGTCACGACGCCGGCTTGCCGATCTAGGAGGCCTGCTCGGCGTTGACACGGTCGCCTCCGGTTGCCGCTGGGGCAACTGGACATTGTGAGTGTCGCGGAAGGCTTCCATGAGCACTTACACAGTTTGGGTCAGTGCTTGGACATTCCCAGCGAGGATCTCTGTCTGGGTCGGCCTCCGCTGTGCCCGAGCGCCTCTTTGACGCTGTGGTGGTCTGGTGCTCTGTGAACCTGTTAGAGCAGGGTTATCGTACTCCTGGATGTCTTGGTTGGTGTGTTCGTCCATGGTGTGTCGAGTGAACGAGGGTGATGGTATTGATTGCTAGAAAGGCAGAGGCCCTCCTTCTAGTGCCAAAATGTTGATGCCGAAAATGACTCAGGCAACAACACCCAATGTGGTCGGGGTTCCCGGTTGAAACTCGCCAGTCGCTCCGCAGTCGATCACCTGCAAAATGGGAGCACCTCGGAATGATGGGGACACCGGTGTGGTGTCTGCCGTGAGCACTCCGATGCTTAAGTCAGCAAGGAAACTGATGAGCAAGAGGAGAGGCAGAGCTTTGGCAAGGCAAAAAATGACCATACCTGAGTTTGGGGGTTCTTCCTCTATTTATAGGCGCTTCTCATGGGTCCGGGTGCTCGGGGCGACCTGGGCGGGTCGGCTACCTAGGGTACCTGGCGAGTACGTAGGCCTGCAGGAGCTACTGGCCCAATAGGTGGACGCCACGTGGCCCTAGGCCTTTCTAGTGAGCAGCAGGGTGCCATAGGCGTCACCGGTGAAGGGGCAACAGTGCCCGTCAGAGTGGTTGGCTGCAGGTGGCGATTTAACAGGTGACAGGAGCAGGTGGGTGGCGTCAGCAGCCGGTGGGTCATCGACGTGACCAATACCTAATCCTGGATTGCTAGCGGAATATGGCCCAGGAATAGAAGTCGGCGCAAGGCCTGTCCGGTACTCGGTCCCCAGAGTACTCGGCTTCGACAGGGAAGGCTTCAAGATCTGCTCGGCGGAAGGGGCTCCGAGAACACGCCAAGCCGAGAAGGTGACACGCAAGTCCGACCAGTCAAGGAAGGTGTACAGATGCACTCTTCCGGGTATCTGCTGGTCGGAGAGGGTCGGTCATCAACAACGAACTACATGATGGCTAATTTCAAACCCATGCTTCCCACGCATTAGAGCCATCACACCCCTCGGGCGAGCTCTTTCATTTATACCCAAGCTAAAATCCTCCTTCAAAAGTTTACTAACGAATTGACTACTAGCTTGACGATGATCGTTGCTAACAACATCACGAGGACAAGTATGTTGAGATACTTACGAACGAACCAAATATCTCTTCCCGAAATCCTTGATATACGAATCATCCAAGTACAACCATCCACAATGCAGCTCAACATATAGAAATCGGCATTAGACCTATCAACTTTAAACTCAAAGTTTCCTCTAATAGCAATCAAGTGCATATACTTCTTCAATACAGATTTACTCGGAAATTCATTTCTTTACTTGATGCCAAAAGACAATGGAATTTTCCCAACATCACAATCATCAACCAAATGCAAATCCATATCAGTGTCAACATCAGCATCACCAGACCAAGATAGACCTGCACTGGACACAGAAGACTCTCCATGTAATCCTTTAAAACAACTGCCATATTTCCTGAACATAATATCCACACAATCAGAAAAATCAACCACCGAAGGAAATGTCTTAACTCCATTATCATATTAGACGAGTTTAAAGAACCATCTCAGTTGCACTCCATTCGTCAAATCAACAAGCTTTCTAATGGTTTTTTCAAATTCAGAACCCACAACCAAACGTATAGAATGAACATTACTCACAAAACCAATTAACTCCAAATGCAACTCTTTTACCAAAAATGCTTCAAAGGAGTTAATATCAATATCTTTATTAACTTCCAATGCTTGGAAAGCAAAATCGCTAAACAAATTATCTGAAATCCATCTCCCCCTATAGGCAGCGATAAAAGAAACTTGAGACATCACCTGTAAATATACAAATTTTCAGTACAATATCTGCATTTACATAAACAAATAAAACAACGTCAACAACAACAACATAAAACAAAACCAAAAAAGCTCTAAAATTACATGAAATCGCCACACAGAAAGCAAAAATTCAAAACAATATCAATGACATTACAGAACAATACAAAATAAATGACAAAACATTAAAGAAACATAACAAAACATAAACATAAACAAATAAATCAAAAATTCTGAAAAAATTAAGGAATCCATGTAAATACACATATTCTCAGTTTAATATCTAGATTTACATAAACAAATAAATCTAAAAATACTGGAAGAAATTCTTAAAATGAAGAAATCCATGTAAATAAAAATATTGAAATATTTGGATTTACAAAAACAGTCAAGTCAAAAATTCTGAAAATTGTTTGCAAAATGAACAATTCCCTGTAACTACACAAATCTAAATTTACATAAAACACAACCAAACAATCTCTGAATTTACATAGAAGTGCCACAAACAGCATAAACAATATCAAACACATTATAGAGCAATACAAAATCACTGACCTGTCAATAATATATATATATTAAAAAAAAAAACAACAACATTTACACAAAACCAAACCAGAACCAACTGCATATATCAACCATCTATCAACAATACAGAACCAAATAGAAAATCAAAAAATCAAGCCAAAAAGGGAACAATCGAAATATAATCTAAATTATCAACAAATCCACCCTAAAAAATAACAATGAAAGCAACAGATTATCAAAGCCCTATCAAAATCGTAAAATGCAAATATATTCAAACTCAAACAATCAAGAAATCTTCAAATCTAATTTATCACAAATTCAACCTCAAAAGACCAGCAAAAAACAATAGAGTCTCACCACATATAAAATCGCAAACAAATAGATAAAAAAAACAGAAACAAAAACAAAAATCACAACCAAAAAAGATTGACAGAATCCTCAAAACTTAATTAATGCCAATTCGACCTCAAAAATCGAGCAAAAGCAACAGATTATCAAACACCTACCAAAAATCACAAAATGCACATAAAAAATACGAAAAAATGAAATAAAATTCATAATTCGAAAAATAATTACAAACAGCATCAAAATTATCGCAAAATCTAACCTGATAATCTCCAAATCCACGACCGAATTCAGTAGAATAAACAAATTCACAAGCACGAGCAACAAAATCGATCACCAGGAATCAGCAACTCACCAAAAAAATCGTCATGATACTTAGAGCTTCAACAATGGAGATCGCAACAGAAACGAGAGAGAAATGAAACTGAAATCAGAAACGAAAAAGAAAAGGAAATGGAGGAGAGGAACAAAAGGTAAAGAAAATGAGAGAGAAAGAAAGAAAAGAGAGGAGAGATGATGACCAATATAACTATGGGTAAAAAAGTAAATCAGCAAGTTCAAAATTATAAAATTTGCTATAATTTTACACTAAAAATAAATATGCATTATATTTAAACTATGTCTTATAGGATAAATTCCCTTATTTTAATATTATTATTATTATTAATAATCGAAATTTCATTCATAATCTAAAAACTTGTTTCTAAATTGTAATATTGACATTTAAATTTTGATAATATCTTAACTTAATCTCTACTAGCTAAATTGACTCCCTTGGAGCCAATTACGGTAACATACTTGACGGAGCATGATTTTCATACTGCGGGTCTAATTCAAGTCATATTTTTATTTTTTATTTTTAATCAAGGATGCACCTAAATTTTAAAGACATACTTAAATTTATCTGGTCACCTCATGGATTAATTTTTAATCACTTGTGACTTTAAATCTCCATATGGCATATATGAACTTATAGATATCATGTCAACCTTTTTTTTTTTTTTTTTTTCTTTTCTTTCTAGTGCGTATAGGTCGTGGTAATTTTAAGCTAGTTTTCATATTCACTTTATGGACTTGATTTAACCCATTTTACTTTTAAATCACTGTGCGCGCATCCATAGGATTTAAGTTCATATTTAGGGTTCTTCATTTAGTTCATTTTACTTGAAAATTTGTCATACCTTGTCTAAATTCTTGAATTTAGAATTTAGATCTTTCAAGAAATTTATTGAAGTTATAGCCATGTAAGGCATATACATTCATCTTAATACTTTAAATTCTAAACTATCAATTAATGTCACGAACTCTTTCGTACACCATATCTTAAAATAAGATCCTCCAAAAGAAAACTTATAACAGGGCATATGATCAAAATACACTTTATTTCGTTTCACACATTAGACAAACGTTCAAATTATAACCCTTCTTATTTTATTGTAAAAACCTCAAATATAAATCAACAATCAATCCAAAATAATAAATGAAACACATAAAATGTATTTCATACTTAAGGCATCCCTAACAATCTACCACTTGCCCGAAGTAAATGTGTCATATCTCGCATCCATATATCCTCTACGTGCCTTTCAAAGCTACTACCCACCAAAGTTTTAGTAAAGGGATCAGCAAGGTTGTCCTCAGACACGATCTTACAAACATCTACTACTCCTTCTGTCACGTACTCTCTAATGATATGGTATCTTTGATAAATCTGTTTTGTCCTTTTGTGGTGCCTCGATTCCTTGGTGTTAGCTATTGCCGCACTGTTGTCGCGATAAACTGTAATAGCTTTATCTACACTTGGATTAACCTCAAGTAGGCCTGGCAATTCGTGTTCGCAGGCCGTGTTCGGGCCGGCTCGATTACGTCACGACACGATTAGCATAAACACGAACACGACACGATTAATAAACGGGCCAGGAACCTAAATACGAACATGAACCGTTTAATAAATGGGCAGCACGACACGACACGCGAACACGATTATTAAACGGGCCAGAACGGGTTGGTACGAAAATGAATACGTTTATGACCCATTTAACACGAAAAAACCCATTTACGACACGAACATGAATACGAACACGAACACGAACACGAACACGAACACAAACACGAACACGAACCGTTTAATAAACGGGTAACATGACACGACACATGAACACGATTATTAAACGGGCCACGATGGGTTGGTACGAAAACAAACACGTTTATAACCCTTTTAACATGAAAAACCCGTTTACGGCCCGTTTAACATGAAATGGGTTCCTGACCCGTTTAACACAAAAATTATGGATAAAAAATCACTAGAATTATCAATTAGGGATATAAAACTAACAACTAGAATTATCAAATATGCATGATGATTTAGACAAACATTTCTTAGAATAAAACATAAGTCTAAGTTGTAGTTGGTGTCCATATTTCACTACTCAAATAAGTCTTAAATTGTCACATAATCAAGATCCAAAATATTAAGAGAAACATCAAAAGACAACAAAATATTAATGCAAAAGGAAATACTTTCTTACTTGAGAATGATAGCATCATAGGTTCCACCTCCACAAATCTTCAAAGTTCCCAAATATTTCAACATATTCAAGAAATTTATGAGAATTAAATTAAAACATATTTAAAAACTATCTAAAGATTAAAAAAAAATGTCACTATCTCTAAATTACCTTCCATTGGGACCTCAGCATTTGACGAGCTGGGGTTGTGGGAACTTTGAGCAGATATAGAGCTGGACTCATTGAGTTCCAAACTGAGCACATCTTCAATGATTTCATCCGCAGCCATGTGAATTGATTTATTGTTGTCTGCACATAAATTTGATAAGTGGCCAACAACATAATGTAATCTTAAACTCAAATTATGATAATGCACATCTTCAAAGGTAGAATATACCTTTATCTCCAAATAGCCAATCCCTAGTGCAAACCAATGCCTGAACTACGTCAGGTTTAAGTGAGCTCCTGTATTGATCTAAAACTCGCCCCCCAACACTAAAAGCATATTCGGATGCAACAATAGTTATTGGTATGCTCAAGATATCACGAGCCAACTTAGAAAGCTCCGGATAGCGAAACTGGTTTCCTTTCCAAACTCAAGAACATCAAATTCCTCTGTTGGTTGTATTCTTGGCTCATCCAAATAAACCTCTAACTCTGACTTTTGCTGAACAGCTTGCTCTTGACTTTCAAAACTATTGAACTCCTACAAGCACAAAGATATAAAACGAGATTAACAAAATAAAATATAAAACAACAATTGTAATAAATGCTAAATTACAAAACTATACATATTTTTTTACCTTCATTACTTTGTTTTGCCTCAATAAGAACTTCTTTGTTGGGTTATTTGCAACGTGAGTAGGAACTACCATGGCATATGTGCTTTTAGTGTTGTTGCAAGCATGTTTAGTGTATTCAGCAAACAATGCTTCCAAATCATTCTTAACAGACAAAAATTGGCTTGATCCTCTTTCTCCATAAACATTGGCATAAGCATAATCCACAAAGTTTAACTCGTAACATGGATCAAGAGCTAATGCTATTGCTAATATCAAAGAGAATTCCTTCCAATACTTCTCAAACTTGCTAAGCATTGCCTTTGCCATAGTAGACAAATATGAATCCTCACTTTCCACATATGATTTTAGCGTCAAATAGCAGGTGTACACAATAGGAAAGAACAGGTTTGCTGTGGGGTATTGAACTCCGAAGAAAACGCAAGTAATTTTATAAAATGGTTCCAAGAACTCATTAATCTTCTCTGCCCTTTCCCACTCATCAGAAGTAGGACAATTCTTGTAATTTGAGTCACTCAATTGTAAATGACAAAATGCACGCCGATAATACAAGACACTGTCAAGCATGAGAAATGTAGAGTTCCATCTAGTTGGCACATCTTGCCTTAAACCCCTCTTAGCATCAAGACCCACAAGATTTACACACTCTAGAAACTTCTTCTTTCTAATTTGTGACCCTTTCACATATTTCACACTTTCACGGGTCTTTTTCACCACATCATCAATATCTCTCAGACCCTTGTGCACTACCAGGTTAATAATATGAGCACAACAACGAATATGGAAAAAAGCACCATTAGAAATAAGTGCTTTCTTTCCATTCAATTCATCTTTCAACAAATCCACAGACACATTATTAGCAGAAGCATTATCCAAAGTAAGAGAGAACACCTTATTTTCAATTCCCCAATCACATAGCAATGCATAAAGTTTTTCAGATAATGCAATACCAGTGTGTGGAGGTGGCATGAAACAAAAATTTAAAATCCTCTTTTGCAACACCCAATCTTTGTCGATAAAATGAGCAGTCAATGTCAAATAACCATCTGTGACTATAGAAGTCCATAAATCAGAAGCCAAACAAATTCTACCAGGGGTCGCATCCAACATAGATTTAATTCTTATGCGTTCCCTCGAAAACATTTTAAATACATCTGCCTTGATGGTGTTTCTTGAAACCAAATTGATGTCGGGCTGCAAATATTGATAAGTGGCCCTAACACCTTTATATTCAACAAAAGAGAATGGAATATCATGCAAAATGATGGCTGTTGTTATCAATTCACGAAAGTGTTCAGGATCAAACCTCTTTGCACTCACTGCTAAAGAGCCTTTTTCTTGTGATAACAAAAGTTGGCCGATATCACGTGTGTCTTTACGTTGGCAAGATATCATATGACGCCGCATGCTTCCAGTCCCATTCTTACTATCAGCTAAATAAACAGAACCACATTCTTTGCATTTTGCCCTTATCCTCTTGTCTTCACTCAATGGAAGCTTATCAAAATGTGACCAGACAATAGAAGTAGTCCTTCTTTTGCGTTTGGCTTTGCCGGTTGCATCTTCAGAAATAACTTCAAGCTCCTTTCCTTATCATCATCAATAGGCACATCTGTATCCGTAGGAGTAGCAGCACTAGTACCAGACTCAAGATTCACTTCATATCCTATACCATCCATCTACAAAATATAGAGACGACCCAATTTTATTAGCTGAAAAAACTAAAAACACACACACATCTTTTATTAGCTGAAAAAAGCTAATCATTTGCAATGAAGCCCCTCCAAAAAAAAAAAAAAGCTGATCCAAATAATGCATTTGGCAGAAGACCATGATCATCAAAAAACCTATCTGAAACCCAAATATACGCACACCCCTCATGTTCTCTCTACTTATCCATTCACCTCACCTTTTAGTTTGCCTTTATGCACCCATATATATATATATATATATATATCTATACTTATATACATATTCATTTGTGATATTATTTTCATGAATAATTTGGTAATCGTATAGTACTCCTTGAGAGGATCTTTAAAAGGAGCATCATCACGAATTATTAAAGCCAAAAAGCCTGAAAAATGAAAATCCCCCCATCCACAATATATAATTATATACATATATAAAGATTATATATCCGTGCGTATATATTGTCACTACTCCTAAAAGGTAGAAGCTTGGGTTGGTCTTCTTATTTATTTCAAAGATTCTTCTGAGCTAATTCTCATTAAAATTCCAAACAATAAGTTGAGTCTTTTCTTTCTTCTTCTTATTCTTCTTCTTCTTCTTCTTCTTTTTTTTTTTTTTTTTTTTTTTTTTTTTTTTTTTTTTGTTAAATGTAGTTTTTGTATTTTCTCTTTTTCTTCTTCTTTTTTGTTGGTGGGGAAGAGTCAATATCTGATATATTTTTACGCGTCCACAAAAGATTGTGTCATATGTTGAAGAATATATGTATTAGATTTGTTGTTCAGTAGAGATTTGAGCTGCAAATCATTCTTGGGAAAAATTTTGTCTTTTTCTAGTACTACTTCCATTTTATATCCCCTGATTCCTCGTGATATTTGAAACAAAAAGAACAACAGTATCTTGAAATCAAAGCAGAGTATCACCAAAACGTTTCAAACACAATAATCACAAATTAAAGGAAAAGATAGTGAAAGGAAAGTGAAATTACCAGGAAGAGAGAAAGAAAAAGAAGAAACCGAATCAAGCCTTGGTTGACCCAGAAAGTAGTTGTTGTTGTTGGACGTCAGAATTGGAAAATCCACTGCCAAGACGAAGGCTCATCTGCGACATTCGTCATCTTCTCCAACCATGAAAACGCAGAGAGAGAGAGAGAGTTTGATAATTGCAGAGCTAAAGAGGAAACCCTAGAGAGAATAAGTTAAGAACTGTGGAGAGAGAGAGAGAGAGAGAGGCTTCTGAAAAGGAAGGGAAAGAACTAAGAAGAATAGAGCTGATTTTGGATTTTGGATTTTGGAAAAGAGATTCCTCTCACGCCTTAATACGCACCGTTTCAAACTTTCAAATTTTAATCAATTTTCTTTCTAAAAGTTAAATTATTTTTCTTTTAAAGTAACAGCTAAATTAGGAGTGGTAAGTCATAAACATCTAAATTATTTTTCTTTTAAAGTAACAACTAAAAGTTTAACCATTTTTTTATGGTGTAAAAAAGCATATGGAGAATACATTGTAATTAAAGTTATGAAAATGAGTCGATGTTTAGAGTTGAAATTATGTGTTTTTATAAAAATAAATTATAATAATTTAAAATATATATAAAAATTTAAAATATATTAAGAAAAATATAGTAATATGAATCTTAGATTATTATTTTTGTATATGATAACAATAACTTTTTTGTAACAAAAAGAAAGGAAAAAAAATTTTGTTTAGAATCTATCCAGAACCTTCTATGAAAATAGAAAAGATTGGGTTCTATTTTGTAGGAATTTTACATGTCATTAGCTTTATGGATTATGCATAGGGCCGGCAATTACGGAGGAAATGCATAGGTTTTTATTTTTGAAAAGACAGAGATAAAACTCATTTTTCCAAGAATCCAAATACATAAAGAAATGCAAAGAATTTCCGCATATAAAAAATTCACCTTTGGTGAGCAAAGACTTGTCGAGCTCGAGAAAGAAGCGATGGCGCGTCCAGAGGCGATGGCGTGAGAAAGAAGCGAGTCACCCTCGAAACAATCGAGCTCGAGGGAGAGAGAGAGGATCAGATTAAGAGGGAGAGAGAGAAGGCTGAGCCGCTAAGGGATGAGGGGCAGAAACGAGAAAGTCTCTGGCTCTCTGCTTTCTTTTTCTACTTTCCTTTTCATAAAACTAAAGGGCCGGCTGGAAATGGGAATGGAATGAATGACTATATTTCTATTCTTTATGTATGTGACACAGTGAGTCAGTGACAGTAGTAGTGAGTACGGGAAGAAAAAAAAAAAGAAAAAAAATTGTAGTTTCAAAATGATGAGTAATGTAGTGTCAAAAAATTTTTTCATGGTCAATAAAAATTTGGAAAGTTGAAGTTCAAATTTGAAAAATATAGTTTCAAATTGATGAGTAAGTTTTACTATTTTACATCCTAATAAATTTATGTCTTTGTTAACTATAAGATTACCCTAATACCCTAATCCAATTACATATATATAATTAGGTTTACTATTTTATATTATTAACTAGTTAAATATAACTATAATTCATTTACTATTTTATATTAATAACTAGTTAATTATAAGATTATTATTTTATATCAGAAGCAACATCTCCGTAACTTCAAATTTATGTTGTCTCAGTAGTGAAAATTCTTCAACAATTGTTTTCTGATCTTGTATCAAACACACAAATAGGCCTATACTTGTTATAAAAGAGCTTTAGAATAGTTTGAAAATTCTAACATAAACGTGTTAAACGTGTTAACCATGTTAGCCCATTTTCGGCCCATTTATTTTCGTGTTAAATGTGTCGACCCAATTTCGACCCAATTATTAAACGTGCGGTCCAAACCCATTTATTACGTGTCGTTCTCGTGTCGTGTCACCGTGTCATGTCTGAAATTGCCGGCCCTAACCTCAAGGTCTCCAAAGAACTTGCAGAGCCTAACTGCTTCCTTGAATGCCTCAGCCGCAACCACATATTCGGTCTCCATCGTCGAGTCAGCAACACAATTCTACTTAATACTCCTCCACACAATGGTGCCTCTTCCAAGAACAAAAATCAAACCGGAAGTTGATTTCCTCAAATCCCTACAAGATTGGAAGTCTGAATCTATGTAGCTAATGGGTGTTAGGTCCCTTCTAGAATACACCAGCATATAATTCCTTTTTCTTTTAAGATACTTCAGTATATGCTTCACGACTTGCCAATGCTTGACTCTGGGGATCAATTGATATCGACTTACTATACCAACTGAATAACAAATATCTGGACAAGTGCAAAGCATAGCGTACATATGAATTCCCACAATAGATGCATAAGGTACTTTGTTCATACACTCTCTTTCTAAAGATGCCTTAAGGTAGTCATCTAAAGAAAAATTCAAACCAACAATAGAGGGTTGTAAACCCTTCTCTGCTTCTTGCATGGCAAACTTCTCGATAATTTTATCTATGTATGAAACTTGAGATAATGCTAGTAATTTATTCTTTCGATTTCTAAAGAGTCGAATGCCTAGAATATAATTAGCTTTTCCCAAATCCATCATGTCAAACTGTTGGGATAACCAAAGTTTGACTGATGATAAATTCCCTACATCATTCCCGATGAGTAGTATATCATCAACATAAAGAACTAGAAAGACCACGTTGCCATCCTTTATATGTTTATAAACATAAGGTTCATCAACGTTTTGCTCAAAACCAAAATATTTTAATCGCTTGATCAAATCTTTGATTCCATGAGCGGGAGGCTTGCTTTAGTCCATAAATGGATCTAAGAAACTTGCAAACTTTCTTCTCTTGGCATTTTGTTGCGAACCCTTCGAGTTGTACCATATAGATACTCTCATCAAGATGACCATTCAAGAATGTCATCTTGACATGCATCTGCCAAATCTCATAATCTAGAGCCGCAACAATAGATAGAAGAATGTGAATAGACTTAAGCATTACAATAGGCAAAAAGGTGTCATCATAGTCGACATCAACCTTTTGCATGCATCCCTTTGCAATAAGTCTAGCCTTGACAGTTTCCAATTTCCCTTTAACCCTAGGTTGTTGATCATTTGTGGGAGTTTTACTAGAACTTGGATTAGAATCCAAGACCAAACTTGTGGAATAATTTTATCACCCGATAATTCCTCAAAGAAGATTTCATGGGTTGATACATTGACTTTTTGATCCTTCGGGTTATAAAATAGTCCTCATTTTGTTCCCTTAGGATATCCTATAAACATGCATAATTCGGAACGAGATTCCAACTTTTTTGCATCCATATCCAAAACATGTGCCAGACACCCCATATCCTCGTATGGCCAAGTGAAGTTTCCTTCCACAACTCGTAAGAAGTCTTAGGAGTTAACTTAGTTGGAACTTGGTTCAGAATGTAGCAAGCCGTTTATAGTGCATATCCCCAAAAAGATAATGGTAACAATGAATAACTCAACATGGACCGTACCATATCCAACAAGGTCCTATTTCTTCTCTCAACTACACCATTTTGTTGTGGAGTACTTAGTGTAGTCAGTTAGGATAAAATCCCATTCTCAATAAGGTGTTCTAGAAAATTATCGGAGTGGTATTCACCACCTCGATCGGATCAAATGTCTTAAGGGATTTACATAATTGCTTCTCCATTTCTGCACGATACTCTTTGAGTTTATCAAAGGTTTTGTCCTTGCGGCGCATCAGGTATACATATCCTAATCTTGAATAATCATTTATAAATGAAAGATAGTAATCAAACCCTCCACATGCTTCGACATTCATGGGGCCACATACATCGGTGTACACTATTTCTAGAAGATCCTGGGCCCTAGTACCCTAAACTGAAAAAGACCTCTTGGCCATTTTACTTTCAAGACAAGATTCACATTATGGAAGACGTACCTCCTCTAGAGATTCCAAATGACCATATTTCACCAATCTTTGAATCCGTTTTTGATTAATATGACCAAGTCTTAAATGCCAAAGATATGCCATATTAGTATGAGAAGTTTTTAACCTTTTAGAGTTATTAATTAATTCAATGTCAAGCAGTGTGCACATCTTTGGTTTGATAAAATAAAGATTAGTTTGCATCCATCTAGAACAGATTAAATACTTGTTTTTGCAAGTAACAACTGTTTTATTAAATGAAACCGAATATGAGTCTTTAATTAAACAAGCTACCGAATTAAGGTTCCTCTTTAAATTAGGAACATTAAAATAGTCTTTCAATAAAATTAAACTTAAATTCATTAAAATAAAAGAAGCACTTCTCCCACTGCTTCGGCTAACTCTAAACTTCCATCCCCGGTCCTTAACGAAAGGTGCTTATCAACCAGACTTCTCGTTTCCTTGAACCCCTGTAAAGAAACACAAACATGATTAGTGGCTCCCGAATCAATGACCCAAATTCTTTTGAAACGTCCACTGAAAAAGCCTCAATATAAAGAAGATCCTAACATTCCTTGCCGTTGGCTACTAGGAACTCCTTGCAAGTGTTCTTGAAGTGACCTACCTTCCCACAGTGAAAGCACTTGGACTTTTTAGGGTCCTCCTTCTTCTTCTTCTTTTTCTTCTTCTTCTTCTACCCACTAGTCGTAGGAGGAACAACTGAAGTAGAAGTTGCTTTCTTCTTGGTCTTTTGCTTCTTCTTCTTGTTCCCAATGGAATCAGAAGAACCATCAATAGCCAAGTTGACCTCTCCCTTAGACTGAGTTTGGACTCCATCATTGAGCATTAGCTCATAGGTTTGCAACTCTTTCATGAGTTCGGTCAGTACTTACTCTCTACCTCGAAAGTTATATGCAGCACGAAAGCCCACAAAATCCTTGGATAGAGTCTTGAACACCATCTCAATCTGAGTGTTGTAGTCCAATTCAGCTCCATTTTCGGAAGCCTCCGCAAAGTATCCCATGAATTGCATCATGTGATCCTTAACAAGAGTACCTTACCTTTTGCTTGCAGTTCATCAAACTTATGATGGCAGCTTGTTAGGCCGAGATAGCTTGGCCACCAAACATGTCTTTCAAGTTATCCATGATCTGCCTCACAGTGACATAACCCTCTTTCCTAAAGAGTTACCAGGACTTCCTCTAGAGTAGGAGATTTCCTTCGAGATCGAGCATGCCCGGATCAGCACCAATATCCAAGGCGCTTTACCATATGGCACCGACTGAACTCAGGGAACTGCAAGTGCAGTTGCAAGAGTTGTTGAATAAAGGATTCATTCGACAGAGCCATTCATGTTGGGGAGCACCAGTTCTATTTGTCAAAAAGAAAGATGGATTGTTGCGGATGTGCATCGATTATCGTGAGCTGAACAAGATCGCCATCAAGAATAAGTATCATCTCTCTAATTTTTATGATCTTTTTTATCAACTCAGGGGAGCAGCGATATTCTCAAAGGTTGATTTACGGTCGAGATACCACCAACTCAGAATCAAAGAAACGGATGTTCCTAAGACGGCGTTTCGCACGCGCTATGGGCACTATGAGTTCCTGGTCATGCCGTTTGGTTTAACCAACGCACCAGCTGCATTTATGGACCTTATGAATAGGGTATTCAAGGAATACCTAGATAAGTTTGTTATTGTCTTTATTGACGATATTCTAATTTACTCAAGGTCCATGGAGGAGCACAAACAACATCTCAGGATTGTTTTGGAGACGCTAAGACATAATCAACTCTATGCCAAGTTCACGAAATGTGAATTTTGGCTGGAAAGAGTTCATTTCTTAGGCCACGTGGTTTCAAAGGAAGGAATTTATGTCGATCCTGCTAAGGTTGAAGTGGTCAGCAAGTGGCCGGAACCAAAAAGCATTACGGAGATACGAAGCTTTCTCGGCTTAGCTGGATACCATCGACGTTTCGTTGAAGGATTCTCCAAAATAGCTGCACCTCTTATGGCTTTTACCCAAAAAGGGAAGAAGTTTGAGTGGACGTAAAGGTGTGAGGAAAACTTTCAAGAGCTAAAAAAGAGGCTTACTAGTGCACCAATGTTGATAATTCCTAACGTTGAAGCAGGAAATTTCGTGATTTATAGTGACGCTTCTAAAACTGGAGGAGCTGTCCTAATGCAAGAAGGAAAAGTAGTCGCCTATACCTCATGACAGTTGAAGGACCATGAACAGAATTATCCGACACATGATTTAGAACTTGTGGCGGTGGTTTTCGCATTAAAGATTTGAAGACATTATCTGTATGGGAATAGATGTGAGATCTATACGGATCACCATAGTCTCAAATACCTATTTACCCAAAAGGAGCTCAATATGAGGCAACGTAGGTGGCTAGAACTCGTAAAAGATTACGACTGAGAGATTATTTATTAACCTGGAAAGGAAAACAGAGTAGCAGATGCTCTGAGTCGAAAGTCATCCAGTACATTGATGTCCATTGGTGTGCTGTCAAAGACGCTTCAGAAGGAGATAAATGATTTCGGTATGGAGATAATAACTGGGAAGTTATCTGCTCTAACTTTCCAATTCAATCTCCTAGAATCCATTAAGCTCCACCAAGGGAAGGACCCCTTTTTTCTTAAGGCGCAACTCTTCCTTGGAGAAAAGGATAAAGAATTCAAGGTCACAATGGACGGGATACTTTATCATGAAGGAAGAATATGTGTTCCTAACTTCAAGTTTCTTAAGAAGCAGATCTTGTCGGAAGCACATGAGACGCCATATTCGGTACACCCCGGAGCTTCCAAGATGTATAAGGACCTCAAAGAAAACTATTGGTGGCCAAACATGAAGAATGAGATTTCTGACTTTATGTCAAAATGTTCAACATGTTAGAAAGTTAAGGCTGAACATCGACAAGCTGGAGGAAACCTCCAGAAAATCGAGCTTCCGGAGTAGAAATGAGAACAAACTACTATGGATTTTGTAGTAGGATTGCCCAGGACCACAAATGGGAATGATGCGATTTTGGTTATTATTGATTGATTAACCAAATCTACCTACTTTATTGCTATTAAGGCTACATTTTCGGTAGAAAAGCTCGCTGAGATTTACGTATCCCAGATTGTCAAGCTGCATGGGGTACCAAAATCTATCATTTCTGACCGTGATGGACGTTTTACCTCTCGATTTTGGACGAGTGTTCACCACGCTATGGGGTTGAAATTGAATTTTAGTACAGCTTTTCACCCCCAAACCAATGGACAATCAGAAAGAACTATCCAAACACTGGAAGATATGCTGAGATCATGTGTTTTGAATTTTAAAGGAAGCTGGGATCAGAAGCTACCTTTAATCGAATTTTCTTACAATAACAATTATCACGCCTCAATTGGTATGGCTCCATTTAAAGCATTATACAGAAGGAAATGTCGATCTCCCATTCATTGGCAAGAAGTTGGGCAGAAGCAGATTTCATTAGAAAAACCTCTGAGGATATCAAGTTGATAAAACAGAGACTCGACATAGCTTTTAGCCGACGAAAAAGCTATGCCAATAAACGTCGTAGACCATTGGAATTTCAAGTTGAAGACTCTGTTTTCCTAAAAGTTGCTCCTATGAAGGGTGTAATGAGGTTTGGTAAGAAATGAAAGCTTAGTCCGAGATACATAGAACCATTTGAAATCCTTGAAAGGATTGGAAAAGTAGCCTACAAGCTTGCCTTACCGCCAGAATTAGCTTCTATGCATAACGTTTTTCACGTCTCAATGTTGAAGAAGTATGTATCTGATCCTTCCCATGTTCTAGGTCAAGAACCAATGGAAGTTCAAGCGGATTTATGTATCTGATCCTTCCCATGTTCTAGGTCAAGAACCAATGGAAGTTCAAGCGGATTTGACATATGAAGAAAAGTCAATCCAGATTCTGGATCGGGAAGAGAAGGTCCTGAGAAATAGAATAATTCCCATGGTTAAAATTTTTTGGCGAAATCACAACGTTGAAGAAGCAACATGAAAATTTGAAGATGAGATGAGGAAATGCTATCCCGACCTGTTTTAATTTTCGGGAACGAAAATTTCTAAGGGGGGTAGATTGTAACAACCAAAATTTTCACAGACTCATGATTTTCTTAGACACAAAGGAAATCTAAGTCAGTACTATGTATGTCAATATGAAGTGCATGATCTGATTTATCAGAATATGTTTGAGTTCTTATGAGCTATGAGACTCAATGACCGTTTTTTTAAGTCGGGTATAAGGCCTTATGGTGAAAAGGCATAATCATTATTTATAATTTTGTTCTAGCTTATGTATGACTAAGATAACTCATGACTTGAAGAAGACAATACTGTAGTATAATAAGCAGTATTGAAATTATATTGTGGTCGACCGTCACTATAGATGCAGAATTGAGAATAAGGATTGGGATCACTCTAGAATAATCAGGAATAATATTTGGAGTAAGGAAGACTAAGTAGCTTCAAGTCCTAAGAAAAACCTATACGCGGTCCAGTTAAGTGCAGATGAATGTTGGACTGTAGTTCAATATATATGTACTGTTGATAGTTAAAACAGTATTTATACTATTTGGATTATTAAGAAAATGGACTGCATATTGGAGGGAGTGCCAAACATGGCCCTACTTGGAGGCCACGTCATGATAATTATGTAATTTTGGGAATTTTTGATATTATGGAAACAATTAAGTAGATAAACATGAAAGGATTTTTTTTTGTTCAACCCTCCACATGGCCGGCCAATATGGGGACTTGGAAGGCAAAAATTTTGTATTTAAGGCCAATTATGTAATTCAAAGAGAATTTAAGAAAAAATAATAATTGTGAAAAATTTAGAATTTCCACCTATAAATAGGGGTAGATGATAGATATTTGAACCATTTAGTTAGTCTCTCAAACTTCTAACTCACTTCTCAACTTTTCCTCTCTAGCCCTTAGGAAAAAAAAAAAAGAAGAAGAAGAAGAGAGAGAGTAAGAAAGGCAAGAGTGGCCGGTTGTGTGGTGGAGGATGTAGAGCAAAAAAAATTTCTCTCATCCAAGGTTTAGAAGCAACCTTTCCAAGCTCTAAAGGTATAATTTTGATCCCTTAACCCATATTTTCATTAAGTTTGATTTGAGGAATTTATATGTATTTTAAGATTATGGGTTGTAAGAGCATAAGCTCATGTTCTTTTATTTTCTTATATTGTGGTCTTTTATGGTTGAATCATGCTTGATCTATGCTTAGGTTAACATGGTTTGCTAGCTCTAAGCATGAGTTTGATTTTTTGCTCTATCATAAGTTTTAAGATTATGTGCATGTTATTATGCTTCCCCATGTTTAAGTATGAAGATTTGATGTTTGATGGTTATGTGAATGTTAAGTGTATGTTGGTTAAAAAATTAACGTAAAAACACAAGTTGGTAAATAAGTAAGTTATCAATATTGTGTTTTTCAAGAACATGAGATAAGTGTATGTTTGAATGTTAAGAATGAATCCAACACGCTGTATGTTGATTTAGGCTCACAGCTTCGACCATTTGAGTTAGGGTGTACGAATTTTTAAACGAAAGCCAACAAAATACAAACTGCCGGTTTTTGAAAATAAATTAGACATTTTTCTGAAAACCCAATTTTGAACCCCTTAAAGACCGAATTTGAAAAAAGTTATAACTGCAAAGTTGTAGAACACAGAAAATTCTAGGGGGCATCATGAACAGTTTTTGAAAGAAAAAAAAAAAGGCTCCAAAGACCTCTGTTTTTATCAATTTTCAAAACTGGTCAATCTAGACACTGTACACGGCTAGTATCTTTCAAAAGGAAAAATGGGCAAGTTAAAGATAGATTTAAGTTTTGGAAAAGAAATAAAAGTTGTAGGTGTCGACGAAATCTACAACTTGCAAGAAGAAAAATTTTCCAAATTCTAAACTGATTTAAAGATAAAACTAGATTTTCAAAACTTGTGCATGGTAAAGGAAATTCCTGCACATGTACTTTCAACCAAATTAAAAGGCTATTTTCAAAAGCAGTTTTCAAGATTTTTACAATTTTACGACCCCTGTTAAAAAGGAATTATGGCTAAAAAAAAAACAGTTTAAAAAGGTTTAAATCCATTTGAAATTTCATAAGTGATTTTTAAAATGCAATCTCAAGTATTTAATCAAGATAATACTTTATTTATGAAGATAATGTATTTTCCAAGTAAATAAAGTATTTTCTAAGAAAACAAGACGTTTTTGAATAAGTCAAAGTTACTTATGAATATAAGTAACAATTCTATGATGAATGGTAGTCGGTTTGGAGACCGACTTATTTGATGAATATGTTATGGTTTGTAACAAGGTAGAATGATTCTTACTTATTATTTGGAAACATGAATATAACCTGTTGTTGTGCCTTGCTGGATCAATAAACCAAGAGCATAAGACAACTTGTAAGTACAACCCCGCCTACAGCATAGGCAAAAATATTTTTACCGCTTTGCATGTTTTTCAAAGCTCATGCATTAATGTATGCGATGCATATGTTTTATTATTGTGGTATCATGAAAGAATGCACACTAATAATAATTCACATAACAAGAACTAGACCAAGTTTTTAAGTAAGAAACAATAAAGATTTAAGTTTTCAAATATAAAATAGTTATGATTCAAGTTTTCAAATATGTTCAAAACAAGAATAAGTTTTTAAGTATTAAAGCAAGCAAATTTTCTCATGTTATACAGACCTGTCACGAGGGCGGATTTAGTCCATGGTTTGAGTTGGATTGGGTTGGCCTCCCCAACCACTCCATGACTGCGTGCCACGATACGTACACTCATGTTATGTAAGGGGCCCAAAAATATGCTAACATAAGAAAGCATTATTGATTTTCTTAAAAAAGCATAATTGATTCATGTATTCTTTATTAAGATTGTTTTGCGGGAAAAAGAAGTTGTACTTGCTGGGCGAAAGCTCATAACTTATGTTTATGCTATAGGTAAGCAGCCTACCGGTAATTCATGATACAAGACTGTGGAGAATGGCACGGTAGGCTGTGAAAACTTTGGGATGGACATTGCTACGCGTTTTGTAATATATGTTTGCATTATGTTATGATAATTCGATGGTTCAAATGTTTAGTATTTAGTATGAATTGTAAGATGTGTTAAAAGAGTTTGAAAAATTAATACTTTAATAAGTATATATATATATATATATATAAGTGCAAAGTTTAAGTTTGAGTTTTAAAGTGAATTAAAAAAAATTCGGTATTTTTACAAGAATAAGAGTAAGTTTAAATATGTATAAGTAAGAATTAGCGGTCACGTAAGGTGGTTGTCACATCTGTCAAAATGAAAATATTCAAGATGTCTTTTTTACCCCTTTTGTTATACTAATGCGTAAAGCTTCCCTTGTATTTGTAAAAGGACAAAGTACTTAAATGATACAAAAACTTAACACTAAACCAATATGACATAAAATTTGAACTAAAGTATGTGTCATGTTAGTCAATAAAGGGAAATTTGTGTCATATTAGTCAGTAGATGAAAAAAAAATATATCTATTTGGATAACTTTCTCTATGTAAAATCAGTCACAAAATACCCCTTAAAGTTAAATTTTTGAAAATACCTAGGTTATCATTTTCAATCTATTTTAAATTTTATTTTTAAAAATCAATTAACCAAATAAACAAAATAAAAACTTTAAAATGATCAAACTTCTCAAGTTTCATAGAAAAACTAGGCTTGATGCAGGTCTTTTGAATGTGCTTCTGTTTTGTTTCATCTTTTTAAGTATACTAGTTGTATTGCACGTGCGAACGCATGCGGAATATACATACAAAACAAAGCAAAGCAAAGCCAATAATAATAATAATAAATAAAACACCACATGGCGTTAATTGGGCCATCACGTAGGCAACCATGTGACAATGATGTGGTTGTCACATGGCAATTATAAAAGGTGCGATGAAAAACCCATTCATGCTTTTAAGGGCCTGTTTGGCAGAGTTTTCTAGAAGCTTCTTTTGGCTTCTCAGGTCCAAAAGCAGCTTCTGGAAGTGTTTGAATGATCTGTCAGCATAGCCTCCAGTCTCTAGAAGTGCTTCCTGTCAAAGCAAAAAAAAAAAGTGACTTTTGGCAAAAACATTTATGAGTTAAATTTAAAACTTATAACCAAATTTAAACTAGACATTATAAATTTCATTTAATATTTGTAATACTTATTAGATTATACTTTAGAAATCATTTTAACCTCAAAAGCTATTCGATTCTAAACACTTACTGAGAAGCCACACCTTTTGCTTCTCTTATTCTATTGGCTAGAAGTAAAAATAAAAGCTCTGCCAAACGGGTCCTAAATAAGGGTAGGATATTTACGTTAACATTAAATAATGTCTTAAAAATATTAAAATGGAATTGGTGCTCACTTTTGTTATTAATTATATCCCTAAAAATAGTAATTTTTTAGGATGTAATCCAATATAACATTTTTGCTAAAATTAAAAGGTCATATTTTTTTGGATAAATTAATAAAATTTGTTTTGTAATTTAGATTGTTTAAATAATTTTTTTCCAAACTTATATAATTTTCCACATTTTTCTTCATGTCGTCATTTTCAGAAATATTTATAAGTGCTTGAAAAAAAAATTTGTATTTTTTAGTTCACCTTATTTTTCTTTTTTCTTTTTTTTTTAAACATTTACCTATGAAAAAAATATCTTTTTGTAAGATTATAACTACATTTGGTTCTTCCAAAGCTTTGCTCATGAATACTTTTTAAGAAAAATGGATATAACTTTGAAAAAAAAAATGATTAAGTCAATATTCTATAATGCTTAACTTAATTAGGAGTCATGAACTTCTTATATGCATATTATATATATATATATATTTATATTTTTTTATATTTATTCTTATATGCCATTAGATTAATTCAATAGCTAGTTGAAGAGCAAAACCATCTTCTCACTTCTATATATCGTACTAGTTTGTACTAGTGCCTACGACACTTGTCTACATGTAGTCCCTTGGTTTTTATCTCTAAAAGGGATATTGATGAATTGATCAAAAATTAATGAGAGAACATATGTCAAAAATATATATATATATATATATATATTTTGAAAGGGAATGAAAGACTTTAATAAACATACATTCTAAATTAGATATTTCTTTTAGAAACAAAAATAAATAAATAAATCATGAGTAAAACTTTTGCAGTACCGTGCAAAATAAATAAATGAAAAGAAACCGAGGAGAAAAAAAAAACACACACACACGTGCACACACATTGAGTCAAGTGATAGAAATGAAAAGGGTCATTGAATAAAGATCAAATGGTCTCTAATCATCACTTATTTTTTCCCCTGAAAGAGCTGGCGCAAATCTAAATCTGTATAATGAACCAGACCATTATAATCAGACACATAAATATCAAAAAGTATCTTAAAACCATATCTTTATAACCAACACACAAATATCATTTATCAACAAGTAACCTAAAATAAACTTTAGACATATAGTGACTGTAGGGAATAAATATTCAGTTATATAAAACAATGTCATAGTCTTAAACTGAAACGATGTGTCTCAAAGGAAGTAGAGTAAAACGCCCATTCCAATAAGTGAACAAGATTTGAAGAAGAATGAAACTCTGCCTGAAGGCATTAGAGTGAAGAGTCAGACTGAAGTAAGTTAAGTAGATCGAAGATAAGCTGGCAAAGATACATAGAAGGTCACTCAAGGCCGATAAATAGAGACGAGATTCTTAGATTTGGGGGATTCTGGAGATTTCTTTATTGAGATTTTCTAGAGAAATTTCTAGAGAGAGAAAAACTCTATAATTGAATTTGTAATCCATTGAGAATAGAGAATTTTATTAAAGAATTTAGAACTAGACTTTGAATTTTATTGTTTGGGAGAAAATCATCCCAAAAATTGATGCCGTCTGTGGGAATTCAAAACAAAAAGCCAGAAAAGAAGTTAGGAGTTCAACAGCGAAAGTCAGAATGTCGAGATTGAAGGAACAGCTAGGCAAGGAGAAGGAAGTCAGACCGCAGAAAGAGAGCCACAGAACGAAGCGACAATGAACACTCAATCAAGAATGAATGCAAACATGCAGTCCCCAAATCTGATGTAGATAATTTAGAGTATGCTGGTAAAACAGCAACAGATGGAGGAAAGATGCCAGAAGATGGCGGAAAAATTGGCAGAGTTAGAAGGCCAGTTAGCTGCGTCGAAGAAGGAAAACAAAGAGCTTAAAGAGAAAGGAAAAGATCGAGAAGAAGTAGGTCGAATAGACTTAGATGACATTGACTCAGAGGAGATCAAACTAAGAGCAGATGCTCTGGATGGAAAGAATAATAAAAAGACAAAACAAAGATAGGAAACTGTAGAAAGAAAAGAAAATGAAAAAGCATAAGGCTCGCAGTTCACCTTCATGAGGAACTTGAATTCGGAAGAAGACATTCTGAAGTGAGAAAAAGATTGCGTCAATGTGCAAATAAGAGAAATAAAGAATATGTCTCCAACAGATTTGGCACTGAGAGAAGGCAGGAGTATGGCGAAATGCCTTTTTTCAAAAGCGATTCTGAAAATGCCAAAACCTGAGAAGTTCACAGCTCTAAATATGAAAACATTTGATGGAAAGACAGATCTCGTCGACTTCCTGCATTTGTTCAGGCAAGTCATGATGCTTGAGATGTCGAATGAGAACCTGCTATGTAAGGTTTTTCCCCAAGTACTGTCAGGAACAGCAACAACATGGTTCAATCAACTTTAGCCAAACTAAATCTCAAGCTTTCAAAATCTTGCAGATAAATTTGTAACACAGTTCATCTACAACAGAAAAGAAAAGAAGACTATGGTAGACCTGATGAATGTGAAGATGAAATCAATGAAAGTTTGAAAACTTTCCTGAAACGATTGACTCATGAGTTGAATAAAGTGGAAGTGGTTGATAAGAGAGTGGTAGCAAACATCTTTAGAGATGGCTTGATAAGGAAACATAAATTACATGAAATGTTGACCAGAGAATCGCCAAAATGTATGGCAGATGTTACATTGAAAGCTGAAGGGAGTATTAGAGCAGAAGAAGTAGGATATGTCAAGTACAGTCCTAGTTTTTTGATAAATCGAAGAGTCCAAGTGACTAATATGCCAAGAGACAGGCAACAAGAGAAACAGACCGAACCCCTAGAACTAGGAAACTGTGGGAGGAACAGATTTATGATCAAAGTAGATGGAACAATGAATAGTTCAACAATAGAAGGTTGTGTGTGAGTTAGATCGATTCATCACGAGGAGAAAGAAAGTTCAGACCTTACAATACAGGAGAAGAGGTATAGTTAAACACTCCCATTGAGAAAATCTTCTGTGACAACAAATATCTCGGGATCTTTAAAGCTCCGAAACCAATAACTTTAGACCCAGATAGCAGAGACAAAACCATAATCTATGAGTTGCAAGATGATCATGGTCACACGAGTGAAGAGTGTAGGAGTCTAAGAGGCCAAAGTCAGGCCATGATCAGACAAGGAGAACTGAGTTAATACGTCAAGAATGAAGAGACTGAAAAAAGAGGAAAATCGATTGGAAGTCCTACTCTGAAGGAGGAGGCTTCAAGGTCTGAGGCAAGAATGATAATGGTTATTCATGGCAAAACGGAAACAGAAGAGAACTTTGGGTTAGGTCTAATGAACAAGAAGAGGAAAGGAGACTGTTTGAAAGAAATATGTGTGGTGGAGCAACACAAGATATGGAGGAAGACAATCCCATAAGTAAAGTTCGGCTAGAGGACTTAGTCAGGGTTGTAACATCCTTAAGTTAACATTAACATTTTAGGTTATTTCCAACATACTAATAACCTAATAACAAGGAAGACTAGGTGGAAGTAAGTCATTAATTGTGATTTATAATGTTATTAACGTTTTATTAAGTTTTCTTACAGGTGATTGTAAATCGAAATGTTGGTATGTATAAGGTATTAGGTTTTGACAATATAATAAATATGAAAGTTCGTAATTGGAACTATTTTGACTAAAAATTTTTTTGTTCATGCATGTTATACCTATTTATATGGATTAGTATGTGTTATTGGTGTTTAATTTGAATAGGATTAAGTATTGATCCCTTTAGTATGTTTCTCTTTCCAAAATAAAGATTCCGTAAAAATAGCATCATTTGCCAATGTAATTTTGACCTTCACATCATTCGAATTCGACAGCCTTTGTAAAACATAAATTCGTAGATCTTTTCATTATATTTCCATAGCCACTTGAATCGATCAAATTTGATATCGGAGTAAAACATTATGACCATAATACCATTATATGTTTAGAATTAAAATTCTTGCGCGAATTTCAGTTTTAGCCCAAACTTTTAAAATGTTATAAAAACGACAGGACCAAATGTTTAAGCCATTTAAGCTCGAAAATTGAAGCCTAATTTGGAGATGGAAACCCTATGTAACCCTAGATATCATTATAAATAAGAGATTAAGCCTCCAATGTTGGGATCTATATGTGCCCTAAGGATAGAAAATGAATTCTAGGGAATTTCTGTAAATATGACATTTTGAGATTAATAAAAAGAGGTTATTCATGTTTAATAAGTTGTGTCCTATTTACTTTCATTTGTTGATTGTATGATTATTTTGAGCAAACATAAAATACTCTTAGGCTGTTGGTAATATATCGGATTACCATATGTATACGGGGTATACATAGAAGACGTGGTAATTTGATAACAGTCTAAATAAATGGTCCGCAATCGGTGGAATAAGATTTGGAGACCTTATTCATAATAAGATTGTAAAGGTCATCTACTTCCTTGGAGGGATGATTTGTCTTGACCATCGGATAGGTTCCATATCTGTCTCAACGATAGTACATATTATCTACTTAAAGGCATTATTCGGGAATTGAAGGATAATCTAACAAGATCTTGGTCATCGGTTTACTTTGTGTTCTCTGATGGTTTACCGATTGTGTGGCTTTACAATTGGTGGTTCTTTCAATGGAGAATAATGGAACTTTAAGTTAAAATTATTGAAAAGGTAAAATACAAAAAAGTCCTTAATTCAATCATGGATAACATATGGGGATTAAGCAAAAGATGAATAAATCATAGAAGAAGCACTGCGTTAGAGAGCTTTCATAATACGATATGTAAACAAGAGTTCAGCTTTAGAATTTTAGTAGAATAGTCCTAAAGTTGATAATTGATGAATAATTAATCCGGGATTAATTTTTCACAATTATAGGAGCCTCTTTACATATTTCCATTGGGTCCTTCTACTAGTTCATATAGTTCCGCGATGCGTCTCGGGATTTGTTTCTAATGAAATCGGTGAATTAAATGGGAATTTAAAAATGTCTATTAAAACATGGTACTCTCTAACATACGATCTCGAAAGGATTGGACATGTGAAATTAATGTAGACAAATAATGTGATTTGTCAACATATGATTAGTTGTAAATAAAATAATTATTTGTTAATTATTTTGGTTAATTGAATTTTGGAAATAAGATTGTGCTTGAATTATTTAATTTTGGAAAACAAAATTTTTCTCTCCTAATTAATAGTGCACGGTTTTTTAATGGATGAAGGGAAGAAGATTTTGTTTCAAAATTGTTTAAATATATTCCAAACATTAAACTATTAATTGATTTAAATAATTAAGCTTATTTGATAAATTTTCTTTTCTTTAAAAATGGTGCATGGTTTTTTGGTGGAAAGGAAATCTAAAATATTCCATTAATATAAATTAATTAAATTTGGATAATGTTTGTGAAAAATATTTATTTTAATTCAAATAAGAGAATCTTATTTAAATTTAAAAGTTTAAAAGGAGTTTGAACCTAGATAAATTTAGGACTTTTTGACTAGTCTAGATTCTTGATTTAAATTTGAACCACTAATCAACCTCCACATTATGTAGAGGATGAATTTTTGAGTCTCTCCACTAGAAAAAAGGGTCCATAAGGTTTAAATAACCTAGCCCAAAATTTTAATGATTCTTTGGTTCAAAAGATTATCCAGAAAAATAATTATTAATTATTTTTCAAGTATGAGATATTTTTGAAAAATGATTGGAGTATTATATAAAGGCTAGGTGTTCTTGAAAAAAAGCCAACTATCATCATACACTCAAAAAAGGGGAACGGTTTTTTGGGAGAGAGAAAAACGCCAAAAACTAGGTTTTTGTACTTGAGAAAATTCGTCCTTCTTGGGTATGAGGAAAAGAGAGAAATTTTCATTGAATCAAAACTGTGAGGAAGGTTAAGCTGAGTGATATTTTTCATAGAAGGTTAACCGGTTTCTGTTTTGTAGTTTTGAAGAACGAACCCGGATCGAATTCTCAACGAGGTACATCGGGATTGAGAAGGTGGGATCTAGACTTTGGAAGAATTACCGGTCGCTTGGATTCATAGCACGTGTGCCCACACACACTCTGAGACGTGGGGACTCGAGAATAGTAGAGAAGACACGTTGGTCGACGCTCTAGCAATTCCGAAATCCGAGAAACAAGGTACGTTTGATCATGTATTTAATTTATTGTTATATACATCATGAGCTTCTTTTCTGAATCGGCATAAAAATTTTAAAAACTTCTGCTGCTCCGTAACTCTGATATTGTATCTATTTTTCCAATAATTGGTATCAGAGCCAACTCATGATCATGTATGTAATATAAATTATTTGATCAAATAAATGTCTCTTTATGCATTAATGAAATATTTTAGAGAGTTGACAATCTAAGTTTTATTTTGTGTATGTTAAATATATTGTGAATGGATGTATGGATGAATGAATGCTTTATATTATTTATTTTATAATATATGATGCTTGTTTAATTTTTCCGGTCATGATTCCATAGATGTTAGAATTTGTATCTAGGTTTTTCAAGTGTAATAGATGCGGTCTATAATCACCGCTAGGTAGTTCTTTCAATTCCTAGAATTTTTGTAAGCAGGAAACAACGTATGAATTTTTTGTAAATTTGGGTTACAATGGATTCAAAGAGATTGAAGATGAACGAAGGTATGGAAATTTTCAAAGGATGTGATTTTTTTTTTTTTTTTTTTTGAAATTTGGAAATTTTAATTAATTCAAATTTCATATTATTGACGTTTTTTTGTGGAAGAAAAATCACATTAAATCCTTTTGAAAATTTTAATTTTCCAATGATATGTGATCTTGATAATTTGGAAAATCAAAAATCAAAATTTAAATTTAAATTTAATGGACGTTTTTATTTATTGAGAATTTTAAAATTTTGTGATTTTAATTAAAATTGGAAAATCACATTTTTTTTGAAAATTTAAATTTTGAATTTTAAATTAAAAAACTTATTTTTATTTAAATTTTTGATATATTGTAATTTTTATTAAAATTAAAAATCACTTATAATCTTTTTCGAAATTTAAATTTAATTTAAATT
The DNA here is from genome assembly GCA_009761775.1 of Ficus carica. Lineage (NCBI taxonomy): Eukaryota > Viridiplantae > Streptophyta > Magnoliopsida > Rosales > Moraceae > Ficus > Ficus carica. The sequence continues at coordinate 118,554 of VYVB01000423.1, forward strand.
TAAAAGGACGTGACATTGGAGAAGAACGACACATTAAAAAATGAAACAAGGCATGGATCTACAAAAGAAAGTCGATATATGTTTCGGTTAATTTTTTGTAAATTTTGCAATTTTCTTTTCTCTAGGATGGAATCATGATCCATGGCTATTTACATATTTTGCAAACCATGGATAATGCGATGCTAGATAAATATGTTATACTAATTCGTGATGTATTGATAACATGCCTTATAGACTAGGGAGTGTCACTCAATAAATATTCTTTATACATGAAAAACAAAACCCTAATTCAAAACATTGAGTGGGAGAAGGTTTTACACACTAAGACCTACGGCCTCCATCGTTGGTCCAATAGTTACGCATGGTAGTGCCTACTACTCGGTTTCGACCTGAGAATTCCCTTCGGATAGATATCTTACCTAAAGCGCACACTGATTTGGATTTCCGAAAGGATAATAATTTTGGGCATATTTTATGTTTAGATCATCCCTCAGTGGCAGATGTAAAATATGGATTCAAAATTGGAAACGATGGTTACACACTTAAGCTACTTTATTTATTAACCCTCACTCGATGCTCTGTTATTTAAAGTAATGGCCAAATAAGCGATAGTTAATATATATTTAATGAGGTTATGCTCTATGGACGAATATGTATTAATCAGAGGGGATCCGTGTTCTTGGCTAGTTCTTCCATGACTACCCCTCGGTAACTTGGAAAGCAGAAGCTAGGAATTATCATTATAAGGTATGTGTTTTTTAAGGGCTTTACACATAAATATTTAGATTGCATATAGATCTTTTTGTTTATTATAAAACCAAATCGTACTTATTACATGTTTTCTTATTATAGATCAAAATGTTGAGCCTATTATCTGTGATACTTACACTGTTGGGATCTAAATGTGCCCTAAGGATAGAAAATCAATATTAGGGATTTTCTGTAAATATGACATTTTGATATTAATAAGAGGAGGTTATTCATGTTTAATAAAATGTGTCCTATTTACTTTCATTTGTTGATTGTATGGTTATTTTGAGCAAACATAAAATACTCTTTGACTGTTGGTAATATATCAGATTACCATATGTATACGGGGTATACATAGAAGACGTGATAATTTGATAACAGTCTAAATAAATAGTCCACAATCGATGGAATAAGATTTGGGGATCTTATTCATGATAAGATTGTACAAGTTGTCTACTTCCTTGGAGGGATGGTTTGTCTTGACCATCGGATAGGTTCCGAGTAGGAACTTTAATGTATACCAGTATTGAGGTATGACATTGGACTGGACCTAAAGTGTTAATTGATTCGGTTTAATAATTCCGTTTATAAGAATCAATGACACTTTGATTATCATCCTGCATTAATCTTAATCCTGAAATGATTACTTGAATTCGCATCCATGACTTTTGTACTTTAATGCACTACAGGTGAGACACTGTTAATTCATGTCAATATACTTGCGTTTTGGGTGCAAGGCTTATGGATGGAGAAATCAAGATTCATAGATACGGAATCCATAGCTATCTTAACGATAGTAAATGTTATCTACTTAAAGGCATTATTCGGGGATTGAAAGATAGTATAACAAGATCTTGGCCATCGGTTTACTTTGTGTTCTCTGGTGGTTTACCAATTGTATGGTTTTATAATTGGTGATTCTTTCAATAGAGAATAATGGAACTTTAAGTTAAAATGATTGAAAAGGTAAAACGGAAAAAGTCCTTAATTCAATCATGGATGACATATGGGGATTAAGCAAGCGATGAATAAATCATGAAAGAAGCACTAAGTGAGAGAGCTTTCGTAATACGGTATGTAAACAGGAGTTCAGCTTCAAACTTTTAGTGGAATAGTTTTGAAGTTGATAATTGATGAATAATTAATCTGGGATTAATTTTTCACAATTATAGGAGCCTCTTTACATATTTCCATCGGGTCCCTCTATTAGCTCGCATAGTTCCATAAAGCGTCTCGGGATTTGTTCCTTATGAGATCGGTAAATTTAAATAGAATTTAGTAATGTCTATTAAGACATGTTACTCTCTAACATGCAATCCAGAAAGGATTGGACATGTAAAATTTGTAGACAAATGATTTGTCAACATGTGATTGGTTAATTTGAATTTTGGAAATAAGATTGTGTTTGGATTATTTAATTTTGGAAAAATAAATTTTTCTCTCCTAATCTCAATAAGGTGCACGGTTTTTAGATAGGTGGAGGGAAGAAAAATTTTGTTTCAAAATTATTCAAATAAATTCCTAACATTAAATTATTAATTGATTTAAATAATGGAGATTATTTCATGTATTTTTCTTTCCTAATTAAAAGTGGTTCACGTTTTTTTTTTTTTTTTGAGGAAAGGAAATTTGAAATATTTCATTGATTTAAATTAATTAATATGGTTAATGTTTATGGAAAATATTAATTCAAATAAGTGAATCTTATTTAAATTCAAAAAAGGTTTAAAAGAATTTGAATCTAGATAGGACTAGGATCTTTTGACTAGTCTAGATTCTTGATTTAAAATTTGAATCACCAATCTAGCTTAACAAACTCAATGTGGCCGAATTTTTTGAGGAAGATTTCCTCTTTGAATAACGTTTTTAGGTTCAATGAATCTAGCCCTAAAGTTGTATGATCTTTTGATTCAAAATTTATCCAGAAAAATAATTTTTTTTTTTTTTTTTAGATGAATTTTGAAAAAGGATTGGACTTCTATATAAAGGCTAGGGATTCATAAAAACTAATTTTTGGTAATTTTTCAAGAGCAAAAAACGTTTTTGGAGAAAAGGAAAAAATTTAGTTTTTCCGGAACATCAAAATTCGGCTATCTTGTAAATAAAAAAAAAAAAAAAAAAAAGGAGAGAAAATTCTATTGAACCAAAACTGAGAGGAAGGTTAAACCGAGTGATTATTATCATAAGAAGGTTAACCGGTTCCTGTTTTGCAGTTTTGAAGGAAGAAGGTTGATCATATTCTCAACGAGGTACATCGGAATTGAGAAGGAGGGATCTAGACTTCGAAAAGCATTACCGGTCGCTTGGATTCATAGAACGTGTACCCACACACACTCTGAGACGTGGAACTCGAGAATAATAGAGAAGACACGTTGGTCAAACGCTCTAGTAATTCCGGAATCCAAGAATAAAGGTACGTTTGATCATAAATTTAATTTATTGTTATATGCATCATGAGATTCTTTTCCGGAAACGGCATAAAATTTTTAAAACTTCCGCTGCGCCGTAACTCTGATTACCGATCCGATTTTTCCAACAACTGGTATCAGAGCCAACTCATGATCATGTATATAACATAAATTATTTGATCAAATAAATTTCTCTATATGCATTAATGAAATATTTTAGAGAGTTGGCACTCTAGGTTTTATATTGAGTATGTTAAATATATTATGAATGGATGTATGGATGAATGAATGCTTAATATTATTTTTATAATATTTGATGCTTGTTCAATTTTACCGGTCATGATTCCATAGAGGTTATAATTTGTATCTAGGTTTTTCAAGTGTAATAGATGCGGTCTATTATCACCGCTAGGTCGTTCTTTCAATTCCTAGAATTTTTGTAAGCCGGAAACGGCGTAGGAATTTTTTTGTAAAATTCGGGCTACAATGGATTCGAGAAGATTGAAGATGAACGAAGGTATGAAAATTTTCAAAGGATGTGATTTTTTATTTTTTTGGAATTTTTTAATTAAAAAAACATTTTTTTTAATAAAAATAAAAAAATAAAAAAAAATCACAAAATCTTTTTGAAAATTTAATTTTGCAATGATATGTGATCTTGATAATTTGGAAATCAAAATTAAAAATTTAAATTTAAATTTAATGGATATTATTATGAATTTTAAAATTTTGAAATTTAAATTTGAAATTTTGAAATTTGAAATTTTTTGAATTTTAAAATTTAAATAAACGGATTTTTTATTTAAATTTTGAGATTTTATAATTTTGATTAAAATTAAAAATCACATAAAATCTTTTTTGAAATTTAATTTAAATTTAAATTTAAAAAGATGTGACATTGGAGAAGGAAGACACATTGAAGAAGGATACAAGGCATGGATCTACAAATGAAGGCCGATATATGTTTCGGTTAATTTTTGTAAATTTTGTAATTTTCTTTTCTCTAGGATGGAATCATGATCCACGGCTGTTTACATATTTTACAAACCATAGATGATGAATTGCTAGATGAATATGTTATACTATTTCATGATGTATTGATAACATGCCATATAAACTAGGGAGTGCCACTCAATAAATATTGTTTATGCATGAAAAACAAAAACCCTAATTTAAAAGATTGAGTGGGAGAAGGTTTTACACACTAAGACCTACGGCCTCCATCGTTGGTCCAATAGTTACGCATGGTAGTGCCTACTACTCGGTTTTGACCCGGGAATTCCCTTCGGATAGGTATCTTACCTAGAGCGCACACTGATTTGGATTTCCGAAAGGATAATGGTTTTGGGCATATTTTATGTTTAGATCACCCCTCGGTGGCGGATGTAAAATATGGATTCAAAATTGGAAACGATGGTTACACACTCATGCTACTTTATTTATTAACCCTCCCTCGAGGCTCTGTTATATAAAGTAGTGGCCAAATAAACGATAGTTAATATATATTTAATGGAATTTGTTTCATGGACAAATATGTATTAATCGGAAGGGATCCGTGTTCTTGGCTAGTTATTCTATGACTACCCCTCGGTAGCTTAGAAAGCGGAAGCTAGGAATTATCGTTGTAAGGTATGTGTTTTAAGGGTTTTACACATAAACATTTAGATTGCATATAGATCTTTTTGTTTAATTACAAAACCATATTTTATAAACTAATAGGATGTTTGCTCGTACTTATTACATGTTTTCTTATTATAGATCAAAATGTCGAGCCCTTTATCTGTGATACTTACGCAAAACAAATTAATCGGCGAAAATTTTAATGACTGGAAAAGGAACTTGCTTATCGTCCTAAACTTTGAGAAACACAGTTTCGTCCTAACCCAACCTAGACCACCCACGCCTGCGATCGATGCTCCTGATAGGGATTTTGTAGCGCTTGAGCGCTGGGACAATTCCAACCTAAGTGCTATGTGCTATATTCGGGCGAGCATGTCTAACGTGCTCCAGAAACAGCATGAAGAGCATCAAACTGCTAGGCAGATCATGGATAACCTGGAGGAAATGTTTGGTGAACAAACTATCCAGGCTAAGACCGATGCTATCAAAGGTCTCATGAACTGCAGGCAGAAGGTTGGAACTCCCATCAAGGAGCACATGATGAAAGTCATGGCTTATTTGTCTGAAGCTCAGACAAATGGGGCTGAGATCGATTCTGCAACTCAATTGGTCATGGTTTTCCAAACCTTGTCCAAGGATTTCGATTTGTTTCAGGCATCTTACAACCTTAACAGGAAGGAGATGTCTTTAACGGAATTAATGAAAGAGTTGCAAGCCTTTGAGAACATTTTTAAGGGTTCTGGATCTAAGGCTGAGGCGAATGTGGCTGAAGCTAGTTCACCTGCTCCTAATCCCAAAAGGAAGAAGGAAAAGGGGAAGAACAAGGGGAAAAAACCTACTGTGGATGCACCTGCTACTAAGAAGTCTACTAAGACTAAGAAGCGGAAGGTGGATCCCAAAAAGGTTAAGTGTTTTCACTGTGGGAAGAAAGGACATTTCAAGAAGGATTGTCGAAAATACCTGTCCATGCTAAAGCAAAAAGGTAATTTCGATGTTCTGTATCTTGAGGGTTGTTTAGTGGAAGAATCTAAGGACAATTGGGTTATAGATTCTGGAGCTACTAACCATGTTTCTATTTCTCTACAGGGGTTCAAGGTAACGAGAAGTCTGCATGAGGAGAACTTCACGTTAAGAACCGGTGATGGGACGTTGGTGCGAGCTGAAGCAGTGGGAGAAGTGCATCTTTATTTTGATGAATTTAGATTTATTGTTTTGAGACATTGTTTTTATGTTCCTAGTTTCAAGAGGAACCTAATTTCGGTAGCTTGTTTGATTAAAGATTCTTATTCAGTTTCTTTTAATAATAAAGTTGTTATTAGGAAAAACAATTCTCTTATCTGTAATGGATGGATGCATGGAAATCTTTATTTTATCAAACCTAAGATGCACTCACTGCTTGATACAGAATTGGAAAAGAACTCTAAAAGACATAAGTCTTCTCACTCTAACAAATCATATCTTTGGCATTTATGACTTGGTCACAAAAGCCTTAACAGAATTCAAAGGATGGTAAAGGAGGAATGCCTTGACTTGTATGAGGTTGAACCTTGGCCACAATGTGAATCCTGTTTGGAGGGCAAGATGACTAAACGGCATTTTGCTGCCAAGGACAGTCGTGTTGAGGAACTTTTAGAACTAGTGCATACGGATGTTTGTGGTCCCATGAACATAGAAGCACGTGGTGGGTATGAGTATTATATCACTTTTATTGATGATTACTCGAGGTATGGATACGTTTATTTGATGATCCGCAAAAGCGAAGCCTTTGACAAGTTCAAAGAATTTCGGGCTGAAGCGGAGAAACAATTAAGCAAGTCCATTAAGACACTTCGATCGGATCGAGGTGGGGAATACCTATCGGATGAGTTCTTAGGATATTTGATAAAGAATGGGATACAATCCCAATTAACTGCACCTGGTACTCCTCAACAGAATGGTGTAGCTGAGAGAAGGAATAGGACCCTATTGGATATGGTCCGGTCTATGATGAGTTACTCCACATTACCTTTGTCATTTTGGAGGCACGCCATACAAACTGCATGCTATCTTTTGAATAACGTTCCCTCCAAATCGGTTCCTAAAACTCCTTACGAGTTATGGACGAGTAGGAAACCTAATTTGAATCATATTCGAATTTGGGGTTGTCCAGCACACGTTCTGGATAAGGAAGCGAAGAAGTTGGAGTCGCGATCAGAAGTGTGCTTGTTTGTTGGTTATCCAAAAGGGACAAAAGGTAGTATGTTCTATAAACCGAAGCAAAATAAAGTCTTCGTTTCTACACATGCAACATTCCTGGAGGAAAGTTACATAGAAGACTTTAAACCTCGTAGCAAAGTAGTGCTTGAGGAAATGACTTCGGGTTTGGATGTTCCTAAAGTCACAGAAAACCCTGTGGAAAAACCGCTAAAGAATCAACAACCAGGGGAGCTTCGTCGTAGTGGGAGGATTATCAGGGAACCTGATAGGTACATGTTCAATGGTGAAGTTTTTGAAGCAGAATCCATAGAACATGATGATCCGGCTACGTACAAAGAAGCTATGGAGGATGTTGATTCTAGTCTTTGGCAAATAGCTATGAACACCGAGATGGAATCTATGGATTCCAACGGGGTCTGGATACTTGTAGACTTACTCTAAGGCATAAAACCAATTGGGTGTAAGTGGGTATACAAGAGGAAGAGAGGTGTGGATGGGAAAGTGGAAACTTTCAAGACAAGACTTGTAGCGAAGGGCTATACGCAGAAAGAAGGAATCGACTATGAAGAAACCTTCTCGCCTGTAGCAATGCTCAAGTCAATCCGCATTCTTTTATCCATTGCGGCTGCTCTCGATTATGAGATCTGGCAAATGGATGTCAAGACAGCTTTCTTGAATGGCTCTCTTGAAGAAGATATCTATATGATACAACCAGACGGGTTCAAGGCAAAAGGCCAAGAAGATAAAGTATGCAAGTTGCTTAAATCCATTTATGGATTAAAGCAAGCATCTCGTTCTTGGAATATTAGGTTTGATCAAGCGATCAAAACCTATGGATTCGAACAAAATATTGATGAACCATGTGTTTATAAATGTATCAAGAATGAGAAAGTGGCTTTCCTTATACTTTATGTGGATGATATATTGCTTATTGGAAACGATGTGGTAACATTATCATCTGTCAAAGTTTGGTTAGCCAAATAGTTTGACATGAAAGACTTAGGAGAGGCTAGTTATGTTCTTGGTATTCAACTCTTTAGATTTAGAAAGAACAAAACGATAGCACTCTCTCAAGCTTCATACATTGACAAAGTACTTGAGAGGTTTTCTATGAAAGATTCCAAGAAAGGTGCCCAACCTTTCAGGATTGGAATCAAACATTCTAGAGATGACTGTCCCAAGACATCGGAAGAAAGGGAGCGTATGAAAAACGTACCTTATGCATCAGCAGTAGGTAGTCTTATGTACGCTATGTTATGCACTAGGCCTGACATTTGTTTTGCGGTTGGTATGGTAAGTCGATATCAGTCGAATCCGGGACCGAACCATTGGGGTGCGGTCAAGCATATACTCAAGTATCTACGGAGAATGAGGGACTATATGCTTGTGTATTCCGGTCAGGACCTTGTTCCTAGAGGATACACTGATTCTGATTTTCAATCAGATCAGGATTCAAGGAAATCGACTTCAGGATCTGTTTTTACCCTTGGAGGTGGTGCCATTGTGTGGAGGAGTATTAAGCAATCTTGCATTGCTGACTCGACCATGGAAGCCGAGTATGTGGCAGCCAGTGAGGCATCAAAGGAAGCGGTATGGCTCCGTAGGTTCCTTGGTGACCTTGAGGTCGTTCCTGGTATGGATAAAGCTATAGTGCTCTACTGTGACAACAGTGCAGCAGTAGCTAATACCAAGGATCCTAGGCATCATAAGAGGAGTAAGCACATTGACAGAAAATATCACATCATCAGAGGCTTTGTTGAGAGTGGAAATGTGACGGTTTGCAAAATCGCATCAGAGGACAATCTTGCTGACCCGTTCACGAAGACTTTGGTGGCCAGAAGATTCGAAGAACACGTTGAAGGCATGGGGATGCGTAATATGTCACATTTACTCGCTTAGGGCAAGTGGGAGATTGTTAGGATCTAAATGTGCCCTAAGGATAGAAAATCAATATTAGGGATTTTCTGTAAATATGACATTTTGATATTAATAAGAGGAGGTTATTCATGTTTAATAAGATATGTCCTATTTACTTTCATTTGTTGATTGTATGGTTATTTTGAGCAAACATAAAATACTACTTGACTGTTGGTAATATATCAGATTACCATATGTATACGGGGTATACATAGAAGACGTGGTAATTTGATAACAGTCTAAAAAAATAGTCCGCAATCGATGAAATAAGATTTGGGGATCTTATTTATGATAAGATTGTAAAGGTTGTCTACTTCCTTGGATGAATGGTTTGTCTTGACCATCGGATAGGTTCCGAGTAGAAACTTTAATGTATACCAGTATTGAGGTATGACATTGGACTGGACCTAAAGTGTTAATTGATTCGGTTTAATAATTCCGTTTATAAGAATCAATGACACTTTGATTATCATCCTGCATTAATCTTAATCCTGAAATGATTATTTGAGTTCGCATCCATGACTTATGTACTTTAATGCACTACAGGTGAGATACTGTTAATTCATGGTCAATATACTTGTGTTTTGGGTGCATGACTTATGGATGGAGAAATCAAGATTCATAGATACGGAATCCATAGCTATCTTAACGATAGTAAATGTTATCTACTTAAAGGCATTATTCGGGGATTGAAAGATAATATAACAAGATCTTGGCCATCGGTTTACTTTGTGTTCTCTGGTAGTTTACCAATTGTATGGTTTTACAATTGGTAATTCTTTCAATAGAGAATAATGGAACTTTAAGTTAAAATGATTGAAAAGGTAAAACGGAAAAAGTCCTTAATTCAATCATGGATAACATATGGGGATTAAGCAAGAGATGAATAAATCATGGAAGAAGCATTACGTGAAAGAGAGCTTTTGTAATACGGTATGTAAACAGGAGTTCAGCTTCAAACTTTTAGTGGAATAGTTTTGAAGTTGATAATTGATGAATAATTAATCTGGGATTAATTTTTCACAATTATGGGAGCCTCTTTACATATTCCCATCGGGTCCCTCTATTAGCTCGCATAGTTCCATAAAACGTCTCGGGATTTGTTCCTTATGAGATCGGTAAATTTAAATAGAATTTAGTAATGTCTATTAAGACATGTTACTCTCTAACATGTCTTAATAGACATTACTAAATTCTATTTAAATTTACCGATCTCATAAGGAATAAATCCCGAGCAATCCAGAAAGGATTGGACATGTAAAATTTGTAGACAAATGATTTGTCAACATGTGATTGGTTAATTTGAATTTTGAAAATAAGATTGTGTTTGGATTATTTAATTTTGGAAAAACAAATTTTTCTCTCCTAATCTCAATAAGGTGCACGGTTTTTAGATAGGTGGAGGGAAGAAAAATTTTGTTTCAAAATTATTCAAATAAATTCCTAACATTAAATTATTAATTGATTTAAATAATGGAGATTATGTCATGTATTTTTTTTTCCTAATTAAAAGTGGTTCACGTTTTTTTGAGGAAAGGAAATTTGAAATATTTCATTGATTTAAATTAATTAATATGGTTAATGTTTATAGAAAATATTAATTCAAATAAGTGAATCTTATTTAAATTCAAGAAAGATTTAAAAGAATTTGAATCTAGATAGGACTAGGATCTTTTGACTAGTCTAGATTCTTGATTTAAAATTTGAATCACCAATCTAGCTTAACAAACTCAATGTGGCCGAATTTTTTGAGGAAGATTACCTCTTTGAAAAACGTTTTTAGGTTCAATGAATCTAGCCCTAAAGTTGTATGATCTTTTGATTCAAAATTTATCCAGAAAAATAATAATTATTTTTTTTTAGATGAATTTTGAAAAAGGATTGGACTTCTATATAAAGGCTAAGGATTCATAAAAAGTAATTTTTTGGTAATTTTTCAAGAGCAAAAAACGTTTTTGGAGAAAAGGAAAAAATTTAGTTTTTCCGGAACATCAAAATTCGGCTATCTTGTAAATAAAAAAAAAAAAAAAAAGAGAAAATTCTATTGAACCAAAACTGAGAGGAAGGTTAAACCGAGTGATTATTATCATAAGAAGGTTAACCGGTTCCTGTTTTGCAGTTTTGAAGGAAGAAGGTTGATCATATTCTCAACGAGGTACATCGGAATTGAGAAGGAGGGATCTAGACTTCGAAAAGCATTACCGGTCGCTTGGATTCATAGAACGTGTACCCACACATACTCTGAGACGTGGAACTCGAGAATAATAGAGAAGACACGTTGGTCAAACGCTCTAGTAATTCCGGAATCCAAGAATAAAGGTACGCTTGATCATAAATTTAATTTATTGTTATATGCATCATGAGATTCTTTTCCGGAAACGGCATAAAATTTTTAAAACTTCCGCTGCGCAGTAACTCTGATTACCGATCCGATTTTTCCAACATACACAAAACAAATTAACTGATGAGAATTTTAATGACTGGAAAAGGAACTTGCTTATCGTCCTAAAATTTGAGAAACACAGTTTCGTCCTTACCCAACCTCGACTGCCCACGCCTGCGATTGATGCTCTTGATAGGGAATTTGTAGCGCTTGAGCACTTGGACAATTGCAACTTTAGTGCTATGTGCTATATTCGGGCGAGCATGTTTAATGTGTTCCAGAAACAGCATGAAGGGCATGAAATTGCTAGGCAGATCATGGACAACCTGGAGTAGATGTTTGGTGAACAAACTATCTAGGCTAAGATTGATGCTATCAAAGGTCTCATGAACTGCAAGCAAAAGGTTGGAACTATCATAAAGGAGCACATGATGAAAATCATGGCTTATTTGTCTGAGGCTCAGGCAAATGGGGCTGAGATCGATGCTGCAACTCAATTGGTCATGGATTTCCAAACCTTGTCCCAGGATTTTGATTTGTTTCAGGCATCCTACAACGTTAACCGGAAAGAGATGTCTCTAACGGAATTGATGAAAGAGTTGCAAGCCTTTGAGAACATTTTCAAGGGTTCTGGATCTAAGACTGAGGCAAATGTGGCTGAACCTGGTTCACCTGTGCCTAATCCCAAAAGGAAGAAGGCAAAGGGGAAAAACAAGGGGAACAAACCTGCGGCGAAGGCACCTGTTCCTAAGAAGTCTACCAAGACTAAGAAGCGGAATGTGGATCCTAAGAAGGCTAAGTTCTTTTTTCTGTAGGAAGAAGGGACACTTCAAGAAGAATTGCAAAGCCTACCTGACTATGCAGAAGCAAAGAGGTAATTTCGACATCCTGTATCTTGAGGCTTGTTTAGTGAAAGAATCTAAGGATACTTGGATCAAAGATTTTGGAGCCACTAACCATGTTTGTATTTCTCTGCAGGGGTTCAAGGTAACGAGAAGCGTGCATGAGGAGAACTTCACGTTAGACTTCTCGTTAAGAACCAGTGATGGGACGTTGGTGCGAGCTGAAGCAGTGGGAGATGTGCATCTTTACTTTGATGAATTTAGATTTATTGTTTTGAGACATTATTTTTATGTTCCTAGTTTCAAGAGGAATCTAATTTCGGTAGCTTGTTTGATTAAAGGCTTCTATTCAGTTTCTTTTAATAATAAAGTTATTATTAGGAAAAACAATTCTCTTATCTGTAATAGATGGATGCATGAAAATCTTTATTTTATCAAACCTAAGATGCACTCACTCTTTGATGCAGAATTGGAAAGGAACTCTAAAAGACATAGGTCTTCTCACTCTAACAAATCATGTATTTGGCATTTACGACTAGGTCACATTGGCCTTAACAGAATTCAAAGGATGGTAAAGGAGGAATGCCTTGACTTGTACGAGGTTGAACCTTGGCCACAATGCGAATCCTACTTAGAGGGCAAGATGACCAAACGACACTTTGGTGCCAAAGATAGTCGTGCGGAGGAACTTTTAAAATTTGTGCATACGGATGTTTGTAGTCCCATGAACATAGAAGCACGTGGTGGGTATGAGTATTATGTCACATTTATTGACGACTACTCGAGGTATGAATATGTCTATTTAATGACCCACAAAAGTGAAACCTTTGACAAGTTCAAAGAATTTTGGGCTGAAGCGGAGAAACAATTAGGCAAGTCCATTAAGTCACTTTGATCGGATCGAGGTGGAGAATACCTATCAGATGAGTTCTTAGGGCATTTCATAGAGAACAAGATACAATGCCAGTTGACTGTACCTGGTACTCCTCAACAGAATGGTGTAGCTAAGAGAAGGAATAAGACCTTATTGGATATGGTCTGGTTTATGTTAAGTTACTCCATATTACCTTTGTCGTTTTGGGGGCACGCCATACAAACTGCATGCTATCTTCTGAATCACGTTCCCTCCAAATCGGTTCCTAAAACTTCTTTCGAGTTATGGACGAGTAGTAAACTTAATTTGAATCATATTCGAATTTGGGATTGTCCAGTACACGTACTGGATAAGGAAGCAAAGAAGTTGGAGTCACAATCAGAAGTGTGTTAGTTTGTTGACTATCCAAAAGGGACAAAAGGTTGTTGGGATCTAAATGTGCCCTAAGGATAGAAAATCAATATTAGGGATTTTCTGTGAATATGACATTTTGATATTAATAAGAGAAGGTTATTCATGTTTAATAAGTTGTGTCCTATTTACTTTCATTTGTTGATTGTATGGTTATTTTGAGCAAACATAAAATACTCCTTGACTGTTCGTAATATTTCGGATTACCATATGTATACGGGGTATACATAGAAGACGTGATAATTTGATAACAGTCTAAATAAATAGTCCGCAATCGATGGAATAAGATTTGGGGATCTTATTTATGATAAGATTGTAAAGGTTGTCTACTTCCTTGGAGGAATGGTTTGTCTTGACCATCGGATAGGTTCCGAGTAGAAACTTTAATGTATACCAGTATTGAGGTATGACATTGGACTGGACCTAAAGTGTTAATTGATTCGGTTTAATAATTCCGTTTATAAGAATCAATGACACTTTGATTATCATCCTGCATTAATCTTAATCCTGAAATGATTATTTGAGTTCGCATCCATGACTTATGTACTTTAATGCACTACAGGTGAGATACTGTTAATTCATGGTCAATATACTTGTGTTTTGGGTGCATGACTTATGGATGGAGAAATCAAGATTCATAGATACGGAATCCATAGCTATCTTAACGATAGTAAATGTTATCTACTTAAAGGCATTATTCGGGGATTGAAAGATAATATAACAAGATCTTGGCCATCGGTTTACTTTGTGTTCTCTGGTAGTTTACCAATTGTATGGTTTTACAATTGGTGATTCTTTCAATAGAGAATAATGAAACTTTAAGTTAAAATGATTGAAAAGGTAAAACGGAAAAAGTCCTTAATTCAATCATGGATAACATATGGGGATTAAGCAAGAGATGAATAAATCATGGAAGAAGCATTACGTGAAAGAGAGCTTTCGTAATACGGTATGTAAACAGGAGTTCAACTTCAAACTTTTAGTGGAATAGTTTTGAAGTTGATAATTGATGAATAATTAATCTGGGATTAATTTTTCACAATTATAGGAGCCTATTTTCATATTTCCATCGGGTTCCTCTATTAGCTCATATAGTTTCGTATAGCATCTCGGGATTTGATCCTAATGAGATCGGTAAATTTAAATGAAATTTAGTAATGTCTATTAAGACATGGTACTCTCTAACATGCAATCCATAAAGGATTAGACATGTGATATTAATAGACAAATGATATGTCAATATGTGATTGGTTAATTTGAATTTTGGAAATAAGATTGTGTTTAAATTATTTAATTTTGGAAAACAAATTTTCTCTCCTAATCTAAAAGTGATGCACGGTTTTTAGATAGGTGGAGGGAAGAAAATTTTGTTTCAAAATTGTTCAAATATATTCCTAACATTAAATTATTAATTGATTTGAATAATGGAGATTATTTAATGGATTTTTTCTTTCCTTTAAAAAGTTGTGGACGGTTTTAAGAGGAGGAAAATTTCAAATATTCCATTTATTTAAATTAATAAATATGGTTGATGTTTGAGGAAAATATTTAATTCAAATAAGTGAATCTTATTTAAAATCAAAAAGGTTTAAAAGAAATTTGAATCTAGATAGGACTAGGATCTTTTGACTAGTCTAGATTCTTGATTTAAAATTTGAACCATCAATCTAGCTTGAATTTCAAGTGTGGCCGAATTTTTTGTGGGAAGATTTCCTCTTGGAAAAACGTTTTTAGGTTCAATGAATCTAGCCTTAAAGTTGTATGATCTTTTGATTCAAAATTTTTCCAGAAAAATAATTATTAATTATTTTTAAGGAGATTAATTTTGAAAAAGGATTGGACTTCTATATAAAGGCAAGGGATTCTTGAAAAACTAATTTTTGGTATTTTTTTCAAGAGGGAAAACTTTTTTTTTGGAGTGAGAGGAAAAACAATTTAGGTTTCTTCCACATCAAAATTCGGCTATCTTGTGAGAAAGAAAAAGAGAGAAAATTCCATTGAATCAAAACTGTGAGGAAGGTTAAACCGAGTGATAATTTTCATAGGAGGTTAAGCAGTTCCTGTTTTGTAGTTTTGAAGAAAGAAGTTGGATCATATTTTCAACGAGGAACATCGGAATTGAGAAGGAAGGATTTAGACTTCGGAAAGCATTACCGGTCGCTTGGATTCATAGAACGTGTACCCACACACACTCTGAGACGTGGAACTCGAGAATAGTAGAGAAGACACGTTGGTCAAACGCTCTAGTAATTCCGGAATCCAAGAATAAAGGTACGTTTGATCATAAATTTAATTTATTGTTATATGCATCATGAGATTCTTTTCCAGAAACGGCATAAAATTTTTAAAACTTCCGCTGCGCTGTAACTCTATACCGGATCCGATTTTTCCAACATCTTATTTGTTAGATATCATGTGGTATGTGTGATTGCCAATTAGATGTTCGTAATATGTCCCCACATACTCAAGAATGATGTAGCATGAATGGAAATGAGAATGAGAATATATGTTGCATGTAGGGTTCAAGATAACCCTAAAAAACCCTAGTTTGGTGAAGATCACCATATGGGTTGCATGAAGTATTGTATGAATGAGAAATGAGTACATGATAGTGAAAATATTACATAACACGCTGCATGCTTGATGTAGGCTCACGGTTTTAACCGTTCGAGGTAGTGTGCGCGTAATTTTACATAAGAACCAACTTAAACAAAAACTGCCAGTCTCGGGTCAAGACTGGGCAGTAATCTGGAAACTGGATTTTGAGGTCTTTAGAGGCCGAATTTGAAGAAAGTTAAAACTACAAAGTTGTAGAAAATAGAAAATTCTAGGGGGCTACGTAAATGGTTTTTTAAAAATAAGGCTCATAATGCCTATTTTTTTTTATGAAAATCCGAGTCTGGTCTGTCCAGACCCAGTATGCACGGCCAGGTAGGTTTAACAAGGAAAAAGAGTAGGTTAGAGGCAAAACTGGGTTTTTGGTAAAGAACGAAAGTTGTAGGATTTTTCGAGATCTACATGATTTTTTAAAACTGTGCAGGAAACAGGAAATTCTTGCACAGGATTTCCAAAAACAGTGCATAAACAGGAAATTCCCGCACATGCACTGATAACAAAAATTTATGAGACTGTTCAAAACAGTTTATAAAAAGGGGTTAAAATTTTATCACACAAGGAATTATTTAATAAATTAGGCCAAGATATATGGTAAACAACTATAGGAAAAAGAGTAACCGAGAATGTTACCAACTTTTAATAGGCCAAATAATTTAGGTTATTTATAGTAACCATATAAGATACCCAAGCTATTGGGTTGGGCCTAAAACCCATGGTTATCAATGGTGACCTAATAAAGGTATTACTTTAAAAGTAATTAGGCCTTAGTAACTTAATAAGGTATGGGTCTAAGATTTAGATATGATTAGGCTTCTACCCAGAGTTACTAATAGTAACCTAATAAGATGTTAATTACTATTCACGTATAGTTATAATTGGACCTTGAACCCAAGACTTCATTAAATAATCAAATAAGATATTGTTTGATTGTAATTAGGTCATGTGCCCTAGGGTTATATTTAGTAACCGAATCAGATTTCATTGTAGTATGTGGGAGACATATAACTAGGGTTACTCATGGATGTTGGTAAGGATACCAACATTTAATGATTATGATTTATGATATGATAGGACGATCCTTACCTTACGTTCTTTTTGAAAACAAGAAGTTAACCTGTTGTTGTGATTAATAGGAGCAACAAACTCAGGACGTAACGTATCAGGTAAGTACAAACCTCACCTACAGTATGGAAAATAGTAAACTATTTTCAAGTATGATTTGTTTTCATATATGCCATGATATGCCATATTAAGCCATGATATGCCATGATATGACATGCTATGCCATGTGTATGTATATGTTATGATAGATATTATATTATGATATAGTGACATCATGGGGCATGTTCACTAATATCAAATCACATGGTAAGAACATATTAAGTCATAAGATAAGACAAGCAAGGTGTCGAACCAACTTCCCGCTAGATCGTGGAGGATTATACATGTTTCAAGTTCAAGTTCAAGTTCAAGATATTAAGACCTTCTGCCGAATAGTGAAGGGTTATGAATATGATTCCCAGAATTGTTAGGGACCTTGAAAACCTTAACTTTTTGTGAAATGCGCGCATTTGATACGTACACAAGGGGCCCATATGTTAAGCAAGAAAATAAGTTCATAATTAAGCCCATAATGGAGCATAAGACATTCATAATCGATCATAAATGGATCATGCATAAGTTATATGATGTTGACATGTTTTGTGAGATTATGTTTGTACTTGCTGGGCGAAAGCTCATCAGTATATTTCATACTATAGGTAAGATGCCTGCAGCTTTACTTGGTGGGCCATGGAGACGATGCGGCAAGTGAAGGGTGGTGTGTGATATCACTACGCAGATTTTCTGCAAACTCTTTAAACTATGAACTAGTACATGTATGATTAAGTAATATGTACCATGTTACGTTTCAAAAGTCCGATTTAAAAGGTTTAGATGTGACCTTTTAATCGGTTTAACAAGTAATGGGTAGGCATGATGAAGTTTACCCATATGGATAAGTTTAATTAAGTTAAGAAGAAAAAAAAATTTTCATTCTGAAATTTTCTGAAAGTCCAAGTGTTAAAAACTAAGAAGTAAGTTAAGTAAGTAAGTAACGGCCCACATTTACATAGTCGGCCCTACGTAGATGGTCGGAGCTTCACAGAATCAATTATGAAGAAACATTCTCGCCTGTAGCAATGCTTAAGTCAATCCGCATTCTTTTATCCATTGCGGCTGCTCTCGATTATAAGATATGGCAAATGGATGTCATGACAGCTTTCTTGAATGACTCTCTTGAGAAATATATCTATATGATACAACCAGACGAGTTCAAGGCAAAGGGCCAAGAAGACAAGGTATGCAAGTTACTCAAATCCATCTATGGATTAAAACAAGCATCTCGTTCTTGGAATATTAGGTTTGATTAAGCGATCAATACCTATGGATTCGAACAAAACGTTGATGAACCATGTGTTTATAAACGTATCAAGAACGAGAATGTGGTTTTCCTTGTACTTTATGTGGATGATATATTGCTTATTGGAAACGATGTGGCAACATTATCATCTGTCAAAGTTTGGTTGGCCAAACAGTTTGACATGAAGGACTTAGGATAAGCTAGTTAAGTTCTTGGAATTCAACTCTTTAGAGATAGAAAGAGCAAAACGATAGCACTATCCCAAGCTTCATACATTGATAAAGTACTTGAGAGGTTTTCTATGAAAGATTTCAAGAAAGGTGCCTAACCTTTCAGAATGGGAATCAAGCTTTTTAGAGATGACTGTCCCAAGACATCGGAGGAAAGAGAGCATATGAAAGATGTACTTTATGCATCTGCGGTAGGTAGTCTTATGTACGCTATGTTATGCACTAGGCCTGACATTTATTTTGCGGTTGGTAGGGTAAGTTGATATCAGTCGAATCGGGACCGAACCATTGGGCTGCGGTCAAGCATATACTTAAGTATCTACAGAGAACGAGGAATTATATGCTAGTGTATTCCGATAAGGACCTTGTTCCTATAGGGTACACAGATTCTGATTTTCAGTTAGATCAGGATTCGAGGAAATCGACTTCAGGATCTGTCTTTACCCTTGGAGGTGGTGCCGTTGTGTGGAGGAGTGTTAATCAATCTTGCATTGCTGACTCGACCATGGAAGCCGAGTATGTGGCTGCCAGTGAGGCATCTAAGGAAGCGGTATGGCTCCGCAGGTTCCTTGGTGACCTTGAGGTCGTTCCTGGTATGGATAAAGCTATGGTGCTCTACTGTGATAATAATTCAGCAGTAGCTAATACCAAGGATCCTAGACATCATAAGAGGAGTAAGCACATTAACAGAAAGTATCACATTATCAGAGGCTTTGTTGAAAGTGGATATGTGACGGTTTGTAAAATCGCATCAGAGAACAATCTTGCCGACCCGTTCACGAAGACTTTGGCGGCCAGAAGATTCGAGGAACACATCGAATGCATGGGGATGCGCAATATTTCACATTTAATCGCTTAGGGCAAGTGGGAGATTGTTGGGATCTATATGTGCCCTAAGAATAGAAAATCAATTCTAGGGAATTTATGTAAATATGACATTTTGAGATTAATAAAAAGAGGTTATTCATGTTTAATAAGTTGTGTCATATTTACTTTCATTTGTTGATTGTATGATTATTTTGAGCAAACATAAAATACTCCTAGGCTGTTGGTAATATATCGGATTACCATATGTATACGGGTTATACATGGAAGACGTGGTAATTTGATAACAGTCTAAATAAATGGTCCGCAATCGATGGAATAAGATTTGAGGATTTTATTCATAATAAGATTGTAAAGGTTGTCTACTTCCTTGGAGGGATGGTTTGTCTTGACCATTAGATAGGTTCCAAGTAGAAACTTTAATGTATACCAGTATTGAGGTATGACATTGGACTGGACCTAAGGTGTTAATTGATTCGGTTTTATAATTATGTTTATAAGAATCAATGATGCTTTGATTATCATCATGTATTAATCTTAATTATGAAATAAATACTTGATTTCGCATCCATGACTTGTACATTTTGATCTACTATAGATGAGACACTGATAATTGATAGTCAATATACTTGTGTTTTGGGTGTATGACTTATGGATGGAGAAATCAAGATTCATAGTTACGGAATCCATAGCTATCTTAACGATAATACATGTTATCTACTTAAAGGTATTATTCGGGAATTGAAAGATAATATAACAAGATTTTGGCCATCGGTTTACTTTGTGTTCTCGATGGTTTACCGATTATATGGCTTTACAATTGGTGGTTCTTTCAATGGAGAATAATGGAACTTTAAGTTAAAATGTTTGAAAAGGTAAAATGGAATAAGTCCTTAATTCAATCATGGATAACATATGGAGATTAAGCAAGCAATGAATAAATCATGGAAGAAGCACTGCGTTAGAGAGCTTTCATAATACGATAAGTAAACGGGAGTTCAGCTTCAGACTTTTAGTGGAATAGTCCTGAAGTTGATAATTGATGAATAATTAATCCGGGATTAATTTTTCACAATTATAAGAACCTCTTTACATATTTCCATCGGGTCCCTCTACTAGCTTATATAGTTCCACGAAACGTTTCGGGATTTGTTCCTAATGAGATCGATAAATTAAATGGGAATTTAAAAATATCTATTAAGACATGGTACTCTCTAACATGCTATCCCGAAAGGATTGAACATGTGAAATTAATGTAGACAAATAATGTGATTTGTCAACATATGATTGGTTGTAAATAAAATAATTATTTGTTAATTATTTTGGTTAATTGATTTTTAGAAATAAGATTGTGCTTGAATTATTTAATTTTGGAAAACAAAATTTTTTTTCTCCTAATTAATAGTGCACATTTTTTTAATAGATGGAGGGAAGAAGATTTTGTTTCAAAATTGTTTAAATATATTCCAAACATTAAATTATTAATTGATTTAAATAATGAAGCTTATTTGATATATTTTCTTTTCTTTAAAAATGGTGCATGGTTTTTTGGTGGAAAGGAAATCTTAAATATTCCATTTATATAAATTAATTAAATATGAATAATGTTTGTGAAAAATATTTATTTAAATTTAAAGGTTTAAAAGGAGTTTAAATCTAGATAGGATTAGGACTTTTTGACTAGTCTAGATTCTTGATTTAAATTTGAACCACCAATCAACCTCCACATTATGTAGACGACGAATTTTTGAGTCTCTCCACTAGAAAAAAAGGTCCATAAGGTTTAAAGAACTTAGTCCAAAATTTGAATGATTATTTGGATCAAAAGATTATCCAGAAAAATAATTATTAATTATTTTTCAAGTAGGAGATATGTTTGAAAAATGATTGGAGTATTATATAAAGGCTAGGGGTTCTTGAAAAAAGCCAACTATCATCATACACATAAAAAAGGGGGACGGTGTTTTGGGAGAGAGAAAAATGCCGAAAACTAGGTTTTTGTGCTTGAGAAAATTCGTCCTTCTTGGGTGTGAGGAAAAGTGAGAAATTTCCATTGAATCAAAACTGTGAGGAATGTTAAGCCGAGTGATTTTTTTCATAGAAGGTTAACCGGTTCCTGTTTTGTAGTTTTGAAGAACGAACCCAGATCGAATTCTCGAGGTACATCGGGATTGAGAATGTGAGATCTAGAATTCGGAAGAATTACTGGTCACTTGGATTCATAGCACGTGTGCCCACACACACTTTGAGATGTGGGGACTCGAGAATAGTAGAGAAGACACGTTGGTCGACGTTCTAGCAATTTCCGGAATCCGAGAAACAAGGTACGTTTGATCATGTATTTAATTTATTGTTATATACATCATGAGCTTCTATTCTGAATCGGCATAAAAATTTTAAAAACTTATACTGCACCGTAACTCTGATATCGGATCCGTTTTTCCAACATCCAACCTCTCAAAAAGCTCATTCTCCTATCTCTCTAATTTCTCTTTCTAGAAAAGACTCTCTCTTTCTCTCTTTTTCTCTTCTTCTCTTTCTATTTTTAATTCTTGAGTTTTCTCTAAGCCATCCACATCTATTCAAGGTAGGATTTATTACTCATATATTGATATTTATTTATTAAATCTATGATCTTGATTGGTTAGCAATTCCAAAAAATTATGTCAAACTTATTTATGATTTTTCATGGTGGATTTTCATGATAGGATGATTTATGATCCATCACATGTTATTTTTTCTTCTCACATATGCACATGAGCACACGTGGTTTTTCATGATCAGATTTTTATGGTGTATTTGATGAATCTTGTGTTTTCTTGATGATACGAAATTAGGGTTTTGGTTTTCTATGAACATATGAAAATAAAGTTAAAGTTTGGGACTACTTTGATCTTCATGTAAAATTGTATAAGTTTGTCATGATTTTGATTAATTCATAATTTTATTTGTAAACTAGATATCCTAAGCTTTGTTTTAATATATGGATAACTTAAAACGGAGATTTGTACAATCAGTTATGAATTTTTAAAGTTATGCTAAGAGCTGGAAGTTTTCTGAAAAATGGGATTTTTATAGTTAGTTTGTATCAAAGTTTTTGTGACCTTTACATTCACAAAGCGGGATGAGTAAGATGTCAAAAGAAAGCTCTAGATGTCTACTTTTAATTAGGGATAAGAATCGCATGATTTTTATTTTTATAGAATTTATTATTATTTTCTCATAAAGCTTAACAAATCTGGCAGGGGTATAGCTACAAGATTTTTAATTTTATATTTTAATATATTTTTGAATGCCTTAATGATATCAAAATTAGTCGTTTCATATACCGTTAGAAAGCTCTAGGCGTCTACTATCCAATGCCACTGAAATTACTAAACTTCATTATGAACTTGATTTTAAATGAATTTTTTGTAATGGTCATCGAATCTATCTTTATATGATGATGTGTTTAATGATGCTATGATGTTATGTGGACGATACATGCGAAGTATTGGTTATATATTGATTTTTATGACGACATAAATTATGAATGTGATATGATAAATCCTTACTGATATTCGTAACACTAAGATTATGTTGTACTTTTCTAACGCATGAAAATTATGAAAGTTTTACGCACACCGAGAGGACTCAAAGTCGCATCACCAAAGGAAGATTAGTTAGTTTAGTACGTTCATCAAGTGAAGTAAGTATATCTCTCACCTGCAACATGTTTGTTCAAAACTAAATATTATTTTATTGGTGTAAATGTTAAGATTGTGTTTTATTCCGTTTTACAAAAGTTTCAATGGGTTTTTATGTTAAAAGCTATGTTTTTTGTTACAATATTTTCATACATACCTCATTGTTTACAAAAGTATATGGTTATGATTATATAACAGTTAACAAAGATAAAAGATAATTAGGAGGCATGTACCAGGACTTGTCCCAAATTACAATTTTTAGCCTCGAGCCGCTAGCAGCTCACAGGGGTGCTGGGCTAATGCCTGTTATATTTACAGTTTTATAGATGCCTCGGTGGATGTTGAGTATAGCTAACACATTTTCATCATAGTAGCGTGCATTGGTACATCGCCTTGGGTCCAACATAGGGTGAAAAAGATTAAGACAGTTTGACAAAGAAAGTTTTATAAAGAAAGTTTTCACAAAAAAAGTTTTTTAAAGACACTTACATGTTTTAAGGTATGTTTTATCACTGCTTTTGTGATTATGTTTGGTTTTTGTCACGACCAAAACCGGGTATAATGACATGGAGGGGTTTAATTAAAAATAATTTTGTAATAGAAATCACCAGATAAATAAAACACGTAATATTTCGAAATTCGTCTACACTTAAAAAATTCCCATTTTTACCATCTTTTGAAAACATATCAGAGTATTGGGCCAAATAATGATTTGTCTTGAAGTCTACCAATTTTATATTTAATGAAAACTGTCAAATAACTTTTTAAGAGCGGGCATTCCAAAATACTAATTTTTTTTATTTATATCAAAATAGGTTTGAAAATCTAACCTCCGGTATCATCACACAAACAAATAGAAGAAAATAAAAATGCAGACATCCAAAACCCAGTCCAGAGAGAGAGTTAAGTTTACCTGCCTTGGAAAAATAAATTACTGTAAATAAAAGTACACATAGATTATCACTGAACCGCAGTGGCTTTGATGTCACACCGTCTACTCGGCGCTATTCCTATCACCTCCTGGGGGGAGGGGGATTAAAAAATTAATAAAACGTGAGCTACTGACTCAGTAGGATACAGTTGACTCATTTAGAGTAATTAGTTCGAAAAGTGTTAGGCTGGGGTATAATAAAATGAACAACGCTTAAATTTAAAGTGTGTTGATAAATAAATGCAGTAATGTAAATCGATGAATATATATAGACTTACGGGTGCTAGCCTGACAACAACCGATCAGTAACAAGACACCATCTTAGTATCTGAACAAGGCTCTAAAGCAAACTATCAACCTCTAATATCTAATCAGACAGTGTTTGAAATTCCATCGTTAACACACTTGGACAATTATGCCTAGTCTCAAAGCATCTCTCTTGAGTCTCTCAAACTAATGCATCAACGTATATATAATTTGATCCAAAACGTCTCATACATATATATACTCTCCATTCAAAAACATTTTATAAATCACTTTATTTTCAAAATGATTTTAAAATGAGTAATTCATAAAGCAACATTCATAAAAGTAGGGTTAATGTATCCTACCTCGTCTGTAAAATAAATTTACTAATAACTTCATGTATATCAAGGCTCCTCGTTCCGGTCATCGAAACCTTAAATTCAATAACACAGATAACCTAAGTATCTGATAACTTAACCCTTAATTATACTAAATATCAACCTTAATTAGTTTGCCTAAAATAATATTGTATTAAAATACCAATATTTTTTTATTTACGTGCAAATTGTAAAATTTCATATCATTTTAGGGTTGATTGGGCTTAAACAAAGACCCTGCAGGCTCTCTGCCTTTATCCGGTTGACTGGTCTTGCAGGTCCAGTTGACCGGACAATGACAAAGTGTCATGTCCTGTTCTTGGGCTGTCCGGTTGTTCGGATAGGGTGTCCGATTGACCAGATCATCGTGGAACAGCGAGTTCCCAGCTCGAGGCCGACCTGTAAACAACTTCAAATCCAATTTCCAGCAATTCTAGATATTGAAAACAGAAAATAAACAATTCCTAGAGCCTTTATAACTAGAATCAAATGCAATCTCACAAAGATTCATCAAAGACTAATTTGAAGATTCAAATTCCAAAACTAACTGTAAATCCATAAATAATAACTATCAAATCCCAGGTTTTTCATAGTTTAAAACGAATTCAAATCAAGCTAGGAAGAATAGCTAACCTTCGGGGATCCAAGCTTGTGTTTTGGTGGCTGTTTTCTGTGAGAATTTTTGAGAGAGAGGGGGAGTAGAGGCTCGGGCTGAGAGAGAGAAAACCATAGGGTGAGGGTGAGCAAGGGAGAGAGAGGAAACCAAAACTGAGAATGAGAGGGGCTGTAGTGTTTTTATAGAGGTTCTGGGTTTCTTCGCATAAGAGGTTTTCGGTTGCAGCAAGAGTCTTGAAGGCCGAATTTAGCACTTCAAGAAAAAGCGGCTGGCTAATGGCGTATTGCAGAACAGCAAAGATCCGGTCGACCGGTGTAAAGGTCCAGTTGAACGTCAAGGGTAAAATGGTAATTTTGAAAATTTTCAATGGCATAAATATAATTTTTCAAAAACACGTTTAAAACCTTTAAATCAAAATTTCAAATACAGTTTAATTGTCTTAAACTGTAACTATTGTCAAAAATGAAGAAGGTGGAAACTCTAGCTACGGTAGTATTGCGAGGAAGCACTGATAGCATATTAGACGACCTTGAAAGAGCAGTTGATGATGGAGTAAACACTTACAAAGTAATTTGGTCAATCTGCTATCTTTTTTTTTTTTCCTCTTTTTCTTTTTTGAAATGCACAAATTTATGTATATTTGGTTATCTGATGGTATCTCCATTTTTACGATCTAGACATGGGTTAATAGCTTTTTACCTGACAATGGTACCTCTCTGGTCATCAGGCTATGGGCAGGGACAGCCGTATAGTTCCTGGTGCTGCTGCTACAGAAATTGAGTTAGCTAGAAGAGTAAAGGAGTTTTCATTTAAAGAAATCGGGTAATTTGAGACATGTTGAGACATGTTGGTAGTGAATGTTGTGAATTTCGCTGCTATGCATTCATGATCCACGAGCTTGAAACCATATTATTTTAGAATCTCAGACCAATTATTGAAACCTGCAATACAAATTTTTTTTTTTCTCTTTTCTTATGTAATAGTATGACAGTATTGGCGAAACTGACTATTTTTGTTGCCCCCTGCAGGCCGTGGCAAAATTTGCTGAAAGTTTTGAGGTAGTACCTAAAACCGTAGCTGAGAATGCTGGGCTCAATGCGATGGAAATCATTTCTTCTTTATATGCTGAACATGCGTCTGGAAGCACCAAAGCTGGCATTGACTTGGAGGAAGGTGTTTGCAAGGATGTCGCGACCATGAATATTTGGGATCTTCATGTTACCAAGTAAGCTATCTTGTTTTTTTGTTTTTTTTTTGTTTTTTGTTTATTTTAAGATTCGCATATAAAGTTTGAATAAGTTACCTTTTAGAGAGTTCAAGGATCTTCCAACTTAGAGCGTAAAAGCGATGTAACGTGCTCCTGATGATGACATCAAATTTTTTCATATTCCTGTTGAAGCATAAGCCGGGCTGGTAATCAGCTGTATTACTGGATCTTAAGTCTTAACTTGTCTAGAATTCTTATATTTTGCAACTGGACAAAGTTATATCTTTGTGTCAAAATTTTTATCCAAGATGTAATGGATGGGCATTCAATGTGAAGTGTAAAATTGGTCTGGAAGTATTCTCACATGCTAATATCAACAAAAATATGATTTTGGTACTTTATATGCATTAGGGTAATTACAAATCGGTCATTGTCAACGCTGGATAGATTTTATTTTCGAATGTGGCCAAGCATTCCTTCACATTAGTCGGAGTCGAAATCATCTTGTTCTTTTTGTTCCTGTGTATGAAAAGAGTGAAAATTTGTCATTTTTTTGTTGGGAATTTGGTTCAGTGAGTATTTCTTATGCGATTTCTGTTTCAGATTCTTTGCTCTCAAGTATGCTGCAGATGCTGCTTGCACTGTACTACGTGTAGACCGGGTAATTAACTAGTTTCAATTTGTTTCATACACTATTTGTTTTACATGATCTGATCTTTCAGTTCCTTGCTGCACCTAGTTTAGATATATATGTGTACATATTTTTTAATAATTTGCTTCGAACTGAGAAAATAGTCTTCCTAGATCCTAGGAAAGAAAAAGATGGTTTTGAGCTTAGGTGTTGGCAGCCCATAGTGTTAAAAAAAAAAATACATAAATTTGGGAACCGAGGTCTTTTGCTTGAACTGAAGCAAGGCACAGGCCTCAAGGCAAATCATACTAAGACAATCATAAAATTATTTAAAAGTAAGACATTCAGTGGTTGTAGGCATATAGCCAAATGGCAATACCACACCTGATACACCTAAAGGTGTAGAGTTTGAATCACCCCACCCACAAGTTCAAAAATTAAATTAAAAAAAAAAGAGTTAGACAATCATAATGTAATGTAAAAAGTTTCATTTTACCAACTAATTTTGGGCAAAAAGTTTCTCGATCAACTATCTCAATTCTCACGTGAAGTAAAACTGTATACAACTCATTTGTCACTCGGTATGAATAATTCAGTAGATAACTTTGGAATCCTTACAAGCATCTTTCCAAAAACATCGCCTTGTTGAATATTCCCTGGCATTATCTTTCTGAAAACGTCGGCCCTGTTGAATATTCATGCAAAAGCACATGAAATTCTGTTGCTCCTGATTTATGCCTACTAACTCAACATTTGTCTAGTTGTGAAAGCATATACATATCTAATGGTGATATCTATTTCCTTTGAAGAAAGTGGAATGACTTGTGTTAATTACGTTGCAGATAATCATGGCGAAACCAGCAGGTGGCCTGAGAAGAGATCAGCCTGCAGGAATGGATGAGGACTAGATAACGTTGATCTGAATTTACCTAATTTTGCTTTTGTTTTTCCTTGGAAAGTTTCTGAGCTTGGATAGTCAATATTTTGTTTGCTAAAAGTTGCTGTTTAAGAAATTTTGTTCATGGTGATCTTAAGCATTATCTTAAAATGTAAATGCCACTAGATTTCTGCGAGGATCGGTTTGGCTATAACTTGATATTGAAAAATGCTTGTGTTCTTCTTAACCCTTGCCTGATCAAAGATTTTCGGTTTCTGACTATTAAGGGGATGGTTTTGGTATGAATGATAATTGTTTTGTTGTAATAGTATTACTATTTAAGTACGTCGTATTGACACTTCTATGTGGATCTACGTTATCAATTAACTGATGCACTTGCAGAAAAGAAAGATGTGTAATTCTTTTTTATTTATTTATTGTTTGATAATTCATTTGAAGAATAAAAAGAAGAATTATAATAATAATAAAGTGCATAAATAATAATTTAGGGAATGTACAGAAGAATATACATTGATACAATTTAAAGTTCGAGAACCATCGTGCATCTGTGTTTGGAGTTTCATTTGATTGATTTATTTATTTATTTTTCGAGGGCTTTGAGGGTGACTTCCCCAATTCCATTAAAGAACCTCTCAGTTTGCAAATCTCAGCCCTATGGAAAGTGAATACTCTCTATGTGGATCTCTTGAGATCCTTCTCTCAATGTGATATTCTAAACTGGGAATGGATGAATTTGGGGACTAGAGGAATATAGTTGTCTTGTCTCCCACCTCTTACTTTTCGGATTGTGTCCGGTGATGCTTCCTTTCGGGATTGTTGGGCGTGATTGTGAGTTGTTTTGCGATAGACCAATGGACAGGTAGTTCGAAGCTGGTCGAGTTAATTGCTGTGTGAGTTTCCCTTTGGTGGCTGAATTGCTAGCTTGTGAGTTTGCAATGCGGATGATAGACTCCTTACTGTGACATTTGAGGACTCGTGTACCCCTAGCACTCGCGAAGGTTTCGGCTTTATTCTTCAGGACCTTGGATGCCATCCCTTTTTCGGGTATGGATGTTCTTTAGATGGATTAGTCACTATGAGAAATGCCCTGGCCGATGGTATTGCTCGTAAAGCTCTGTTTCACTCATAGGATTGTTGTTTTATGCAGGAACTGGTACTCTCCGTGACTACTGCTGTTTAGTCTCGTTCTTGCAAGTCCTATAAAATCATTTTCCTTCAAAAAAAAATAAAAATAAAAATAAAAAACACAAAACCAAAAACAAAAACAAAAACAAAACAAAACAAAATCATACAAATTTTCACTTTTACTGTTGATAGTTGATAAAGTCTTTTGCCTAACAATTATATGACACATGCAATTAAGCTACACTTACATCTTCCATTTTCACAATGCAAACTGAAACATGTTCAAATTGTTCAAATTGTTTTTTAATTAAGCGTGTTAACAAAGAGTTAATTGTTCGGTTGGTCTCTAAATTATTACGCTTTTTCATCTCGTTCTTTTTTTTTTTTTTTTTAAACTGAAATGACCATCGTCTCTAAAAAAATGTTACAAAAGGTCTTTTTTTAATGGAATTCGGTAATTATGGTTAACGGATTGTCTTAATTATTCTATTGGCATCCACATTTATAATGTTTTGATCCCTATTCTTCATTTTGTTGGTAGCTTAATCCTCATTGAAATTAAGTAAAACTGATTAGCAATTACCATAATGTGCAAGTCATGTGTAGAAAACGGTCTAAATTTAAAGAATTTTTAGTAAGATTAACTCACAGTGCTAAAAATCATAAATTCAGGGGTTTGATTGCCATGAAAGAAAATTTAGATGCTAAATTATCAAATTTGAAAGTTCGGAAGGGGTGTGTACAAAAAACCTTAGGAAAAAAAAAAAAAGTAAAAATCTTTTTGATCTTTTAGCCACTTTTTAAATGCAAAAATGGGGAATATAAAAGGAGCCAGTAGAAAAAGCCCAGCGCGGCGAAAGAGAAATTCGTCTGTGTTGCGTTTCCCTTTACTGCTACGACTGCTCATCGTGTTCCTTCCTTCCGTTACACAACTTTAATTCATTCGGATCCTAATTTAACAGACAAATAGAGAGAAATAGATAACAGAGAAGAAGAAAAATGGGGGCGAGTAGAAAGCTACAGGGTGAGATTGACAGGGTTCTCAAGAAGGTCCAAGAAGGCGTCGATGTCTTCGACAGCATCTGGAACAAGGTGCCTTTCTCTCTCCTCTCTCTCTCTCTCTTCCCCTCTCTCTCTCTTTTCTGTTTGCTTCCTCGGAAAACCAAAAAAACAAAAACAAAAAAGAAAGATTAATTACAATTTTTACGAAATTTAGGTTTACGACACGGATAATGCTAATCAGAAGGAGAAATTCGAGGCCGACTTGAAGAAGGAGATCAAGAAGCTCCAGCGCTACCGAGATCAGATCAAGACTTGGATTCAGTCCAGCGAGATCAAGGACAAGAAGGTTCTCTCTCTCCGCTTTTTTTTTTTTTTTGGTTGGAAATTGAGAAGGTTATATAGTTATAGATACAAATGGAATGAGGCGAGTTTTATCACTCTTCTTTGTATTGAAATTATTTTGTTATTCTATTCTAATAAAGTGAATAATTTGATTCAATACAATAGACTGATTTTGAACTAGTGATTAATTTTTCCTTTTGTTTGTTTTTGTTTGATAATATTGTTGACGTAGGTTAGTGCGTCTTATGAGCAGGCCCTGGTCGATGCTCGTAAGCTTATCGAGCGCGAGATGGAAAGGTTCAAGATATGTGAAAAGGAGACTAAAACAAAGGCATTTTCCAAAGAAGGCTTGGGCCAACAACCTAAAACTGTAAGCACCACTGCTACTCTCTCTCCACTTAGCTCGTTTAGTCTTTGACATCTTCTATCTATGTTCAAAGCTCTGCCCTTTTCATTCCACAGCAACCAATAAATTAATAAACCTGAAAACCTGCTCCTATTTTTTTTTTTTTTTTTTTTTTGTGAAAGAATTTTAGGCCAATAGAAAGTAGTATTTGTGCTTCTGGCAATTATTCAGTGATTGAAATGACATGGACGACCCAAATTTTTGTAGGACAATGCTTTTTTTTTTTTTTTTAATTTATTTATTACTAATAATAACTTTTTTTTTTTTGGCTAGTCATATTACTATTAATATGATGTTTAGGATTGAAGTATGTTTATTTATTGTTGATCCCCTTCCCCCTTTTCAGTGATTATTAGCAGCATATGATGAAAAAATGTTTGAAATAATCTTGTTCTTCTACTTCTTTTTTTTTTAAGCTTTCATGTACATTTAAATGGGTTAAGTACCTTAATAACTAGGCCTCGTTTGCTTGGTTGAAAAAAAAAAAAAAAAAAAACACGAAGAAAGAGGTTAGATAAGATAGGTGAATGAAATGGAGAGGGGAAGAAAAGGTCCTTTCTCTTATGCCATTTGAGTATGAAAGGAAGGAAAGAAAACATAACATACTTCTCTTCTTGGGTATAACTATAAAGATGTAATTGAGGAGAAAGAAAAGAAAAGGTTTTATTGTTATGATTGCTGTTTTAACATTGGTTTGGCTTCCTTCAGTAATGTGGGTTAATAAAGAAGTAATTTGACATTGTAGTCTAATTAAGTGGATAAGGATCTCTTTGGAGGATTTTGAATCCCTCTTATTATCCTTCCTACCAAACAACCATAGGTCGAAAAATCCTTCAATTAATCCCTGTACACCCCCTGTGCTTCCTTCTACATTTCCCTCCTACCAAACAAGCTGTTAGAGTGAAAAAATGGCTACTACTTGCATGCATCTGCAAAAGTTTCTGCTGTGACACTACCTACATAGTTCCTTTTGTAATCTCTCTGCTCACTATGTTCATATTTTTGTTACAGGATCCAAAAGAGAAGGCTAAATCAGAGACAAGGGATTGGTTAAACAATGTGGTATGAAACATAGCTGCTTTGTTTTTTTCTTGTGTTTTCGCTGATTTTAGTTGAAATTGTGATGTGATGATTCTTGTGATATTTCGCCTTAGCTTTGTATCCCTCTTGCACGGACTTATTTTCATGTTCATTATCTATGTTTTAATCATCTGAAATTAAATATGCGGGTTTGATGTTTTGTTTGTTCCTTGAGTAGGTTGGGGAGTTGGAATCTCAGATTGACACCTTTGAAGCTGAGCTTGAGGGGCTAACTGTTAAGAAAGGAAAGACAAGACCACCTAGACTGGTTAGACAAAAACTTGTACAAAATCTTAAAAGGATGGATAGTTCTGATTGTAGTAATTATAATTTAACCTCTTATTCATTTATTTTTGCCTTTTTCTCTCGGGTTTCTGGCAGGCACATTTAGAGACATCTATTACTCGACATAAGGCTCACATAATGAAATTAGAACTGATCTTGAGGCTATTGGATAATGATGAATTGAGCCCTGATCAGGTCAATGATGTTAAAGACTTCTTGGATGACTATGTCGAACGTAACCAGGTTTGTTAGTGACTTTTGACTTTAACTTAGATTCTCAACGGTTCTAATAGGAAGCATGTTATGCGTTGGTTTATGCCTCTACCCCCTTGTCTATTTTTGTTTTGGTTTGACATATAAATTTTTTTATGGAGATTTTTGTTCGTTTTCTCACATGTATTAGAATTATAATATTTTGTTTTCAAAATTTCCTTGTAGGAGGATTTTGATGAGTTTAGCGACGTTGATGAGCTTTACAGTTCATTACCACTGGAGGTGGAGGCACTAGAAGATCTTGTTACAATTGGGGGGCCTCCTGGTCTTGTTAAGGTAACACCTTTCTGCTAGAGTTTCTACAAGGTTTTCTTTGGAAGTTGAGATTTTTTGTCCCAAAAGTTGGAAATTTTGTCTTATGGTCAACTTGGTCCATCCCTATTTGAATGCAAACTGCAGGGTTACTTTTAAATAAATGCCAAGTTGAGTAAATTTATTGATGGAAAAATTATTTGATGCCGTACGAGGGTGGTGTCTGGGCTTGGTTTGATTGACAAGATTGTACAAAGTAGATATGGACCCCTTTTATTCATGCATCTTATAAGCATTTCTTCGGTGGTTTTCCATCTCTACAAGATATCTCTTCTTAATTGGCTGACGTGAGGCGACACATTTGATGGCCGTAATTTTAGGCTCATGCTTAAGTGGCATATTATAAATGCGTCGACCAATGTCTGTGCACTGGTATAAGCATAACCAATGGTGGCACCACGTTGGGCCTTAGGTGGGCAGCTGCACCTCTGGGTCCAAGGGGCTCCTTCATACCAACACAAACTTCTTTTGTAAATTTTTCAATTTTCTTTAGTTTGCCTCTACCCCTCGAAAGTTTGAAATTACAATATTTGTAAAGGTTTTTAATTTTTTTTAATTTTTTTTTTAAGCTTTGTTGTTTATACGCAAAATTTTGACTTTTTAGAAGAAGTTTCATTGTTATGTTCATTTAAATTTTTGGTTTAAGTCGCACCCCCGATAAAAAATTTTCGGCTCCCCCACTGTGCATGACAATCCATATGTAGACCCAATTTCATTTTATTGTTTTTGCAGGGTGCACCAATTCTTGGTTTGAAGTCTTCTTTAGTAGCATCGGCAACTCATGTGCCAGTATGTTTACGCCATCTGCTATATGATGATATTAAGCTTGAATCATGTTATAGTATTTTTTATAGTGATGAAACATAAGGATATAGCTGGAAGCATCTGAAGGTGTTGCTTTGGTTTGTCACTTATTGATTAAAGCTAGTTTTGACATATAGTAGGAACATTTTTTGACATGTGTTTGTTCAGTACATTATTTGGTATTCACGGCATGGTGCTCTACTTGTCTCAAAGGTCTCCTTGATGGGTCATCGTTGTGTTTATTAGTTAACTTGACATTTGTAGTTTGTGGCTTTGTGCCTCTTGGTGTCTTTATTGAATTGGGACACTTTGGTCATGTTTAATTCTAGGCCATTAATCACGAAATTAAGACATTATTACACTAGATATTTCTGCTTGTAGCTCCCTTTTGATGTTAATTTGGAACATTGATATTATTATTTCTCCACAGAAAGAAGTTGGCTGTCTTTTTCCTATTTCCTTTGTTGTTTGGGTCATTGCAGTGAGTGCAATATGCATTTAGTGTCAAATTGTCTGATATAAACCATTTTCACTAGCTGACTTGCATTTAATTTGTCTCCTTTTTTTATGGGTAAATTGTATAGTTTGAAGAAATTATTACAGTTATCACGTCTTTTACTTTTTTTCAAACTTTGAGTAGGTTTGTGATAGTATTTTCTTGTCATTTGGCCACACCAAAAGGTTGTATATTAATAGGATTTGTCGATATGTTAGTTTGTTAGTAGAGTAATTGATTAGTAAAGTTTGTTAGTGGCCGGTTCTGGTATAAATGGAAGATTGGTAGAGAGTGAGGGATGGGGATTTAAAAATTCTCTTGATTTCTTGGTTCTTATCATATATGAATGTGTCTTTTTCTTTCCCGATTTCCTTTCTCTAACATGTTTTTAATTACTTGATATTTCTGTGAATAAGTGTATTATTATTTATTTATGTATAAGATTTTTTTTCCCAGGCCACAATAACGTCAACTCAACAGAGTAATTCTGTCCGAGAACAAGTTGAAGATACAGCTTCCCAGGACGGTATTCCTGAGACAGTTGCTAGAACTCCACCTTCCAAAAGTATTATAATGGGTTCTTCGACTGCATCTAGTCCAGCTGTGAGTCATGCAACTTCGGCACCAGTGAATATTGCATCTCAGAACTTCTCTGGTGTTCCTAGTGCTTCCACAATCCTGTCAGGTTCAAATTCTGTCCTGGTCACTGAGAGCACCGGAGCCACTAGTTCTTCATCTCCAGTAATTCTTTCTACCCCCATGAAGGAAGAAGAACTAGGAAGCTTTCCTGGGCGTAGATCGCCTCCAGCTTTTGCAGATGCTGGACTTGTAAGAGGCATTGGTAGAGGTGGAATATCAAGTCAACTGTCATCTAGTGTCCCACTTAGTTCTGGTAATGTAGTATCTGGCATTAGTGCCCTTGGTGCTGCTGTCTCATCGGGATCCGACATGGTGAAGAGAAACATTTTAGGAGCAGATGAGAGACTTGGGAGTAGCGGCATGGTGCAGTCACTTGTATCGCCTCATAGTAATAGGATGATCTTGCCTCAAGCTGCTAAGAGTAACAATGGAAATGGCTCACTTGATTCTAATAATGTTAGTGAGGCTACTGCTTTAGCAGGACGAGTTTTTTCCCCATCTGTAGCCTCTGGCATGCCATGGAGACCAGGAAGTGAAGCGGTATGTTACTCAAAATAGTTCCTTTCCAATATGCGACACTTGATATGCCAATATCTTTGACTCTTGAAGATAGAATTTAGATAATTTTATCATGTTGAAGCTTTATGATGATTTCCACTTTCATATTTTAGAAGCTTACATCTAAAATTTGTTCTCAAAATTACCTCAACAGTGTACTCAACTTTGTGGCTTTTATTCTTGATTTAATATTATATTTATTGTTATTATTTTTTGTGATGAGATATAGTAAACTGGTCATGATCCACAGCTCCAAGATTAGTAAATACTTCACTGAGAACATCTAAATAAGGAACCCATTCCACGATGATGACCAACAATCTAGAATGACGAGAATGGTCATGGACTACTTTTTGAGGTTGAATAAGTAGTATAGGTATATGTATAGCAGTGTCAGATGTTCATTTGTTAAGGAGGATGGCTGCTTCAGATGCTTTGCATGTACATGGTCTGCTATCGGTAGTTTCTGTTTTTTATTTTTATTTTTTGGTGACCACAAATAAGCATAGAATCCATAGGCACTATGATCAGCTCAACACAGAAGAATGATTCTCTTGGGAGTTCTGGAATGGATCTACACGGTATGCTGTTTGATTGGTTCTTTCATTTTTATGGGCAGTTTCGTGGAAGAACTGAAATAGAACCTGATCAGAGGGAGAAATTTTTGCAGCGGCTACAGCAAGTGCAGCACAATAGCCTTCTTGGTCATAAGCAGTTTTCTGCACAGCAGCAAAATCCATTATTGCAACAGGTTCTTTTATTGTTTCAATCATGTTTATTCTATCTATGATTTTCAGAAACGTCTTTCTTTTCTTCGTTCCACCCTTTAGTACATTTAAACTCTCATAATTGCATTAGAAGCAATATTTGTCTCTCGCTACGACTTAGATGGTCATTTTTATTTGTTTGACGTATCCAAATCATTTTTGCAGTTTAATTCTCAAAATGCTTCCGTCTCTCAAGCTGGGCTTGAACTTGGAGTCCACACATCAGGTCTTGGTACTGTTTCATCTTCGATCTTGCAGCAGCAGACAAGTTCTGTCCATCAACTATCTAATCAACCAGCATTGGTTTCAAGTGGGGCAAAAGAATCGGGTACCTTCATATACCTTTCATGAGTGGTGGTTTATATTTCCTTTCGGTTTTCAAGGAACAAAAAGCACTTCAATTCTTTTTGTAGCCCGTTTGGGTAAAGGGTTCAAACCCGAAAATTTCTTCTTCAATTTTTGCCATAGTGGTAAAAAAAAAAAAAATACACACACATACACACTGAACTTATAAAAATTTGGATGTCAATGAAAAGGTCTGTTCAAACCCTTTACCCAAATGGGTCGTATGTTGATGTAGTTTATTTTTAAATTGGTCTTGGCAAGGGGATTATTTAAGAGGCTACAAAGTTGGCCTGAATTAAGAACTCGAACACAATCAAAGCGTCACAAGGGTGTTTGATTTAGATTTGCATTATGTGGTAATTACTGAATATTTGCCGGTGTATGCTGCAGAAGTCAGTCATGCAAAAGTCGATGAGCAGCAGCAACAGAGTTTACCTAACAATTCAGCTACTGACCCTACAACTACCTCTGGGCTCGGAAAGAATCCCATGAATGAGGATGACTTGAAAACCACTTATGCAATTGATTCTCTAGTACGTTTTATCATTTCATTACCTTTTCCTCCAGACTTGTTCTTAACAAAATGTTCGTTGATACGCCGCCCATCTCTCTGTTCTGCTGGTTTGTGGTGT
Organism: Ficus carica; assembly: GCA_009761775.1. Taxonomy (NCBI): domain Eukaryota; kingdom Viridiplantae; phylum Streptophyta; class Magnoliopsida; order Rosales; family Moraceae; genus Ficus; species Ficus carica. The sequence goes on from VYVB01000423.1 coordinate 155,685, forward strand.
TCAATTATCAGCTGTGATACATAAGACAAAAAATTGCCGTTACTTAGTAGAGATCATTTACTGCTTTTGCTTCTATTTTGATATTTTTGTTTTGCAATCAACAAGGCTTGAACTATGAATTGTATGCAATAATGGCTGAAAACAAAAGGCACGAGGAAATGATTTAACAATTGAGGTATGATCAGAGGTGAATTAGTGGGATTAGGGAAAGACAATTGGAGGAAGAAGATTGTTAGATATTCTGATAATTCATAGACGTAGACAACGCTTACAATGTGTAACAATGAATAAACGTACTTGCAGGTAGATTTCATTTTGCTGGACATAGTTCTAGTATAGGAGAAGCCTGGTTTATCAATTCTCCAATTGATTGATCCTGGTGGTTTGATCATTGCAGGCTGGAGTTTCGGGGACTTTAACTGAGCAAGCTCAAGTGCCCAGAGATACTGATCTCTCCCCCGGGCAACCTTTACAGGCCAATCAATCTTCTGGCAGCCTTGGTGTTATCGGCCGAAGAAGTGTGTCTGACCTGGGTGCCATTGGGGACAGTATTATGGCGTCAACTGTTAACTCCAGAGGAATGCATGACCAATTGTACAATTTGCAGATGCTTGATGCTGCTTATTACAAGCTACCACAACCCAGAGACTCTGAACGTGCAAGGAACTATACTCCGGTATGGCTGCACAGTTTTTGTGTTTACCCTGTGTATGATTTAGACATTGATCGTTGTTTTGCCTTTCCATAGAGGCACCCTGCGATGACTCTTCCAAGCTACCCGCAAGTACAGGCACCGATTGTTAACAATCCAGCATTCTGGGAACGACCGAGTCTTGAACCTTGCAGCACCGACATCCTCTTTTTTGCCTTTTACCATCAGCAGGTACCAAATTTTCTAGACTGACTGTTAGTATGCTATAGATCTGGATACGTTCTAGTTTTAATGTTTTGAATTTAAGATTACATTTTTATCTCTTAGGATTATTTAGGTTTGGTTAGATTTATCTGATTATTTGGTTGAGGGTCACCATATTATGGCGTTTTATGTTTCTATAATTAGGCCCAGTGAATATATTTCAATTGCTGTTACTTGTTCTCTCTAGAAGTCCCTCTTTGTGCTCTCGGTCTCAATGTTCTCTGTTGTTTCTGTTTATCGATCTTGATTCTATTTCTTCTCTCTTGGTTCTGCATCATTTTATAACAGTTGCTTTGAGCGGATCCTTGTACTGTGCTATTATCATTATTGTTTCTTTTTGGGGGTTAATTTTACAGAATACATATCAGCAATATTTGGCTGCCAAAGAGTTGAAGAAGCAATCTTGGAGATACCACAGAAAATATAACACATGGTTTCAGCGACACGACGAGCCGAAAGTTGCCACTGATGAATATGAACAGGGGACATACGTGTACTTCGATTTCCATGTCGCCAATGATGATCTAAGAACAGGGCAACCTCAAGGATGGTATGGATACTTACGATTTTTATGCTCATTGTTTATATTTACATAGACATGCATATCTTCTAATAACTTTGGACTGTAGGACTTGTATGAAAGTGAGTAATTACTTGATCTGAATCTAAAAAATATGTTTTCTAATCCATTGGATATCGGTGTGTACAGGTGTCAGCGGATCAAGACCGATTTTACGTTCGAATATAATTATCTCGAAGATGAACTTAATGCATAGAATGCCTACTAATGTAACCCCAATAAGAGAAACAAGGCGATAGTTTAGAGCTTGAATTTTCAAAATATGGAACCCTGGGGTATGCGTACTCATGTAATTAATTTGATAGAAAATCTTCCAAGACCTTGCATACTTTCTTCCTATCCTTTGAGCTAATCCTAGGTTTTGAAAATTGAGAGGAGACATTCGACTTTGATTGTGAATTTCACAATTAATTATCATTATTTAAAATAATAAAAAAAAAAGAGAGAGAGAGAGAGAGAGCGAGAGAAAGAAGGAATGAGAATATGATATGAAATTTTGTATATAGTTTTGATATTTAAATAAATTTTAAAAGATTTTTTTAAGAGTAGCTATTTTTTCTTAAGGAACCAGGAAGAAATAATCAGAAAATAGTCTTTCGGATTAACATAATAATTTTAAAAAAATGGGTACAAATTTTTGTGGCTTAGTTGTCACTTGTCACTCAGCTGTTCAAGATCACTCAGTGTTTCTTTGCTTCTTTGTCACTACACGTACCGGAAGTAGAAGATCGTATGATAGGATGTTTAACCTTATTGTTTTATTTATTTTTTTATTTTAATAAACATATATATAATTAGGGTGTTTATTGGCTAAAATCTATCCAATTTTAATATATTGCATCAGGTTCAATTAAAAAGTCAGTTTTTTGAAAATCACTTCCAATTGCCGCCGCTTGCGTGTGAGGATAGTCGCAAATATCCACGATATTCTGAAATTTCCTTATTTGAGGGATTACAATATATTTTTTAAGTGTAATATCTTTTTCATTAAATTTTCAAGGAAATATTAGGAAATATATTGATATCGGGAAAACAGAATGCAATTTTTACAAAAATATCGGGAAATATTGATGAAATATCATGTATTTGTTGGAAATTTCCAAATTTTTAGATTTTTATCATTTATTATCTTTTCGAGCATGTTATAATTATCTTCTATTTATTGGAGAGGAAGATAAAAATAGCATATTGAACTATCATTTTTTAAAATTATATCAGGAATCGAACTATTATAACCAATTAGCATAACTAGGTAATAAAAAATTAAAGTGGAAATATAAAAGTACCCTCAATCAAAATACCCCAGGCCCAAATCCCTCCCCCCGAAGCCCAAAACCTTCCACACTTCTCATTCGAAAAAACTCAAAACCCTAGCAAAGAGATTTCAGAAAAATCTCGATTTTATATATCTACATATTTCTTTCGATTTCCTCTCTTTCCCTTGTTTTCAAAGAATTTGGTACAAAAAACCTAAATTGAACCTCCTTTTCATTATGTATATTTTCTAAAAAACCTAAATCCTAAAATTCTTATTTTTCAAAATTTTATAGATTTGGAAATATACTGTCAGTACTAATATTTCCTTTAATTTCCAGGTTTCCCATTGCAAAATTTTAGAAATTTTAATTATTGAGTTATGAATGTAGAGTTTCTGTATTTTCTGTAGTTGCTACCATAATTTCAGTGGAAAAAATGAAGAAATATGAGAAATTAAGACAAAAGGAAAGGAACCAGTAACAGAAAAATCTCCGAAAAGCACTAAAGCTCATGGGAAAATAACAAAAGAGAAAGGATCAATGAGCGAAACAGCAACCAAATCGAAAAAATATTCTACGAAAAGGCAGGTAAATACTTTTAGATTATATCAATCAAAACGCTTCTATATGTGGTTAGATATAGAAATACATTTATTTACTTGAAAAATACCTTTAAAATAATGTTTTTTCTTTTGTTAGTTATATCTATGATCAGGTTTATCATAGACAACGATTCTAAATATGATTAGGCATGTGTAGTAAATCCATGTATTTTTATGTTGAAATTGTTTTATATAAAAAGTAACAAATTTAGACATTATTTTCTCTGTGTGATATCTGTCAAATTTAGTATTGTTACCTTGACTCATTATTTGAGATTATTTCATTTAGCATTTCAATTTCTTTTTTCATGTGGTAAAATATATATATATTTCCTTGTTAATACATATATTGTACTTACAATTATGTCAATATTTTATTGTGCAGACATTAAATTTCCTCAAACCAAGAGAGAGTTGGAATCCCAAAAGAAGAATTGTCAACAACTGTAGCATTAAAGCAATTCATGACATTAAAAAACGATTTGACTCCCCAACAAAAAGATCTTTTCAAGAAAGGACCGTTTGGAAAGTTTCTTCATCTCAAACTAGGAGACAAATTCCCAGCAAAACTCCCAACAGCTAGTTCTATTGCAAGTAAAACATGATGACAACTTAGAACTGGCCTTCAAATTTGGGAACAAAAAAATGGTCATGGAAATAAAGGATTTTGCCTTGATTACTGGGCTTAACTGCAGAGCAAAAATTTATGGGAAGAAACTAACAAGACCAACGGTGTCTATTTTAGAAAAATATTTTGAAGAGAAGCCAGTCACACTAGGAGCCCTCCAATACATGTTTGAAGCTAGAACGGAAATATTAGCACAAGCACCAGATGAAGATGTAGTAAGAATGGCCAATCTTTACTACATTGAGAAACTGATTGTTTCTAATCAGAACAAATTGAAAGTGAATGAAGAGCATCTGAAGCTAGTGTAAGGTGATGAAGAATTGAAGAAATGTCCTTGGGGAACTATCTCATACGAGAAGACATTAGATAGATTCAACCAAGGCACCGGAAGTACAGCAACCAAAGGATATGGATACTACGGATTTCCGTATGTAGTACTGATCTGGGCTTTCGAGACACTCTCATTCACAAGAGAGAATGAAATTGCAAACATTTTGAAACAAGAAGCAACACCAAGGATGTTGAAGTGGGAGTCCACATGCCAAAAAAAATGGAACGAACTAAACAGCCTCTTCAATACTAAAAAGGTAAATACTTATATTTACATGTAAATCCTTTTAATTAAAAATATTGATTTGTTCCCATTACCTAAGGTCAAAAGTTAATATACTAACACTGCTTTTATTCATCATAAAGACAGATTGAGGTAACACCAATAAAGATACTGGAGAAAGAGAAGAAAAAAAGCTACATGAAAATATTTTTTGAAGAAGATGGAGCACAAGAAGAAGGCCAACACAGAAATGATAAGTAGACATTTCAGATAGACGACTTTGATGATGATTTTGAGGATCCACCACCAACTTAAAAAACATAGATTAACGACTTGGTAATAAGAATGCAAAAACTAGAAAAAGGCCAAGAAAAATTAAGTAATGAGCAGAGGATGTACAAAGCAACAATGGATGACATATTACGATATGTCGAAGACATACACTCCAAGGTATCATAGCAACCACAGTTAGAGCAACAAATGAAGTATGAAAGAAATTCCATGCAAGAACAAAACAATAAAGACAATGAAGATAGAACAAATGCTGATGAAGACAGAACATGTGCTGCTGAGAATGATGAGGACAAGTCACCTAAAGAAAATGAAAAAGACTTGGCTAACAAAGGAACAAAACATCCACAAGACCTAAACCCCCAATCTGATCAGCAACATGTAAAAATTGTCGAAGACAATGACATACAAAAAGACCAAGACAACCAGCAATTTGAACACAATACGGAATTCACTTGGCAAAACGTAGATGTGAAAGAAGACTAGCACAGCCAGCAATACGAAGACGCCGTGGAGTTGGGATTTGATCTGGATAAGATTATCAGTGACGCAACAATGGAAGAGGTAAATATATGTTTATTAATTTATCGAGAAAGCCTAACACAAGAGGTAAAAACCATCTCTTAACTGATTAAAACTTTTCTTTAAAATACATGGATTTACATAGAAAAAGAAAAGGAAGGCACTGAACAAGAACACATAGAAGGAACGAAGGAGAATCAAAAAGAACAAGGGAACGAATGCACTGAATTAAAAAAAAAAAAAAAAAAAAAAAGCACAATTTAAAAATAAATAACACAACAACAAAAAAAGGGTAAATACACAAAAACAACATTAGTTTTGGAACCTGAAACACATGAAAACCTCTGGTAAAAAACTTTATTTTACATAAAAATATTTGTGCAAGAGCCTGCAAAAAAAAAAAAAAAACCAGAAACAGAAATAAGAAGTCCAAGAAAGAAGTTATTGGCAAACAGAGAAAAGAAGAAAATTGAAGCAGTCCAACCTAGTGAAGTGAAGCTAGGGAAAAGAGTATCAAAACAAGGACCAAAAGTTAGACGCCCTTTAACAGAAAAATTTGGCTCAGCAGAAGAAAGTCCAAAAAAGAAAAAGAAGCAGAAAATTGATGTTGATGATAGCAAGCTTCAACCTCAATTCTGATTTCAACTCGCCAGAAGAAACAACATAAGAAAAACCACTGCAATCCAAAGCAATCTACATTAAACCTCTTCGAACACTACCACCTGTCCCAAAACTCAACAACTAGCTATTTGTATTAACTAAAACTTTTAGACATCTATTTTGAGACTGTGCATGACATATGGTAGAAAATAGTTAGCCAACTTATTAAACTTCGCAAAAGTTGGCTCAGACTTCATGTTTTGAAGAACACACCTACAACTTTGGTGTCAACAAAATAATTTTAGATAATGTTTTGAACTTTACTAGTTATATCTGTGAACAGATTTATCATAGCAAAGTGCTCTACATATGGTTAGACATGTATCATAAATCCATATATTTTCAAGTCAATAGCTATATTACTCAAGTATTTTCATGTTACTATTTTTCAAATACTCCAAATATAATTTTTTAAAAACAACTATTACATTCCAAAAATTGTTAAAACATGTGAAGTAAATACATGAATATTAAAGTTAATGTAAATTCATCTTGTTTAAACTTAAAAATATAAAGTTAGACTTTTAAAAAAGATTGAGTTTAATATATACAACTGGACAAAATGTTGGATATATAATTCCGAAATCCCCTGAAAAACATGACCAAGAATAATATATTTTCCAAATGTTGGACACTAACGTTAATGTTATTATTCATAGCATGTAGTAAATATATGTATTTTCATGTTAATACATATGTTGTATTATTTTCCATGAAATTACAAGTATTTCTTTCTAAAATTCCGAATAATTGACAAAGTGATAAAAAGAAAATCAGAGAATAATTGACAATGTGATCAAAAGAAAATCAGAATACAAAAAAGAACTCATATATTTCATAAAGAAATCAACAAATTTTCTCCAAATATTTTTTTTCAAATAAAACTAAACATTATCGAACACCATACCAGAAAATCCATAAAACCTCTAAGTAAGAAGAAACCATAATAGGAACGAATCTCTATATCTCTTCTAAGATATCCAAATATTTCCATGTAAATCTTTATATTCCCTAAATCACAAACCAAGAAACATCAAAATTTTAAGAAAAAATTCAATATCTCTAGCCTAAGAAAAAACTAATTTGGTCTCTAACGATAAGATTTTATCTTCTTAGAGAATGATGCACCCATAGCACTAGGGACTAGATTCTTGCAAATGCGCTTGTTGTGGTTGAAATTATTACACTTAGAACACCTCAACTGAGTACGCCCTTCTCCAGCAGAAGGATTCCTTTCCATTCGTGGCCTCCCAGCAGAACATCTATTATTTGGTGTAGGCACATTAGCGTTCAACAAATCTTCAAAAACATTCCAATTTGATTTTCCCCCCAACAGATACACTACAGCATTATAAGTTTCTCTGTAAACACTGTTTCTAAAATAAACAGAAGCAAAATCAGCTGGCTCTAACTTCCGCTTCCAAATAGCAGTGACTGCATGAGAACATGGAAATTCATCGCTTTGCCACACAAGACAACTGCATGTCCTCTTAATCAAATTTACCATGTTATTTACTCTTCCATTGACAATCTCAGACTCACTTACATCAATTAAATGAACCTGACAAGAAAACACAAAGAATAACAAAATGTAAAGCAAAATATTTACTAAGAAATTCACATATTTACAAGAAAAAAAATCTTACATTCATGGGACGTGTTGCTGCCTCCATATCCCGCAAGTGACGATCAGCCCGAGCAGTAAGGTGTGTAGGAGTCTCATCCGCTTGGCTCCTAAACTCATAAAACCACCTCTGTAACAAACTACAATATCACTCAACCAATGACAAAAATGGATACTTCTTAGCTTCTAGTAACACAGCATTCATAGACTCATAAATGTTGGTAGTCAAAACGTTGTATCTCCTCTGCCTTAAAAAATGCTCGAGCCCACTTCTCATACCCAACTTCAAATAGGTATTGCCGAATCTCATGCGTAACAGATTCCATTTGATGCATGAAATACTCAAAATCCTCAGGTCGATAAGTTTCCCACACCGGTAAAACAAACCATCTACTTTTAGACCTTTAAATCTTCCAATCAAATTCCTCAAAAGGTGTTGAATGCATATTCCATGCTCATCTGCTGGGTAGACCAACTCGACAGCAGTAGGAATAGAACATTTCTGATCAGAAACCATAACAAGCCCCTCACGATCACCAATTGTTTGCTACAAGTTCATAAAAAACCTCTCAGGATTTGTCATTCTCAGAATCAACTATGGCAAAAGCAAGAGGGAATATAAGATTATTTCCATCTAATGCCACCACAATAAGCATCGTACCACCAAAATCAATATCAATATCTTTGTAAACTTCCAATGCTTGGAAAGCAAAATCGCTAAACAAATTATCTGAAATCCATCTCCCGCAATAGGCAGTGATAAAAGAAACTTGAGACATCCCTGTAAATACACAAATTTTTAGTACAATATATGCATTTACATAAACAAATAAAACAACAACAACAACATAAAATAGAACCAAAAAAGCTCTAAAATTACATGAAATCGCCACACAGAGAGCAAAAATTCAAAAACAATATCAATGGCATTACAGAACAATACAAAATCAATGACAAAACATTAATGAAACAGAACAAAACATAAACATAAACAAAGAAATCAAAAAATTCTGAAAAAATGAAGGAATCCATGTAAATACACATATTCTTAGTTTAATATCTAGATTTACATAAAAAAAAAAAAAATCTAAAAATACTGGAAGAAATTCTTAAAAATTAAGAAATCCATGTAAATAAACATATTCTAAATGAAATATTTGGATTTACAAAAAACAGACAAGTCAAAAATTCTAAAAATAGTCTGCAAAAGAAACAATTCCCTGTAACTACGCAAATTTGAATTTGCATAAAACACAACCAAACAGTCTGAATTTACATGGAAGTGCCACAAACAGCAGAAACAATATCAAAAACATTATAGAGCAATACAAATTCACTGACCTATCAATTATTTTAAAAAAAAAAAAAAAAGCATTTACACAAAACCAAAACAGAACCAACTGTATATATCAACCATCTATCAACAGTACAGAACCAAATAGAAAAATAAAATAAAATCAAGCCAAAAGGGGAACAATCAAAATATAATCTAAATTTTCAACAAATCCACCCTAAAAAATAACAATGAAAGCAACAGATTATCAAAGCGCTATCAAAATAGTAAATGCAAATAGATTCAAACTCAAACAGTCAAGAAATCTTCAAATCTAATTTATTTCAAATTCAACCTCAAAAGACCAGCAAAAAACAACAGATTCTCACCACATATAAAATCGCAAACAAATAGATAAAAAACACAAAAAAAAAAAAAAAACAAAACAAAAATCACAACCAAAAAAGATCGACAGAATCCTCAAAACTTAATTAATGCCAATTCGACCTAAAAAATTGAGCAAAAGCAATAGATTATCAAGCACCTACCAAAAATCACAAAATGCACATATAAAAAACGAAAAAATGAATTAAAATTCATAATTAGAAAAATAACGACAAATAGCTTCAAAATTATCACAAAATCTAACCTGATAATCTACAAATCCACGATCGAATTCAGCAGAATAAACAAATTCACAAGCACGAATAGCAAAATCGACCAAAATCGATCACCAGGAATCAGCAACTCACCAAAAAAATCGCTATGATGCTTAGAGCTTCAACAATGGAGATCGCAACGGAAACGAGAGAGAAAGGAAATTGAAAACAGAAACAAGAAAGAAAAAGAAATAGAGGAGAGAAACAAAAATGTAAAGAAAAATGAGAAAGAATGAAAAGAGAGGAGAGATAATGACCAATATAACTACCAAGGGTAAAAAAGTAAATCAACAAGTTCAAAAATATAAAATCTGTTATAATTTTACACTAATAAATAAATATGCTTTATATTTAAACTTCGCCTTCAGAATATACTATATAGTATAAATTTCCTTATTTAATTATTATTGTTATTTTTAATCAAAATTTCATTCTTAATCTAAAAACTCATTTCTAAACTGTAATATTGATATTTAAATTTTGATAATATCTAAACTTAATCTCTACTGGCTAAATTGACTCCCTTGGAGCCAATTAAGGTATCATACTTGACGGAGCATGACTTTCACACTACGGGTCTAATTAAAGTCATTTTTTTTTTTTTTTTTTAATCAAGGATGCACCTAAATTTTAAATACATACTTAAATTTATCTGGTCACATCATGGATTAATTTTTAATCACTTGTGACTTTAAATCTCCATATGGCATATATGGAACTTATAGATATCATGTCAACCCTTTTTTTTTTTTTTTTTTTTTTTTTTTCCCCTAGTGCGTATAAGTTGTGGTAATTTTAAGATAGTTTTCCTATTTACTTTATGGACTTGATTTAACCCATTTTACTTTTAAATCACTGTATGCGCATCCATAGGATTTAAGGTCATATTTAGGGTTCTTCATTTAGTCCATTTAGCTTGAAAATTTGTCATACCTTGTCTGAATTCTTGATTTTAGAATTTAGATCTTTTAAGAAATTTATTGAAGTTATAGCCACTTAAGGCATATACATTCACCTTAATACTTTAAATTCTAAACAATCAATTAATGTCACGAAATCTTTCGTACACCATATCTTAAAATAAGATCCTCCAAAAGAAAACTTATAACAGGGCATATGATCAAAATACACTTCATTTCGTTTGGCACATTAGACAAACGTTCGAATTATAACCCTTCTTATTTTATTGTAAAAACTCCAAAGAAAAGTTCTAGCAAGAAAATTTATAATCTAAATCTTGCACAAGATTTATACTTATGAATTTTCTCGGGCCTTACAATGATATATATGTCTAATATGTCCCTATAAATTTTGGATTCCTAATGTGTTATGATTTTTGAGATAAAAATCTGTCTACCTTCAGTGTCCGAATTTCTGAAACACCGGGCAGGTTCACTTACTGAGTTTAAATCCTCTAAAAACCAATGTTAAGTATGTTATTTAATCTTACAAAAATTTATAGTGACGTTATTAAACAGGGACTGAGTTGTGTTTTAATGCAACATGGTAAAGTTATAACTTATGCCTCGTGACAACTAAAGGATTATGAGAAAAACTATCCTACACACGACCCTGAGTTAGCAGCTGTGGTGTTCACTCTCAAAATTTGGAGGCACTATCTGTACGGAACTAAATTTGAAATATTCACTAATCACAAGAGTCTCAAGTATCTATTCACACAAAAGGAGTCAAACATGCGAAAGCATCAATGGCTGAAATTGGTGAAAGACTCTGACTGCATCATTAACTATCATCCAGGAAAAACGAATGTTGTTGCAGGTGCCTTGAGTAGGAAGAACTATGGAGCTCTTGCATGCTACAGTCTATTTCTACACCTTTGAAAACGGAGATTTAAAGATTTCATTCAGAGACTGTATACAGAGGAGATTCAAGTTATCTCGCTGCCATGACAATGCAACCATCTATTCTACAAAAGATCAGAGAAGTTCATATAAATGATCCTATGATTCAAAAGCTTAAAGCCGATGTGGAAATTGGAAAACGTCCAAAGCTCTTATACAAAAAATTGTAATACCTACTAGCCTAATATTTAATTAGGTTAGTTATTGTCACCAATAGCTTTGCATAGTAATTTAATTAAGAGGAATTTTTTTAATAATAATAAAATAAATAAACGTGTTTCATTATTATAATCCTTAAGTAGGAACTATTTAAATCCCAATATTCAACCGAAATTAAGAAAATGAGAGTTCTTAAACAACTTGTACTTTCAAATGGTTTTATGAAATTATATGATCATGTGATATGTCTAGAGTTGTATTCCAAGTTTATGAAAGAAATGCTTTAAAAAGAAATGAGTGTGTTTATATTGGAGGGCTAGGTGGGCAAGGGACGCGGGGGACTGAGGGACACATCATGAATAAATGAAGTAACTGATTATGGATTGCAAATACCTAAGGTTGAAAGACAAAAATAAAAAAGCCACAAAGATTGAAACGATATACGGTTAATACCTGAGGTTGAAAAACTAAGATGGAAAAGCCACAAAGACTAAAACAAGTTTATTTATTTAATTATTATTTTAAAAAAAATTTCACTTAATTAAATTACTATGTAAAGTTATTGGTGACATTTACTAACCTAATTAAATATTAGGTTAGGGAGTGTTACAAACATTGTGTTTCTTTTCTATAACATGAAATATAAAATTCAGTTACGTGATTAATTTTATAGTAATTGTTCTTTTTGGTCATTTTATTTGTGGGTTTTCTTATAATGAAAATTTGATTAAAATGGTGTGTTGAAAATGAAGTTAAATATGTGAATAGACACATGTTTATAAATTGCATAGTTATACAACTTTCATTTGTTTTGGGTTTTGATTTTCGGTTAATTATTTGTTGGCAACAACTTATGTTGTGAAAGAGCAATTTGTGTGGCCCATCTTCAAACTTGCCGCGACTTTTTGATTTTGTCTATAATATTATAATTAAAAATTCCTCATATATATAGGAATTATAACATTTTTTTTCTCTAAATTTCAAAGCATAACATCGAGTCCTTGATCTATCTACTGTCAAAAATTTTTTTTGCTTTTTCTCTTAAAGTTTTGACTGCAACGACACGTCAAAATTATAATGTACATGTAATGATATTTTGGTAATCTCTCATGTTTAAGATTTATGATAATTATAAAAAGTCATCCGAAAATATGACTCTTGTAACATTGTATCCCACAGATTATTTAACAACATCATCACTTCGTGTGACACGTATTCTTTCCGTCAAAATTCTAGCATAATGTCATTTCTTTGTGTGTCCACGAAAACATTTTTTTTTTCTTTTTTGTTGTTAAACTTTTTTATGCACATGACGCATATTTGTCAGAAATTTAAAACGCTTAATGGGTTGGACTATTGCTGATATTTGAAATTAAATCGGGAAGGTTTTTATCATTAATTAGTTTGGGACCTAATTGTCAAAAAATAAAAAATTAGGGACCGGCTACATTATTCACACGACCTTTTAAAATTTCCTTTTGGTGGATTATTTTTAGTGAAAAACAAATATAAAAAGTGTTTGATAACTTAGATTTACATATGTTCATTGCGTTTCCATAAAAGAAAAAAATCATTCCGTTTTAAATGATAATTATGATAACAAATTTTTTTTTTTCCGGGAATTATGATAGCAAATGTTATTCACGTTTTTATACTATTTATTTTACTTTTATTCAGTAAATATATAATGTATTTTAAACTTTTTTATTTTTATACTATTAGATTACATTTAATACACAAAATACATTTTTTAGTGAACATATAATTTTGACCTAAAATATCCAAAATACCATTAAGAATGAAAATGACATTTTGGATTAATTATCTTTTTATTCCATGCATTTTGCTTTTATTTAGGAAGTATATCATACATTCAAAATCATGCTTTTTATTTCATTATGTAACATTTAAAATACCCAAGATATCCGAAAAAGAAAAATTATGAATCAATAAAAACCTTTATTTTCTTAACAAAAAAATAAAAATCAGACTTCTCACTCCCACCATATTTACCTTTTTAACAAAGAAAAATTTTTACTCTACGAAAAGTTTGTAGCATTTGAGAACGACTGCTCTTATTCTTCTCCTCTGTTTTCTTATTCTCCAATTCCTCTCCTCGTCTTCGCTGCTGCAAGTTTGACATCTGCACTCGCCACTCAGCATTTCAATCCAACTATTTCCCTCTCATCTTCAATACGTGATATGAAAACCTAGCCAAAGGCCTAAAACAAACTACTACATCAGGTGAAAATGGAACTGTGGCGTTCCACTAAAGCAAGAAGTGGAACGACACCGCTCCACTTCAATATCCTGACATTAAAAAAAATTGTTTAACCCTACATCTTTCTTCTTCATCGCCTTCTTCTTTATTTTTGCAGCAACCGCCGGCCTGCCGCAGGGAAGTCGACTCCCCCACCACCACATCACTTTTGTTTATTTGCAGTTTCAGGTTTATAGTGGTGTGACTTTGAAACTAATAATTGTGTAATTAATTTATTTAGTATAAAATAATTAATTACATAGATTATTGGAGCACATATTTTATATATATCCAATTGGTCCCTTTACTAGCTCAATATAATTTCTTAACGAATGGTAATCAATTGGTATATTCATTATGTCTTTAATTCTTGGACTTAGTGAATAGAAAAATCTGGAACACCTCCCACAAGGTGTAGGCATTTTTTCTACTAAGGGTAGAATTTGAATTTTCTTTCATTTAATTAATTTGATAAATATTTAGTTTTGATAAATATTTATTTGAAGATAAGACTTGAAATTTGAATTAATTATATTTATCTTTTATGATAAATATGAGATAAATTTAAACTAAGAGATATGGATAAATTAATTATTTAGATAATTAATTTAAATATCTAGATAATCTTATTTAAATAAAAATTTAAAATTAAATATGGTAATTATCCTATTTGGATTTGAAATTGAAACAAAATCTTATCCTGGTCAACCTTGTATAGGCGTTTTTTATGAGGATAAGGGAAGGAAAAGATTTTATCCTTATTGATTTTATTTAGATAATTATTATTTAATTATTTAATTCAAATGAAGTTGCCATGATTTTATTTTGAATTTAAATTAAAGTTATGGAGCATTATCCATATAGATAAAATCATAAGATAATTAGAGATAAACTGTCTCTCAGGCAAGAAGAAAAACGCAGATTAGGGAAGGAGGAGAGAGAGAAATATTCTTCAAGTGTCCTACTCAAATTCAAATTATACCCAGTCCATTCACTATAAATAAGACCCTAGGGGCTCCTATTTTATTTAGACCACAGACTCTAAAGTGAGCGAACTTATTATTATTCTCCCATTATGATACTAATAGGCTGTAAAAGTTATAGGTGGTTGGAAGGAGAAAGCCGCGCATGAATACAGATCGAAAGACCGAGTGCCCACATACTATACCGTCGAGGAATTGGAGAATAGTAAAAAAGGCTTGTCGGTTAAAGCTCTCATCACATCCTCCGACATTCCTTTTGTCTTTTCTCAAGGTATGTAGATTGTAGAATAATTAATTGTATTGGCAACATGAGTTAGTACGATCTTAAGATAAATTTTAAGAAATTCCAATGCATAAAATACCCATTTTTCTTACACGAGTGGATAAATTGCATAATATTCTGAAATTCACCCACACTTTTAATAAAATTCCATTTTAGCCACTTTTGAAAAACATATTAGAGTATTGGTCCAGATAGAACGTTGCCTTCTCACATACAAAAATCCATTGCGTACAACATTCTAACAATTTAAACATCAAGTAGTCAATGAGCCATGTTTGCTTACATTTACTTCAACATGTAAAATTTAATAAGAACGGAATAGAAATGATATAATAAAAAACCTAAAATATAAATTAATAATCAATCCAAAATAATCAATGAAACACATAAAATGTCTTTCATCCTTAAGGCATTCCTAACATTCTCCCACTTGCCTGAAGTAAATGTGTCATATCTCGCATTCTCATATCCTCTACGTGCCTTTCAAAGCTACTGGCCACCAAAGTCTTAGTAAAGGGATCAGCAAGGTTGTCCTCGGACACGATCTTACAAAGATCTACTACTCCTTCTATCACATACTCTCTAATGATATGGTATCTTTAATCAATCTATTTTGTCCTCTTGTGGTGCCTCGATTCCTTGGTGTTAGCTATTGCTGCACTATTATCGCAATAAAGTGTAATAGCTTTATCTACACTAGGAATAACCTCAAGGTCTCTAAAAAACTTACGGAACCTAACCGTTTCCTTGGATGCCTCAGCCGCAGCCACATATTCGGTCTCCATCGTTGAGTCAGCAACACAACTCTACTTAATACTCCTCCACATAATGGTGCCTCCTCCAAGAACAAAAATCGAACCAGAAGTTGATTTCTTCGAATCCCTACAAGATTGGAAGTCTAAATCTATGTATCTAATAGGTGTTAGTTCTCTTCCAGAATACACCAGCATATAATTCCTTTTTCTTCTAAGATACTTCAGTATATGCTTTACGGCTTGACAATGCTCGATTTAGGGTTCCATTGATATCAACTTACTTACCAACTGAATAACAAATATATGAACAAGTGCAAGGCATAGCGTACATAAGACTTCCCACAATAGATGCATAAGGTACTTTGTTCATACGCTCTCTTTCTTCAGATGTCTTAGGGTAGTCATCTAAAGAAAGAGTCAAACCAACAATAAAGGTTTGTAAACCCTTCTCTACTTCTTACATTGCAAACTTCTAGATAATTTTCTCTATGTATGAAACTTTAGATAATGCTAATAATTTATTCTTTCTATCTCTAAAGAGTCGAATGCTTCCATCATGTCAAACTGTTGGGATAACCAAAGTTTGACTAATGATAAATTCCCTATATTATTCCCAATGAGTAGTATATCATCAACATAAAGAACTAAAAAGACCACGTTACCACCATTTATATGTTTATAAACACAAGGTTCATCAACGTTTTGCCCAAAACCAAAATGTTTTGATCGCTGGATCAAATCTTTGATTCCATGAGCAGGAGGCTTGCTTTAGTTCATAAATGGATCTAAGAAACTTGCAAACTTTCTTCTCTTGGCATTTTGCTGCGAACCTGTCGGGTTGTACGATATAGATACTCTCATCAAGATGACCATTCAAGAATGTCATCTTGACATCCATCTGCCAGATCTCATAGTCTAAAGCTGCAGCAATGGATAGAAGAATGCGAATAGACTTAAGCATTGCAACAGGCGAAAAGCTTTCATTATAGTCGACATCAGTCTTTTGCATGCATCCCTTTGCAATAATTCTAGCCTTGAAAGTTTCCAATTTTCCTTCAGCCCTAGGTTGTTGATCGTTTGTGAGACTTTCACTAGAACTTGGATTAGAATCCACGACCAAAGTTGTAGATAATTTTATCACCCGATAATTCCTCAAGTACCAATTTACTACGAGGTTTAAAGTCATTCATATAAATTTTCTCAAAGAAGGTTTCATGGGTTGATACAATGACTTTTTGATCCTTCGGCTTATAAAATAGTCCTCATTTTGTTCCTTTAGGATATCCTACAAACATGCATAATTCCGAACGAGATTCCACCTTTTTTCACATCCATCTCCAAAACATGTACCGGACACCCCATATTCTCGTATGGCCAACTGAGGGTTTCTCGCCCTTCCACAACTCGTAAGAAGTTTTAGGAATTGACGTAGTTGGAACTTGATTCAGAATGTAGCAAGCCATTTGTAGTGCATATCCCCAAAAAGATAATGGTAACAATGAATAACTCAACATGGACCGTACCATATCCAACAAGGTCCTATTTCTTCTCTCAACTACACCATTTTGTTGTGAAAAATTATCGGAGTGGTATTCACCACCTCGATCGGATAGAAGTATCTTAATAGATTTACCTAATTGCTTCTCCACTTCCACACGATACTCTTTGAATTTATCAAAGGTTTTGTCCATGCAGCGCATCAGGTATACATATCCAAATCTTGAGTAATCATTTATAAATGAAACATAGTACTTAAACCCTCAACGTGCTTCGACATTCATGGGGCCACATCGGTGTGCACTATTTCTAGAAGATCCTGGGCCCTAGTACCCTTAGCTCTAAAAGAGCTCTTCGTCATTTTACTTTCAAGACAATATTCACATTGTGGAAGACATAGCTCCTCTAGAGATTCCAAATGATCATATTTCACCAATCTTTGAATCCTTTCTTGATTAATATGACCAAATCTTAAATGCCAAAGATATGCCATATTAGTATGAGAAGTTTTTAACCTTTTAAAGTTATTAATTAATTCAGTGTCAAGTAGTGAGCACATTTTTGGTTTGATAAAATAAAGATTATTATGCACCCATCCAGAACATATAAAATAACTTGATTTTGCAAGTAACTAACTGTTTAATTAAATGAAACCGAATATGAGTCTTTAATTAAATAAGCTACCGAATTAAGGTTCATCTTCAAATTAGGAACATAAAAACGGTCTTTTAATAAAATTAAACTTAAATTCATCAAAATAAAGATGCACATCTCCCACTACTTCGGCTGACACTAAACTTCCATCCCCGGTCCTTAACGAGAGGTGCTTATCAACTAGACTTCTCGTTTCCTTGAACCCATGTACAGAAACACAAACATGATTAACGGCTCCCAAATCAATGACCCAAATTCTTTTGAATCTTCCACTAAACAAGCCTTAATTTAAAGAAGATCATTACCTTCCTTGCCCTTGGCAGCTAGGAACTCCTTGCAAGTGTTCTTGAAGTGACCTACCTTCCCACAATGAAAGCATTTGGACTTTTTAGGGTACTTCTTCTTCTTCTTCTTGTTCTTACCACTGGTCGCAAAACTGAAGTAGAAGTTGCTTTCTTCTTGGTCTTTTGCTTCTTCTTCTTGTTCCCAACAGAATCAGAAGAACCAGCAATAGCCAAGTTGGCCTCTCCCTTAGACTGAGTTTGGACTCCATCACTGAGCATTAGCTCATAGGTTTGCAACTCTGTTCGGTCAGCCCTTACTCTCTACCTCGAAAGTTATATGCAGCCGAAGGCCCACAAAATCCTTAGACAAAGTCTTGAACACCATCTCAATCTGAGTGTTGTAGTCCAATTCAGCTCCATTTTTGGAAGCCTCCACAAAGTACCCTATGACTTGCATCATGTGATCCTTAACAAGAGTACCTATCTTTTGCTTGCAGTTCATCAAACTTATGAAAGCAGCTTATCAGGCTAAGATAGCTTGGCCACCAAACTTGTCTTCTAAGTTATACATGATCTGCCTCGCAATGACATAACCCTCGTGTTGCTTTTACGGAGCACTATACATGCTAGCCAGCATATAGCAACTATACATTCATTGGATTCCCTCCTATGAATGTATAGTAGGAATCCCTCACGTTGAGGTGTATTAGGTGAAGGAAAAAATAGAGAAAATAATTTACGCGGCGAAAAATCTAGTATGGTGGATTTCAAAATTTTTTAATAATACTAATAGAATCGAACAAACTCATGTTGCTATATACAATAATTAATTTACAATAAATACATACTAGTTTGGCAATCAATTATGGATGATCAAGCTAGCTTTCAGATTATAAGCACTAACCACATGATCTTCCCCACTATGACTCTTCAACGTATGGGTATGTGTGGGCACACTCGGTAGAATTTTTGATCACAAAGCAATACTCCTTTTCTTTACCGTCTCTTCGTTTTCAATCCTAAAAACCCTTGTTTCTATGAAGAATTCCTGAAATAGAAACAAAAACGCAGATAGTTAGATAATGGTTCTTCTTAGTCCATTAGACTTAGCTTAGACCTTAGTCTTAGCTTTTAGTCTCTCAGTCAAAAATTGCTTCATCAATCAAATATTTATAGCCACCGATAAATATTTAATTAATTAATTTTTGACAACATATCCTTAATTTAAATAAAATATTATCCATATCCATAAATAACTATTCATTTCTCTAAATTCAAATTCGTAGAGAATATCTAATCCAAAATATTATCTTGTTTGCTTTTAAATTTAAATTAAATTGCTATTTTTATCCAAAGATAACAAACTATAATATAAACTTTTATCTACAATTTAAATTTAAATTAAATTGTAATCTTTATCCAAAGATAACAAATTTCACTCAACAATTTAAATTTCAAATATAATCATCTAATCTAAGATAATAATTATTTGAATTTCAAATAATTTCTAGAATTAAAAATTCCTTTACCGCTAAAATTAATTCTTTCCGAAATTATAAGAAACAACCTGAGACTGTATCATTTGCCACATGAACATAGTCCCTGAATGGGATTGCCCATATGGCCTATGTCTACACCCATGGGAGGGGGGTGACGTTTTCCTACTTCATCTTGTTCCATCCGGAACAGTTCCGACATAGTGCCGGATAACCATAAATTATTCCGTGACATTTCTTGGAATTTGTGAACTAGCAAGAGGACCCGATGGACATATAAAATCAAAAGTAAAATAATATTAGATAAATTAATTAACCCAAATCAATTTATCCATATTATTAAACTCCATTACTATTCCACTAAAAGTATATAGTTGAACTCTTTGATTCTATACATAATTATGAAAGCTCGTTAATAGGGCTTTTGTTCATGACAAATGTAGAATCCCCAAAGGATAATTGAGATTATGGTTAAAATTCTGTTTTACCTTCTTAATTTTTTCATCATTAAAGTTTCCTCCATTTCATCTTGATCAAATTATATTTATGAAATTCTCCATAAATAGAAAATCATTCGTTAAACAAATTATAGAATGTCCAAGATCTCTTATTGTTTAATCAAGTCTTGAACGACACTTTAAGAGAATATCATTGACTCTCGTGAAAGAGCTATGGATTCTATATCTATGAATAATGTTGTCATCTTCTATGCAACGCATCTCCAACTTATCGAGTAAAAGTTGACATTACTTTGGCGCCTAATCCTTTGATAAATTCAAAAGATACATCACATAGCTATGGATTCTATATCTATGAATAATGTTGTCATCTTCTATGCAACGCATCTCCAACTTATCGAGTAAAAGTTGACATTACTTCGGCGCCTAATCCTTTGATAAATTCAAAAGATACATCACATAGATATGCCTTTGATAAATTCAAAAGATACATCACATAGATATGCAATCATTTACCTACTCAAGATTAAGATGTCTACAAGAATATCCGTCAAAATGAATTGATTTACCTTAAACGGAATTATACATAAATCAATATCACTTTAGGTCCGGTTCAATACATATGATAAACCCCTCATATATATTAATGTTTCTACTTGGAAAGCCTCATTCTAATAGTCAAGACAAACTATCCCACAAAAGTAGAAGTAGACGAATATTACAGTCTTACCAAAGTCAAAGTGCCTACCTTTGCTTCACGACTGTGGACTCTCAATTTAGATTATCATTTCAATATTATATCTTTCCATATACTTCCTTATGCATAATATTAAAGTTATTATACCGATAATCTTGGTGCTATTTACTTGTAACAAATCTATACTAATAAAAGTATCCAGGACATCCGATATATGAAATAAATAAACAACCTTTATTGATAGATAAATGTCTAAAACCTTGAACAAATTTTTGCTTTAGGTCACTAATCCTAACAATCTCCCACTCGCCCTTAAGCTAAGATGTGTGACATGCAACGCATCACATAGCTTGTATATGTTTCCCAAGACTTCTGGCCACCAAAGCTTTTATAAACAAATCCGCTAAGTTGTCCTCCGATACGATTTTGCAAACCGTCACATCCCTTGTTCAATAAAGTCTCTAATAATGTGATATTTACACTCAATGTGTTTGCTTCTTTGATGGTTTCTTGGTTCCTTAGAGTTTGCCACTACCCCACTATTACCTCAGTAGATTATATTAGGTTTTTCTACATCTTGAATTACCTCGAAATCACCAAGAAATTTCTAGAGCTAAACTGCATCTTTTGATGCCTTCGAAGTCGCCACACATTCCGCCTCTATGATGGAGTTAGCAATATATGATTGCCTCTTACTCCTCCAAAGAATGGCCCCACCACCAAATATGAAAACTGAACCTGATGTCGACTTTCTCAAATCCTTATCTGATTGAAAATCAGAATCTATATATGCTATAGGTGTTAGGTCCTATCTGGAATATACCATCATATAATCCCACGTTCTCCTAATATACTTGAGTATATGCTTAACCGTCATCCAATAAATTGGATCCCGATTCGACTGATATCGACTAACCATCTCAATAGCATGACAAATGTCAAGCCTTGTGTGCAAAGCATAACATACATGAGACTTGCAACTACAAATTGCATATAGGACCTTTCTCATGTCTTCCACATGTTCCCATGTTTTTGGACAGTCATCATAGGAGAGTGTAATTCTAAACTAAAAAGTTGAGCCCATTTCTTGAAATTCTTCATAGAGAACCTTTCTAGTATCTTGTCTATGTATGAAGCTTGAGATAATGCTAACAACCTATTCTTTCTATCCGTAATGAGTTTGATTTTTAGAATATAGTTGGCTTCAAGTCCTTCATGTCAAACTGCTTGAATGACCAAACTTTGACTAATGACAACACTCGCATATCATTGCCCATAAGTAGTATGCCATCAACATAGAAAACTATAAACACCACCTTCCCATCCTTAATAAGTTTATAAACATAAGGTTCATCAACATTTTGCTCAAAACCATAAGATTTTACCACTTGATAAAATCTTATATTTTAAGAGCAGGAAGCTTGCTTTAATCAATAAATATAGTTAAGCACTTAATAACTTTGTTCTCCTTGCCCTTTTCCTTGAACTTATCTGGTTGTACCATAAAGATATTTTCCTCAAGATAGCCATTCAAGAATGCATTCTTGGCATCCATTTGTCATATCTCATAGTCCAAAGTTGCGACAATGGATAAGAAAATACGAATTGACTTAAGCATGGCTACAAGTAAAAGGTATCATCGTAATCGATGCCTTCCTTTTGTGCCTGTATCCCTTTGCTACAAGTCTTGCCTTGATAGTTTCCACTTTCCTATCCACCCCTCTTTTCCTCTTATAGTTCCATTTACACCCAATGGGTTTTATCCCTTCAGATTGATCTATAAGTTCCCAGACTTGATTAGATCTACATAGATTCTATCTCATTGTTCATGGCCTTTTACCATTGATCTGCATCAACATCAACCATCGCTTCCCTGTATGTAGCAAGTTCGTCTTCCGTTTCAGACACTTTCTCACAAATTTCCCCATGATACAAGTATCTGTCAGGTTGCCTGACAACCCTCCCACTACAACGAAGCTCCCTAGGTTATTGTTGTTGTTCTGTGGTGACTTCCTCTATCCTAATTGGATTGCTTCTGGAACTGTAGGACTAACCATGCCCTGCGACATCTCCTCTAGTATGACTTTGCTTCGAGGTTTGAAATCTCTTACAAAGTCCTTCTTCAAGAACCTTGCATGCGTAGAAACAAAATGTCCTTTGTTCCTTAGCTGCATAAAAGAGATATCCCTTAGTCCCTTTTGGATACCCTACAAACACACAAACTTTTGAACGAGGCTCTAGCTTATTTGATTCCCTATTTAGAATGTGTCAAATTCACAAATAGCTCAATATGTGCTTGTGTCCCATCCATAACTCTCATAAGGGTTGATAGGAACCACCGTAGTTGGTACCTTGTTTAGAATTTTGGCAGCCGTTTGAAGAGAATACCCCCAAAAGTTAATTGGCAATGTAGAATAATTCATCATGGACCTTACCATGTCCAATAACACCCTATTTCTTCTTTCCGCTACACCATTAAGTTATGGAGTTACCAGTGCAGTCAAATTAGATACTATCTCATTTTCAATGAGATGTCTAAGAAATTTATCATAGAGGTATTCTCCACCTCGATCAGATCGAAGTGTCTTTATGGGTTTACCTAATTACTTATCCACCTCCGCTCGATATTCCTTGAACTTTGTAAAGGTTTCACTCTTACTGTGCATTAGGTAAACATAGCCACACCTTAAGTAGAAATCAATGAAGGTGACATAATACTCATACTCTCCACGTGCCTAGATGTTCATTGAACTGCAAACATCACTATGCACTAATTCTAATATTTCTTTGATGCGATCACCTTTGCCTGAGAAGGGCATCTTGGTCATTTTGCCTGAGAAGGGCATCTTGGTCATTTTGCCTTCTAGACAGGATTTACAGGTAAGTAATGGATCAACTCTCAAATCCATGAGAGGCCCGTCCTTTACAAACCTTTGTATCCTTTCTTGGCTAATTTGACCCAATCGCAAACACCAAAGATATGTATCATTGTTTTTTGAAGGATTTGGTCGTTTTGAGTTATTATTAAATTGCCCCATGTCTATCCTCAAGGTAAGGTGTCCATTACTAAGATTCCTTGTTTCCTACAAAGAAACATAAACATGGTTGGTGGCTCCATAATCCACAAACCAAGGATCATTAGAATCGTCAACCAAATATGACTCAATGAAATAAAGATTACCATTACCTTGACCTTTCTTGGCTAAGTAATTCCGACAATTTTTCTTGAAGTGTCTAACCTTACCACAAAAGTAGCATTTATCCTTTGCTACTTTCTTCTTCCCATTTCTTCTTGTTCTCCTTAGGCTTAGGAGGGACAGAAGACTTCTTGACTGATTCTTGTTCTTCTTCTTCTAATTAACCTTAGAAAGAGAAGAACAATCTTCAGCCACATTTGCTTCACCGAAACCATTGTGAGCTTTGATCATACTTTTGAATTTAGAATCGATATATGTTTCATCGGTTTGAGCATCCGACAGAAAACCAATGAGCTTGAGCATATGATCACTAATAGGTGTACCTCGTTTCTGCTTGCAACTCAGGAGAGATTTGATAGCCGCCTGTTTGGCCCAGACTGCATGTCCACCAAACATGTCATGCATATTATACATACTATGCCTAGTAATCTTGTTGGGATCTATATGTGCCCTAAGGATAGAAAATCAATTCTAGGGATTTTCTGTAAATATGACATTTTGATATTAATAAAAAGAGGTTATTCATGTTTAATAAGTTGTGTCATATTTACTTTCATTTGTTGATTGTATGATTATTCTGAGCAAACATAAAATACTTCTAAACTGTTGGTAATATATCGGATTACCATATGTATACGGGGTATACATAGAAGACGTGGTAATTTGATAACAGTCTAAATAAATGGTCAACAATCGATGGAATAAGATTTGGGGATCTTATTCATGATAAGATTATAAAGGTTGTCTACTTTCTTGGAGGAATGGTTTGTCTTGACCATCGGATAGATTCCGAGTAGAAACTTTAATGTATACCAGTATTGAGGTATGACATTGGACTGGACCTAAGGTGTTAATTGATTCGGTTTAATAATTCCGTTTATAAGAATCAATGACGCTTTGATTATCATCCTGCATTAATCTTAATTCTGAAATGAATACTTGATTTCGCATCCATGACTTATACATTTTGATCCACTATAGGTGAGACACTGATAATTGATGGTCAATATACTTGTGTTTTGGGTGTATGACTTATGGATGGAGAAATCAAGATTCATAGATACGGAATCCATAGCTATCTTAACAATAGTACATGTTATCTACTTAAAGGCATTATTCGGGAATTGAAAGATAATATAACAAGATCTTGGCCATCGGTTTACTTTGTGTTCTTTGATGGTTTACCGATTATATGGCTTTACAATTGGTGGTTCTTTCAATGGAGAATAATAGAACTTTAAGTTAAAATGATTGAAAAGGTAAAACAGAAAAAGTCATTAATTTAATCATGGATAACATAGGGGGATTAAGCAAGCGATGAATAAATCATGGAAGAAGCACTGCGTTATAGAGCTTTCATAATACGTTATGTAAACGGGAGTTCAACTTCAGACTTTTAGTGAAATAGTCATGAAGTTGATGATTGATGAATAATTAATCCGGGATTAATTTTTCACAATTATAGAAGTCTTTTTACATATTTTCATCGGGTCCCTCTACTAGCTCATAAAGTTTCATGAGGCGTCTCGGGATTTGTTCCTAATGAGATCGGTAAATTAAATGAGAATTTAAAAATATCTATTAAGACATGGTACTCTCTTACATGCAGTCCCGGAAAATGATTGGACATGTGAAATTAATGTAGACAAATAATGTGATTTGTCAACATATGATTGGTTGTAAATAAAATAATTATTTGTTAATTATTTTGGTTAATTGAATTTTGGAAATAAGATTGTATTTAAATTATTTAATTTTTTGAAAACAAAATTTTTCTCTCCTAATTAATAGTGCACGGTTTTTTAATGGATGGAGGGAAGAATATTTTGTTTCAAAATTGTTTAAATATATTTCAAACATTAAATTATTAATTGATTTAAATAATGGAGCTTATTTGATAGATTTTCTTTTCTTAAAGAATGGTGCACGTTTTTTTGGTGGAAAGGAATCTAAAATATTCCATTTATTTAAATTAATTAAATATGGATAATGTTTGTGGAAAAATATTTATTTAAATTCAAATAAGAGAATCTTATTTAAATTCAAAGGTTTAAAAGGAGTTTGAATCTAGATAGGATTAGGACTTTTTGACTAGTCTAGATTCTTGATTTAAATTTGAACCACCAATTAACCTCCACATTATGTGGATGATTAATTTTTTGAGCCTTCTCCAAGCAAAAAACCTTCCATAAGGTTTAAAGAACCTAGCCCGAAATTTGAATGATCATTTGGTTTAAAAGATTATCCAGAAAAATTATTATTAATTATTTTTTTAAGCAGGAGATATTTTTGAAAAAGGATTGGAGTATTATATAAAGCTTAAGGGTTCTTGAAAAAAGCTAACTATTATCATACACACAAAGGAGACGTTTTTGGGAGAGAGAGAAAACACCAAAACTAGGGTTTTTGGGCTTGAGAAAATTCGTCCTTCTTGGGCATGAGAAAAAGAGAGAAATTTTCATTATATCAAAACTGTGAGGAAGTTTAAGTTGAGTGATATTTTTCATAGAAGGTTAACCGGTTCCTGTTTTGTAGTTTTGAAGAACGAACCTGGATCGAATTCTCAACAAGGTACATCGGGATTGAGAATGTGGGATCTAGACTTCGGGAAGCATTACTGGTCGCTTGGATTCATAGCACGTGTACCCACACACACTCTGAGACGTGGGGACTCGAGAATAGTAGAGAAGACACGTTGGTCGACGCTCTAGCAATTCCAGAATCCGAGAAACAAGGTACGTTTGATCATGTATTTAATTTATTGTTATATACATCATGAGCTTCTTTTCTGAATCGGCATAAAAATTTTAAAACTTTCGCTGCATCGTAACTCTGATATCGGATCCGTTTTTTCCAACAAGTCTCATAATCCTCATGCCGCTTTGCAACACTTCAGACAAACTGTCCATCGTGTAGCATTTAGCAACCTCATTGAAATTCTTCAATGATTGTAGGTAGCAACTTGCTCAATAAGAGCACCTTCGGGAGGAAGTTCCAGATATGGCTCTTCTAGCACAAAGTAGTGTTTCTTGAAGACTTAGCACGATTTTTAGGTTCCATTTCCAATAATTAAAATTATCCCCAGTTAACACATTCTTTGTAAATATAACAAGTGGACTTGACATTTTGGTCTATAATAAATATTTAAATCTTATATAAACAAGCAAATTTGTTTCTCAATTTAGTAGACAAATATGCAAAGTAGCACAAACGTTAAATGTGAACAACCTTAAAAATATATTATCTTATAACGATAATTCCCAACCCTCGCCTTAGACAATCCACTGAGGGGTGGTCTTGCCTAACGCGCGGTCAGGAACACGGATTCCAATTCAATCAATATGCGTTATCTGGCAATCGTGCCAACGTATATTAACTATCATTACTTTGGCCACCAATTCAACCAACACAGCTTCTAGGGGAGGTTAATGGTTGAATTAGTCTTGAGTGTATAACCATTGTTTACATTACATCAATGCATGATTTATTGCCTCCACCAAGGGCTGGCCGACAATAAAGCATGTTAATAAACGTTATCCCGATGGAGATCCAACCTAGTATACTGCCCTGATGAATACCCTCATGTAGGATCGCCCAGCCGCAACACTGGGTCAAGGTACCACATGCTTCACATATGGACCAACAATGGAGGCCGTAAGATTCTCTTTTCCATAAGAAAACTTCTCCCACTCAATATTTTAAAGAACTTAAGGTTTTACTTAACATGCATGAACATATTTATACGAGCGTCACTCACTTGCTTGTTGTTTTTCAATTTTCTTCCCAATTCTAACCACAAAGGTCAAAATTGAATTTCTGTGTGTCATAAAATAATTCCCAGAAATTTCTTCTACTTGAAAAAATTCCAAATTATTTTATATTTGGGTTTATAGCAAAATTACAATTCTTGCAATTATTTTAGCCTACCGAAGCCAAAATACAAATTCTGGAATTTTTCAGGTTTAATCCAAAACCCTAATATATTATTTTCCACATATTACATATTATTATCCAATAATATAAAATATATAAAAATAATATTATATTATATTATGTATAATATATACACGTAACTTTTCAGTTACGTTTGCGTTTTCAGAAACGCAAATATGTAAATAAATAATTAATATAATATTGTTATAATATTATATTATTTTTTATATATTATAAAATATTGTAATATATATAAATTAATATATTATATATTAACGTAAGCAAAGTTACGTTTCTCAACCGCGTCCACACACCAGCGCCCAGTGGGCACTTTGGGCCTGGCCCAGGTGTTGCTCAACCCGAGAATCTGGGCACTGTGACTTCCGCACAGTGGCAACGAAGGCCGTATGCTTATCGCACGCAGTACCCCCACGCAAACCAATCCCACTTTAAGGACGGTAAATTCCAGAATTTTAAACCCCTAAAAAATTTGCAGAAATTTTGAAAAAACAATAGTGCAATCATCTCCCTTCGTGGTCCATCTTCAATCTTCATCTCCATCAAGAATTACAAAAAATTCCTATATCGTTTCCGACTTACAAAAGAATCTAAAAAATTGAAATAATATCCATGAAAAAATTACGATGATGATAGACCGCTTCCATAATTATAATAAAAATCTAGATACATCATTCTAAACTCTAAAGAACCATAATTGGTAAAATTAATAATTAAACATCCATAAAAGTTAATTTAACCATACATGCATATTTATCCATGATAACAATTAAACATAACCATA
The DNA here is from genome assembly GCA_009761775.1 of Ficus carica. NCBI lineage: Eukaryota > Viridiplantae > Streptophyta > Magnoliopsida > Rosales > Moraceae > Ficus > Ficus carica. The sequence goes on from VYVB01000423.1 coordinate 184,569, forward strand.
CAAAACCATGTATGAAAAATCACATAGAAACCTAGAGTGTCAATTCTCTAAAATATTATTCATACACACAAGAAGTAGAAAGATCACATAATTAATATGTATATAGCATGATCATAGGCATGTCTCTAACATCAATTGAAGGAAAAATTTGATAATATAATTTACGCAGCGGAAAACCTAGTATGGTGAATTTTTAAAAAAAATTTAACCGAACTAATAAAACCGAACAAACCCATGTTGCTATATACAATAATCAATTTACAATAAATACATACCGGCTTGGCAATCAATTCTGGATGATCAAGCTAGCTTCCAGATTATGAGCACCAACCACCCGATCTTCCCCGCTATGACTCTTCCATGTACAGGTGTGTGTGGGCACACTTGGTAGAATTTCCAGTCACGAAGCAATACTCATTTTCTTTACCGTCTCTCTGTTTTCAATCTTGAATCTGTAAATTTAAATTAAATTGTGATCTTTATCCAAATATCACAAATTTAATTCAATAATTTAAATTTCATATATTATCATCTAATCCAAGATAATAATTATTTGAATTTCAAAGAATTTCTAGAATTAAAAATTCTTTTACCAGTAAATTTAATTCTTCCCGAAATTATCAGAAACAACCTGAGACTGTATCATCTACCACATGAGCATAGTCCCTGAATGGGATTGCTCCTATGGCCTACGCCTACACCCATGGGAAGGGGGTAACGTTTTCCTGCTTCATCTTGTTCCATTCGGAACAGTTCTAACATAGTGCCGGATAACCAGAAATTATTCCGTGACGTTTCTTGGAATTTGTGAGCTAGTTAGGGGACCCAATGGACATATAAAATCAAAGGTAAAATAATTTTAGATTAATTAATTAACCCAAATCAATTTAGACATATTTTTAAACTGCATGACTACTTCACTATAAGTATGAAGTTTAACTTTTTGATTCTATACCGAATTATGAAAACTCATTAATAGGGCTTTTGTCCATGATAGAAATTATAATGTAGAATCCCTAAAGGATATTCATAATTAAAATCAAGGTTAAAATTATGTTTTACCTTTTCATTTATTACATCATTAAAATTTCCACCATCTTATGAAATCCTCCATAAATAGAAAATCATTCAGTAAAAAAATTACAAAATGACCGAGATCTCTTATTGTTTAATCAAGTCCCGAATGACACTTTAAGAGAATATCATTGACTCTCGTGAAAGAGCTATGGATTCTATATCTATGAATAATGTTGTCATCCTCTATGCAACGTACCTCCAACTAATTGAGTAATAGTTGCCATTACTTCGGCCCCTAATCCTTTGATAAATCAAAAAATATATCACAAAGATATGCAATCATTTATCCACTTAAGATTAAGATGTCTAAAACCATGAATAAATTTTTGCTTTAGGGTACTAATCCTAACATTAGGAGGTGGCCCGGATGGGTAAGATTCATCCAGTACGAACTTGTGTTTGTCACAGCTGAGAATGATTATTAAGCTTCTTATCTAGTCTTTAAAATTATCTCCATTTAATTTTTTTTTTAGTAAGAATTGAAATAAGAGGGCTAGGTGACATTTGAGCTGAAAATAAATATTTGAGACAATATATTAATGCACAAGCAAATATGTAAAAACAAAAATTTTTGCAATTGTAAAGCATTAAAAAATGTTTTTATATGTAACCTTTAAAAAAACATATATCATTGCAATGATAATTTTTAGCCCTTATTTTCCCAAGCCACCGAGGGGTGATAATCAAACAATTAGCCAAAAACATGGATCCCATCCAATTAGTATATATTTCCTTAAATCCTCCAAGGTTAAGACATATATTAGTAACCATTGTTTTGACCACCAATTTAATTAACAGAGCTTCTAAGGGAGGTTAATAATTAAATTAGTCTTAAGTGTATAACCATTATTTATGACCTGATCCATGTGCTATTTTAGTCATCGAGGGATGATCCCAAATAGAACATGCACAAGCACATTTTCCACAAAGGAGATCCAACCTAGTATACATGCGGCGGTAAACACCTACCAAGAGGTGTGGTCAGGGGGGAACTGACATGAGACGTTATCATGCTTTCACATATAGATTAATAATGGAGGTCGTGGGTTTTGTTTGAAACTCTCTCCCACTTAATATTTTAAAAAACAAGCAATGTTTTGGTTTAAAATATGCATGATCAATATAGTACGAGTAGCATCCATCTATTCTATATAACGTGTTATCAATATGCACGAAAATCCATCAATCATATTAATTACATCCACAACAAAATATAGAAATAATAAATGACGGAAAAATTAAACAACCGAATATCATGGTCCCATCCTAGAAAAGAAAAAATAAATAAACATTACAAAATTTCATCCAAAACATACTTTGGGTCTTGAAATTTGCTCAATCTTCTAGTATCCTTCTTCATATAATTCCATAATTTATTTTCTCATCCGAAAAGAAATTCCCTAAAATTTAAATTCCAAAAAACTCAAATTTTAATCAATTTTAAATCTTATGTATGTCAATATGTAATTTCAAAAATAAATTAAAATTACATATCTATATACATAATTTAAAATTTAATATTGATAAATCTGGGTATAAAAAAAATGTTTAGGTAACCCGACCCTTGTAGGTTGGGCAACCGTTACACCATGGGCCTGCCGTGGCTAGCTAGTGGCCATGGTGGTAGCCGGCTCTGGCCGCACCGGCCTCAGACCGCCCTGACCCCAGGTCGCACCAGCCCCAGCCCTGGCCCCGGCCCCCGTCGACTGATGCCGACCCTTTTCCTTGTCCAATATCAATATTTAAAAAAAAAAAATCAAATATGAACAAGATAAATTATTAACGTCTTCAATTCTCCATCTTTTCACAAATAATTACAAATTTATATACCGTTTCCGGTGTGCACGAAATTTCTAAACATTCAAGAAAAAAAAAAAAAAAAAAAAAAAGAATCCTACGTGATGATTATAGACTACATCTAATTACATGAACATAGTCTTAGATACAATTTCTAAATTCTAAGGAATCATGACTGGCAAAATTAAGCAAGCTTATAATTAATAAAATTATATAAAACATTATCATCCATCATACATAATTCATGATAACAGCATAATGGAAACCCTAGATGCCAACTCTCTAAATATTAAATCCATGCATAAAGAAGGAGAAAATAGATTACATAATCCATGTACATGACATAACCACGAGTTGGCTCTGATACCACTTGTAGGAATATTGCGCAGCGGAATTTTAAAATTTTTTTAATGATCGAACAAACTCTTGATGCCATATACAATGAATTACATTTAATCTACGTACCTTGTTAATCAAGAATATCCAAGAATTATCTAAGAACCTGTGTAAAAGAGCTTCAACCAACTAGTTAATCACACATGTGGACTTAAATTCTCCTTCCAACCATATAGAGCTCTAGAACTTATTATCACTTTATGGGAGTATGAAAAATAAGCTCTCTATAGACTCTATGGTCTACCCAAAAAAGAAGAGCAACCTCCTATTTATAGGAAAATAACTAGATGGTATTTGAATTTGAGTATGACTCGTAGAAAAGATTTTTCTCTCTCCTCCTTATCAATTATCTTGAAATTTGAGATTTTATTTATCTAAAGAATGTTTCCATAAATTTAAATTCAATTCAAATTAAATCATGTCAACTTTATTTGAATAAAATAATTATGTAATAATTATCCACAAATAAAATCATGAAGGAGAAAAAATCTCTTCCACATCCTCTGTACAAAAACGCCAATTACAAAGGAGATCAGATAAGATTTTATTTCAATTCAAATCTCTTTGTAATATTATCTATATTTAGTCAACTTTATTTATTTAAATAATATTTTCTAGATATTTAAATTAATTATCCAAATAATTAATTTAAATTAACTTCCATATTTATCACAAAAGATAAATACCATTAATTTAAATCATTAATCATAAATAAATAAATCTTATGATAACTATTTAATAAATAATATTTATCTAACTAGATATTTATCACAAATATTAAACAAAATAAAATATATTCTCCCACTAGTTGTACATGCGTACTGTCACGTCGATGACTGTACCGGACGCATCATCACAACACCAATGAGAAATTAAACCGCATTAGTAATTTGATAAATTATCATTTGTTAATAGAATTATATTGAGTTAGTGAAAGAACTAATTGGACATATATAATTCAGACTCCAATAATCTGTGTGACTAAATTTTTATACTGAATCAATTAATCACATAATTATTAGTTTAAAGTCACACCACTATAAACTTAAAACTGCATTCCTGATTATATACCATTTACATAAGCTTATAAATAGCCTTAGTCCATGACCTTGTCAAAAATGCAATATCCTCGTATGATATTCATGATCAATTTAAGGCTAAGATACGTTTTACCTTCTTGATCATTTCATATTAAAGATCCATTATACACCATATAGAAAAATGATTATCCATACCGAAATGGATAATAAATCATTTGTAGAACAATGACCAAGGCCTTGTCCATTTTCCAATTCATGTATAACGCCTTTAAGGGAATATCCTTAACTCTTTTAATAGAGTAATGATTTCTTATCTATAAATAAAAGCTTTCATCGAATATAAGTCGTGTACCCAATGAACTGGTCTATAAGCTTACTATTCGAGATGTTTTAACCTTTGGAACATCAAAGTACACAAGTTATAAACATGGAGTCAATTATTTATTCAAAATTAAGGTAATCACATAATGAACGTCGTAAGTGAATTAATCTATGTAAACAGACTTATTAAATAGATTAATTACACTTAAGTCCCAATCCAATATATCACCACCACTAGGCAATATATCTATGTATCTATTTAGGAGTCGGCTCGCTCTAGAAGGTCAAGACAAACTATCTCCCCAATTGGATTTAGACAACATAGCAGTCTTAACATGAGTTAGATGCTCAATCTAACTCCATTGACTGCGGACTATGAATTTAGACTACTTTAGAATGTTGTAATCTTGCATGCAAAATCCATTATATGTAACATTCTAACAGTTTAAATACTAAGTAGTCAGTGAGCCATATTTGCTTACATTTACTTTAACATGTAAATTTAATGAGAACGGAATATAAATGATATAATGAAAAATCTCAAATATAAATTAATAATCAATGAGACACATAAAATGTCTTTCATACTTAGGGCATTCCTAACATACTGTTGAGGTCAGATTTCGTACCTTATCTTTGACCATACACGTGCCCCCAGATAAGTCATCGGAGAGCACAAGACGACTCAGAAACAAGCAATTTAGAAAACCCGAGAACGACTCCCAGATGACTAAAGAATGACTGGCGAACGATTGACAGATCAGTGAAGCCAAATAAGGAAAGTTGACTTTGTTACAGCAATCAAGAAACTAAATCCAACATATCAGGCTAGAGAATCGGCCAACAAGTCCAGATCTCATAGAAAAGGCAGTTTCTCATTATCTTCCAGTCATTTTCAAGTTAGAAGTCAAGCAATACAAAAAAGGGCAACTACCCATCAATATTTAGGACATATTCTACCAGAATCAGGCAACTTAAGGCATCAAATCAGTCCCTATAAATCAAGGCTTATTCTGCGAGCCTAGGGATCTTCTCTTCCGGCCATTCCAACGTTTTACTCAGTAACATACACATTATTACTCAAATATCTCTGTATCACATCATTTCCATCTATTTATACCCCTTTTCTTACTCAAAATCAGCATTGTAATGCTCTTGTACAGATAGTGAAAGCTCTTGGAAGCACTATAATGGACGTAACAGAGATTACGGGTGAACCTCTACAAAATCGATTGTCTCTGTTTCTATTTACTTGTCTTACATTTTATTTTATTTTCTACGATTCACTAATGACAAGTCGACGACTCACCCGTCGTCCTGTTTCGGTCATTTTTCTTTGATTGTAGATTTAACTCTCTACAAAATTCATTTGGAAGCCTTAGAATACAATTTCTTTTTTTTTTTTTTTTTTTTTTTGGCTAAAGAAATCTATAATGCAATTATACAGACAACCAATTACTCCCATACAAAGTTCACACAAACGACATATTATTTATACATGACCATACATATTCGAATCAATTATTTTCCTTTTTTTTTTTTTTTTTTAAGTTCAATTATTGATTGGCCTTGATAAAGAACCCTAAAAAAAAAATTATCAAAAAAAAAAAAAAAAAAAAAAAAAAAAAAGCTCATTTCTCTCTCTGTCTCAAGTCGCTCCATCAACCAACCCACCCCAATGCTCGTGCCAACTGCTAAGCAGCTCATCTCCTCATCCTCTCTCTCTCTCTCTCTCTCTAACTTCTCTCTCCAAATGGACATCTCACCAACGACCACCACCACCGCCACCCCCACCCCCGCCCTGATCATCCGACCGCCGCCGCCTTTTCCGGCGCCGCCACGCTCCGTGGACCTCTCCGCCCTCGAATTCATTCTCGGACTGATCGCCGTCATCTCCATCCCCGCCCTCATCTACACCTTCTTCTTCGCCGTCAAATGCCCTCCCGACACCCTCCGCCGCCGCCGCCACCACCGCGAAAGTCAAGACCAGACCCTCCCATCCGACACCGCCCCGGAAATCCCACAGGCGGCGGCGGCGGAAATGAAGTACAGCAAGGAGGCGCACGCGAAGGAGCTTGGGGGAGAGTGTCCGGTGTGCCTGTCGGCGTTCGCGGAGGGAGAGGAGGTGAAGAAGTTGAGCGCGTGTGAGCACGCTTTCCACGCCGCGTGTATAGACCCCTGGCTTAGTTTACACGCCAATTGCCCCGTTTGTCGAGCGTCCATCGCTGTTAACGCTACTAATAACAACAAGCCACCGAGCGGCGGTGGCGGTGTCGGTGTCGGTGTCGGTGGCGGTGGCGGTGGCAGTAGTGGTAATAATGCCAACAACAGGGGGTTATCTCGTAGTAGACACGAAGATTTTCATCAAGGTATGCCTGATGCTGCCAATTTGGTTTGATTTTCTTCTGCTCTGTTTTTTTTTTTTTTTTTTTTTAGTGCGTTGATCTGGAGTTGAAGATTCTGATGGTGAGATTACCGTGGGGAAGTTGCATGGAATAATAGCCTTTTGTTTTCTCTTTTTTTTTTTTTTATTTAATTAAGGAAAGTAAAAGTTAAGGAAGTTCCAATTTCATAATTAGTTATGGATCGAATTAAAGAAAATGAAGGGTAGAAATTAGAATGAGTGGTTTAGATGATGATAGAATTTGAAAGAAATTTTATGTGTATTTATATTTATATTGTTAGTTAATTGTATATTGATCATCAGAGAATAAATGAAGAATTTTGAAGGATTAGCTAAGTTGAAATTCACTTCACTTCCAATTTATCGATCTAATTATTGTTCGAAGTTGACATTTTTTATCTTGTCTTGTACACATTGTTTCTGCTCCTTTTCTTTTTCTTGCATAATAATGAACTCTAGACCCACGTCTTCTTTCTTTTCTTTCCTTTTTTTTCCTGTTTGTTTGTTTTTTTTTTTTTTTTTTTTTTCCAAAAAGAAAATTCCTTTTTCCCACTTGATTGTTTTCTTTTCTTTATTAGCAAAAGATTAAAAAATAGAAGAAGCAAACAGTAACAAATAACAGTAGATATTTCAGTTGATAAATAATTAAAACAATTCTCTAAATTTCATTTCAAAAAAAAAAAAAAATTATGTTATTACGTATGTTTTGATAGCTTAGGGCTTGGCATTAATATTAACAATAACTTTTTCTATAAATATTTAGCGGAAATATTTTATGAAAAAAAAATAGAGAGAGAAATTGAAGTAAATAATAATTTTATGAAATAATTAAGTAATTAATAAATTTATTAGGAAAATAGAAAATTTATTATGTAAATAACATATTTATATAAAAAAAAAATTATTTATTTGATAAATTTATTCTTTACTTTATTTATTTCAAACATTTTTAAAGGATAAGCCTACGATAAAGCCATTTTTATATACATGGTCACAAAAACCTCAAGTAAAGTATATGATTATGAAAAAAAAAAAAATAGAGAGAGAAATTGAAGTAAATAATAATTTTTTATGAAAATAATTAAAGTAATTAATAAATTTATTTATGAAATAGAAAATTTATTATGTAAATAACATATTATAAAAAGAAATGATTTAGTTATTGGATAAATTTATTATTTTATTTCAAACTTTTTTAAAGGATTAGCCTACGGTAAAGTCCCTTTTTATATACCATACGGTATAGTTCATTTTTTAAACCGTTAAGATGTAATCAAACGACTGAGTTATTGTTTGTGTATGATAGTTATAATACACATTACCTCATACTAGTATAAACTAAAATTATATATACAAAATAAATGTAAAAAAAAACTAATATACCTTGACCCCGCACGACCAAGTCTCCTCCCCTCCCCCCCCCCCCCCCCCCCTCCCCCCCCCCTCCCCCCCCCCCCCCCCCCCCCCCCCCCCCCAACCCACTCCACGACACCGACGAAGCCCCGTCGCCCCCCTCCTCCACAACCAGATCTACCCCCCACGATGCTGGCGACCCAATGCAACCCCCCCTCACAGTGACGATGACCTCCCCCACCCACGTCGAGCCCTCGGGAGGACAAGGTTTTTTTTTTTTTTCTTCCTTCTTTCTCTTAGTCTATACTTCTACAGGGTAAGGTCCATAATAACTATCATGCACAAAAAAAATCTCATTCATTCGATTAGATCTGTTTGGTTTAAAATGGACTCTACTAATAGGGGATATATAAAAAGATTTTTCATCACAGTCTTACCCATTTTTAAAATATATTATTATTTATGTAAAATGTTATTTACTTCCTTTTCCCTAAAAAAACAAAACAAAACAAAACAAAAAACTTTATATGCACCTTAAATGCAAGACTTTGTTAGTGGAACTTGGGAACAGAAAAAAAATAAATAAAGAAAAAAGAGGCTAAGATCATGTGATTGTGTGTGATGCTTGACGACTTACCAAACCCCTTAAATTAAGTTGAAATCAAGGGTTGATTCCAATTAGGAAAATTACAGGTGTAGGCTCTTCCTAGCAACTTCAACAAACTATTAAAGGGTGAATATTTTAAGGACCCCACATGACTTTGTCACTCCAAGTGACCCATTACGCGGTTCTTTCTCTTTCGGTCACAAATTTGGGCCCATATCACCTAATTCTAATGTCCAATATCCTAGGTTCGTCCACGCCTTAGTATATAGTAAGAAAGAGCCAATAATTTACCATAAACGAACACGTAATCGCAGAGTGCAAAACGATTAATGGCAATCTCCAGAATCCAGAAACAAGTCATCGGTGGACACTAAAACGATTGACGAGCCACCGAGTCAAAATAAGGAAAGTTGACTCAAAGATCAACAAAAGAAGACCAAATCTGGTTCATTTTAAAAGAATCTCAACTAATGGGGACGGATCTTATTCAAAAGGGTAATTTCCCAATTGTTCTCGATCAACCTCAAATTGGAAAGTCAGTGAATGCAAGAAAAGGCAACTACTAATCAACATTGAATGCCCAATCAAGCAGAATCAGGCAACTAAAGTTGACCATTCAGTCCCTATAAATAAAAGTGTACTCCGCAAGTTTTAAGGGAAGACCAATCCATCATCTAGTTATCATAATTTACGTTATGCACAATGTATTCACTTGATCTCTCTGTATTGCATTGATTCTCCATTTCTCCTTTTTCCTTTCATACTCAAAAAACAATATTGTAATGCTTAGTGATACCTAGTGGAAGCTCCTGAAGTCCCTACAGAGGATGTAGCCTAGATATTACACATCTATTTACCTTTCTTGTCATTTGCTTTACCATTATGACTCACCAATAACTTGTCAGTCGCTCTATTTTGGTCATTGGCCCTAATTTTCTATTATGGCAAATTTCACCATCTTCTACAATAGAAATCTAAGAATGTCCTTGCTTTGTTTATTTTTATTGATCAAACAAATGGCCTTCAAACGATAATGGACAGAAAGACCCTAAAAAGAAGAAGAGAGGATTACTTTATTCGATGATAGTTGTTTGATTTCGGATCTAAACGGCTATGGAGACCGAGAGTCGACGACACATGTACCATGGCCGTCCGATGGAGACTGTGGACGTACGGGAGACTTGGGAGTCATTTGACAATCATATGAGGTGTTGCCATAAACATCAAGATAGTAAATTGAGTGATAGTGACAAGTCATGAGTGAGTATATAACAACTAGGGTCATGAGGAGACTACCTAAAGGTTTTTTTATGAGTGAAAAAAATTTTCTTAACTAGGATGATACCATTTTCTAATGAATTTAACAGCCATGCCATATTTCACCACAAACCTTGAAATGAATCTCATAAAAAAATAATAAAAATAACTAAATCAGAAAAAAGAAAAAGAAAAAAAAAAAAAAAAACTATGCCCTTGTTTGGATCAAATATTTGGATTGATTTTTACAAGCCGAACCAAAGATTCACTTTTATTAAATCCATACCATGTTCAATTTTCCCTTTCTCAAATATCGATCCTGTTCCCAAATCGAATTGGATTTTTTCGGTTTGAACACTTCTCTAAACAATAGCTAAAAAAGACCCCCAAATCAAAAGCTCTTGCATCGTAACTGCTACTAGACCTCATTAGCCCATACTTTATGATCATGTATTTTGTATAGATGTAACAAACTAGGACTACAGATATACCAAACATGAAAATCCCTTCCTTTCACTTATTTTTTTAAGATGTTTTCCCGCATATTTAACATCGATTTTTTGAAAAACTGAAAATGAATGCTTATTGCCTTCTATTAACATTTTTGTCGTCGTGCTTTATTTCAATGTTTGATAATATGATCGGACTTAGGGGTGAGTATCGGTTGGTAACCGACCAATTTCACTAGTTCTATTCACTGATTGGCGGCTTTGATTTCGGGGGAAGAGGAACCAAACACTGAGCCAAGCAAGGGAGTGCTCGGTCGATTCACTGGTTGTTGGTGCCGGTTTCTCTAGTTTTCCAAAATGTCCAACGGCGAAGGGAGAGAGGCCACGACGAACGTTGATCAATGTGGTGGCTTTGAGAGAGAGGCATTTAAAGCTTTCAGCCTTTTTAGAGATCTGGATTTTTGTATTTAGAGGGAGGAGACGAGAGATCGAGACTGAGAGGGGGAAGTTGGAATCCATGGAGATTTGCATTGTGTCTAGCTGGAATAATGGAGATGTAGCTTATTAGTCGGTTTCGATTTCAAACAATAACACCAACCCTCACACCGAGATCCAAGTCGCCCCTTGCTTGGCAGATTCGGTGCATCGACTGATGACATTGGTTTTGACGTGATACTAACCTTGTCGGATTTCCGTAGCCAATTTGACAATTTTAGGTGGGCGGTTTCGGTCCACCGATAATTCTGAACACCCCTAATCGGACCAAACTAAACAATAATTTTCATCATTTCTATTTTAGTCCACACACTAGGCTTATGTCATTTCTTAGTTGGTCCACACACACTCGTGCTATGAATGCAAACCTTATTGTCCTTGTGTTTGTCGGGTTTTAAATGACAACTAAGTTTCGAACTTCTTTTTTTAAATAATTTTCTTTGGGTGCTAAATTATTTTTCTTGGTATCTCGTGAGTTGCAATGTCCTTTTCGTTCCTTTCCAGAATCTTGTCCTCATCTGAATCGGATTAGATTCCCACCAAGCAGTTCTACTACATACATGCCCTTGTTGTCATTGCTTCTTTCTGGGCCTTTGAAATGGAAACATATTACATGCCCTTTTACCATTTTAGTGGGTGCCTCTTTTTACTTTTCGTTTTGCTTCTTTTGTTCTCTAGGTGCTTTTAATTCTTGGCAGTATTTCAACATTACATTAACATTAAAATGATATCATAGTCCAACAACACTAAAAGTAAATGAAACCTAAAATTAAAAAAAAATTAAAAATCTGACAATTTTAATTTACGCAATACCAATAAAGAATTTTTTTTTATGTACTTTTCAAAAAAATAAAAAATAAAAAATAAAGGATTGGTTGTAGAAGCCTAATAGAACAGTGATGTTAAGGGATATAAAGAAATTCTAATTTTAAAGAAAGTTTTAAATCAAAAATTTTTTAGAGAAGCTCCTCATGACATAGCAGTTGCACTGGAAATTTCCTTGATCACAAGAATCAAATTTGGACCCGCATTGTACCAATTCCTTTTTTATCTCTTACTCACAGTATTTCCTTGATCCCCTCGTCACGGTAGTGTTAGAGGTGGGGGACGGTCCGTGGAATGGAGCTCGGCATTAGAAGTGTTGTCGCGGTTGTGTTTGTCGTTACGAGGCGCATGGGAACCCCAGTTGGTCTGCGATTTTGGGGTTTTGGTCTCCATTGCAGCAAAATGATGGTTAGGGCGCGTGCCTTTCCAGGGTTTAGCGGCGGTAGTGCATGGATCCCGTGCGTCGGCGAGATGGAGCCTCTTCTTATTCGGTGGTTTTGGTTCCTTGGTTCGGCGGTGGTTTATGGTTCATCGGTGGTAGTGCCTGGATCGCACGCGCCGGCGAGATGGAGCTTCTTCTGCTGTGGTTCTAGTTCCATGTGCAATTGCTATTTGTAGACTCTTTATACCTTCGCTGACTAGTCACCGGAGGTAGTTGAAATTTTTTCTCATTTTAGTTGGAAAGTTTTTTTTTTTTTGTTTTTTTTTGTTTTTTTTGTGCAGTTTTTTCATGTGACCTTAGTGATGAGGATTTTTTATGGTCAATCGGTCCAACATTTGTTTTATTTATTTTTTAAATTTGGGGACATAGAGATTTGGCTTTTACACATTTTACTGTTAGAAAATATTTGCAGTTACGATCTAGTATTTTTATTGATTGCAGAGGATAATCATGATTGTGCTCGATATTTAGTTTTCGTTTTGGATAAATTGAAATTGAAAATTTTAAATTAAAATTAGTTAATTTTTAAAAATTAATTATAATTTTTATTAATTTTTAAAAAAAGATAAAAATTTAATAAAAAAAATATGATTTACTTGAAGTTAAATTGTAACAAACAAAACCTTAGATGATTACTATACCTAACAAAACAATACTTTAGAAAAATAATAAGTATTGGGACCCATTTTGATCGATAATCTAATTTAAAAGGCCATGATTTCCCTCTCCAACCACTTCAACAAAGAATAATACTAGAAATACATTAAAAATAAATAATATTAAAAATATCAATGATATTTATTAATATTAGCGAATTAAAGATGTGTCTCATAATTTATTAGTAAAATTATTTTCTCTATTAATGTAATATTTAACATCATTAAAGTTTCTAAGCATTTTTCATCGAAGTACCAAAAAATACTTCACACCGACACCACTGCTCCAACGAGTCTGTTCTTTTCCTTTTTCTTAGTCGATAAAAATTTTCCTACCCAAAATCTAGCGATCCAAACACCCTAAAATTCCCATCTCCAATGAAAAGAAATCACCTTCCTCACTACTCCGATCACAAATGGCCATGGCCTCTCCTCTCGCTCGTCGCTTCCGCGCTCTTTCTGCTTCTGATCCTCACCCTCACGCTCTCTCACGGAAGATACTCCGATGCCTCCTCGTCCACCGCCCGCGACTTCTACGGCGTACACCGTGATTTCGGAGGCGGGCGACGGAAACGCTCGCCTCGGCCTCCCGAAGCTACCGAGGCTCGCGTACATGGTGTCGGGCTCGAGAGGGGACGGCTCGCGCGTGAGGCGGATTCTCCAGGCGGTTTAACCACCCGAGGAATTACTATCTCCTCCATCTCGATCTGGAAGCTTCCGACGACGAGAGGCTGGAGCTGGCGAAGTTCGTGAAGTCGGAGGAGAGCGTGATCGGAGAGTTCGGGAATGTGATGGTGGTCGGTAAGGCTAATCTGGTGACTCCTAAGGGTCCGACGATGATCGCTACTACTCTCCACGCTGTTGCCATTTTGCTCAAGAAGGCCGCCGATTGGGATTGGTTCATCAATCTCAGTGCCTCCGATTATCCTCTCATGCCTCAAGACGGTATGTGTGTGTGTGTGTGTGTGTATATATATATATATTTTTCTTGATTTTGCTTTGTGCTATTACTGTTTTTTTTTTTTTTTTTTTTTTTTTTTTTCAATTGCTCTATGGTTTCTGATATACCATCATTATTCGTAAGTCCAATCGAAGGGATTTTTGTGAAATTCTTTTTTACCCTTTTTATTGCCAGGCTCTAGTTAGTAAAGCTGAATCTTTATCACAATTTTTGAACATTCCTAGCTTATATTTGTTGTTCGTAATATCGAATAACAACGTACATTTCGATTTACGGTGTGTTGTTCTTTACAAGGGCTGATTTATATAGTATTGTTATGTTGACTATGGAAGGAACTGTTTAATAGTTCAAACAAACTGCAGCTTTGATGGCTTGGTCATGTTTTTAGCTTCTCGAGAATGTGGGACTATGTGTTCTTCTGTTTCATTTAATAATTGAAGTGGGTATTATTGGTTTCGGTAAACTACGGACTTGATGTTGCTTGGCTCATGTGTTCTTTTAGCTTCTAGAGGATGTGGGCCTAATTGCTTTTTTTAGTTTTTGATAGATTATATGGTGTTGGACTCTTTGTTGTTGTGTTTCCTAGTTCAAATGGGGGGTACCGTTGAATAACCTACTCCACATAAGTTAAGTTTTTCTTAGACATCAGACGGATTTTTGTGCCCCTTTTTGGTTTTTCGGTTATTGCTACTACTTAAAAATACAATCGTGAAAACCATTTACGAGCGTTTTAAGCTATTATCGTCGTTGGTAATATTGAATGACAGCATACATTGTCAATTTGCATTTGTTGTTCGTTACAAGGTTTGACTCTTGGTTGGACTGTGTTGTACAACAAACGGTTGGTTTAGGAAAACTTTGACTTGATGCTGCTAGGTTCATGTTTTAACTTTTAAAGGATGTGTTCTAAACACTTGAATTTTGGTTTGTTAATCTTTTCGAAGCGGGTAACCTTACGGCTAGTAGCTGATATCCTGTATGCTAATTGCTCATTACACCTTGGAAAGATTTGCTATTGTGAAAATGGTGTTCTCCATCCTATAGACTGCTTATCGAATGTTTGAATTTGAGTTTTTGTGTTCCGTTTTAGAGGTTGTATCATATTGCCAACAAGGATTCTCAAATGAGTTGATTTCAGATTTATACCATTCAAATGGATATAGAATTTTTTTAGCTTGTTCAGACAGATTCAATTGGAATTTAAATATTCCATTTATAACTGAGCTGAACTTTTGAATGCAGCTCAATAATTCCTATAAGTTTTGGCATTTTGAATCTCTTTACAAGAATATCCATTAAGATTCCCAGAACCCTCTTCATGTTGTTGTTGTTGTTGTGTTTTTTTCCTTTTCCTTTTCCTTTGAAGACTCTAATTCTGATAATTCACTTCTAGATTTTGTTTTATTTTATTTGGTTTGGCAGATATCTTGCATATTTTCTCATACTTGCCGAGGGACTTGAAACTTCCTGGAGCACACGAGTAATATCGGCTGGAAAGAGTGAGCAAAACTTGATTTTTATGGAACTTATTTTTATTTGAAAAAAAAAAAAAAAAAAGCATTAGACATGGTACTAGTAAGTTATATATATTCTAACCACTCTGTCACTCTTGTTGTATCTTCCCAGGAATCACAGAGCAAGACCTATTATTATAGATTCAGGCTTGTACCACTCGAAGAAATCTGAATCTTTTGGGCCAAAGAGAGAAGGTCTATGCCCGCTTCTTTCAAGTTATTCATGGGTACTACTTCTGATTTCACTGTCTCTTTGTTTGAGTAGACTCTGTTTAGGTGTATGTTATACGCCAACCTAACTTTTAATTGCATATAGGCTCAAATTTAAGGAATCAGAAGCTCCAGAATAAGATGTACCTTATAAAAGTATAATTCTTTTATATGGTTCTCCTTGCATTTTGCATCTAGTAGAAGTCCTTGCTTTTTTGGTGTTTATGCAGTTTTCTACTATTTATCTCTTTCGCAGCCCTCGCTCTTTGTCGTCTTAAAATTGTGGAATTTGGTTCTGTATTAGCACTTTAGATAAAGTTCATGGTTTCATGTACATCTCAAACCTAAAAAAAAATGTTCTTCCAGGATCTGCATGGGTGATTCTGTCAAAACCATTCCTTGAATTCTGTGTTTGGGGATGGGATAACCTTCCCCGCACTCTCCTCATGTATTACACAACTTTCTGTCGTCCACCGAGGGATACTTCCACACAGTCGCCTGCAACCACAAGGATTACCAGAACACAACCATGAATCACGACTTGCGTTACATAAGGTGGGATACTCCGCCAAAGCAACATCCAATTTCTTTGACAGTGGAACATTTTGATGACATGGTCCTAAGCGGCACTCCTTTCGCTCACGGGTTTGCCAAGGATGATCCAGTTCTTGATAAATAGACGAGAAACTCTTGAGGAGGTCAAGGGACCATTTGACCCCTGGAGGTTGGTGTGTAGGAAAACCTGGTTTGCATAAGGATCCGTGTTTGGTTTATGGGAGTCCGAATTTCGTCAAACCAACTTTGAACTCGAGGAGGCTAGAGAAACTCATTGTGAAACTTCTTGATCCTGAAATTTCAGGGTTAAGCAGTGTAAGTAGCGTGTGTTGTGTGTGGTTATTTTATTTTTTTATTTATTTTTGGTTTTTTATTTTTTATTTTTTTTTCAGTTGCAGATTAATTTAATTCATTCATTTTGTAAAATGTTCATACCACAACATGGGTTATGATCGCCAGCTTCACATTCCAAAAATGTACGACGAATTTTGTAGGATTTATATGAAAGAAAAAAGAAATTTCAAACGAAAATATTTTCGTTAATTTCAGTTACTGTTCGAGTCTAATATGATTCGATATGCTAAAACTTATATTGGTAGGCATCTCTTAGGTCGTCTTATCCGTATTAAAGCCAAAGATGAAAATTTTGATATTTTCGGAAATATTGGTACTCAAATTTTACGGAAATATCGAGGGAAATATCGATATCGGTGGAAATTGATGTAAAGTATGGAAATTCATTTTAAAATACTAGATTTTGAAATAAAATTTTATGAAACTCTAAAATAGTTAATAATACATAAATTAAATGAAATTCTCAATTAAATACTAAATATAAGACAAATTTGCATGGTAAGAATGGAGCATAATACAGTAAATGATAAGTAGACGTTCATCAATTAAGTAAAATCACTTAAACGCAACATAATATAGGTTCATTACATTTATTGTTTCATACGTGATAATCAAACATTAATATTAAAAGAGTTTTTAGAATGTTCAAAAGTATTTGTAATATCTGATTTAGTATAAACAACATCGATGTCAAAATATGATATTTGAGTATTTATTTTATATAATTTTTGACATGCCATATGTCCCTCAATCACTACTATCTATTCATATATAAAAATAAAAAAAATTTTAAAAATTGTGCATGAATTAAAAAATCAAGAATTTACTATTAAAAGATAAAAAATAATATTACGATTGATATTCTACGGAAATTTGTTGATATTATTACCATTGAAATTTCCACGATATTTTATTATTTATTGCTATACTTTTCACGAAAATTGATATTTCCGTAAAAAATCGACATTTATAGAACTTTTCACTGAAATTTCATGGATATTTTACGGAAAAGATACGACACACTTGTTTCAAAATTGGAACTTCCAAAATATGGAAAATTTCCGTAAAAATATCGGTGGAAATATTGATTTTTTAATTCTTGATTAAAGCTCCTATTTATTTCTTTAGTTTTTATTGGGGTTGAAGCTTTGCAAGCTGATAGAGATGATTTGTTTCTTTCTCTCATATTGAATAGGGCATATGACATATCTGCTAAAGCCTAAAATGTAGTGTGGCTGTTGGACAAGCTTTTTTATTTTTTGATAAATGACGTACAAGCATGTGTTGGGCGTGTTAGCATAAAAGATGTTGAAGAGCTGTTTTGTTTTGTATTTTGTATTTTGTATTTCGTTTTTAGTTTTTTTTTTTTTTTTTAATCAGTATCTTATCTCTGGAACCCATTTTAGTAATTTAAAAGAAAATATCTCATGTTTTGAATTCAAAACCTAAGGTCTCGAGGGGGTATTTGGAACACTAATTGGAGTTGGAGTTTTGAAAATACTTTGATTGTAAATGAGAATGTTTGGAAATTTGAGTTTGATTGAAAATGAACTATGATAGTTAAATAATGTTAAAATTTGATATTTGTTCGAAAAAAATAACAATATGGATCTTATTTTGTTTCTCTCATTATTTTTTGTAATTAAAAAATAATCTGTTTTCAACTTGCGATAAGAAAGTTATATACCTAAATTTAAGTTTTTTGAAAATAAAAAATAGAGATTTAGGGTTTGTTTGGTGTATGAGTTTGAGTTGAAATTGATAAGTTTAAATAGTGATTGATGTGTACTTTTTCAGAAAAGACAAAAAACTTTTGGGAAAAAGACAAAAATTGAGTTAAAATCCATGGGTTTGGACCTGTGGTCCAAACGCACCCTTAGAGATATAAATAGTGAAATTGATTTACTTTTAGAGAAGAAAAAAAATTAAAAACATTTGGAAACCTCAAACTAAAATGGAGGTTCCAAACAAGTCCTGAATCTTGATATCTGATCTGAATCCCCTTCTAGCACTACCAAAAGTTTGTTGAAAAGTAGTTATCTAGATGCCAAAGTCATCAAACGTTAGTCAATACCCATACGACATGTCGCTGAAGATTTAATACGAAATATGAGTCAATGTTGTCAAGGCAGAGGCACAGCAGACAAGTGTAACTTAATATAAAAGGTCATTAACGTCTTTAGACTGAGATGGTGTCTAGCAAGCCTACGCTGTCTCGGGGTGTAATCATAATCTAATAATAATATATCACACTAACTTCACAAAGTTTGAAAAGAAAAATAAAAAAACTTGTTGTACCTCTCAAAATAAAATAAAGTTTGAGATAAATAAGCAAATAAGTAAAATAGTAATTATATAACTTTTTTTTTAATAATTTTTCTCTCATTTCTTTCTATCAAACAACTTAAAAGGAAAACTAAAATATTTTCTATCATTTCAATTCTTTTATCTTTTTAAGTTTTCTCTCCATCTTATTTTCTTTCCTTCCTACCAAACGGAGGCTAAAATTCAACATGATCAATTCCATCTAAAATTTTATATCAAAAAAAATTTTTTTTTAATGAATATTACCTCAACTGAGACTTATATTATTAATGGAAAAAAAAAAAAAAAACCCCCCCTAAAAATAAATACGTAAAATGGCAAACCAATATAATCCCTAATGTACATTAAAATCCAACGAACTAGGATAGCAACAAGACCACCACATCCTATTACAGTTGATGATCCCAATATTAGCAAGTTTGTTAACACATTCATTAGCTTCACAGAACACATGGGAGAATAAAACTTCATCTTTTTGGATAAGAATTGATTGCATCTACCAATAAAAATATGGCACATGAGTTGATACTAAAAAAATTGAGATTAGAGTTGGTGTCCCTAACACTACACTTCTTTAGATAAAAGAAAGTGCATGGCCCCAATCATTATTCATTTTCCAAGGAAGCTGCAAAGATTTAGAACTTGGGAGATAAATGTCCAAGGAAGAATCACTCTCAAGTCACAACTTATGCCAATCATTTTCATAAGCAATGGAAATGGCATTAGTTGCTGCCTATAATTCGGCTTCAAAAGCTTAACTTTCTTTCACCAAGAAAGATACTAATATAACCACAAACAAATCCTGTAGCATTCCTAAAAGGTAAATTTCTAGGTTAGCTCTTGAACTTTTAATTTGGTACAACTTTAATTCATGAACTTTTTTTCACAGCTGAAATGTCCCTAGACTACTAAAATGTTGTTATAATAGTTATTTTACGTTAATTTTTGGACGGAATCCATTAGTTATTATCACATTTGACTAAATTACTAACAAATTTCGTTTAAAGATTAATAGAAATGACTATGGTATTAATATTTTAATAGTTTAGAAGCATTCCCTATTTTTTTTCGTAGTTGGAATGACTATAAAACTATTAAAAACATTATTGCAGTAGTTCTTTCTGTTAATTTTTGGACATAATCTATAGTTAGTACCACGTTTTGACTAAATTACTAACAGATTCCATCCATAAATTAATCAAAAGGATTATTGTAGTAATATTTTAAAAGTTTAGGGCATTTTAGCTATAAAAAAAAAATTCAAGGGACCAAAGTTACACAAGATTAAAAGTTTAAAGATTAACCTAGCAATTTATCCTTCTTCAACAAGAAGACACACTACGTGTTTAACCAGGGCCGGTAATTTTAGGCACGACACGAAAACGACACGTAATAAATGGGTTTGGACCGCACGTTTAATAATTGGGATGAAATTTGGGTCGACATGTTTAACATGAAAATAAACGGGCCGGAAACGGGCTAACACGGTTAACACGTTTATGTTAGAATTTTCAAACTATTCTAAAGCTCTTTTATAACAAGTATAAGCCCATTTGTGTGTTTGATAGAAGACCAGAAAACAACTATTGATGAATTTTCACTTACTGGGACAACATAAATCAGAAGTTACGGAGAGATTGTTTCTGATATAAAATAATAATCTTATAATAACTAGTTAATAATATAAAATAGTAAATGAATTATAGTTATAGTTAACTAGTTCATAATATAAAATAGTAAACCTGATTATGTATATATATATTTGGATTAGGATATTAGGGTAATCTTATAGTTAACAAAGACATAAATTTATTAGGATGTAAACAGTAAAACTTACTCATCATTTTGAAACTACATTTTTAAATTTGAACTTCAACTTTCCAAATTGTGGAGTTGGAATCTATGATGCTATCATTCTCAAGTAAGAAAGCATTTCCTTTTGCTTTAATATTTTGTTGTCTTTGATGTTTCTCTTAATATTTTGGATCTTGATTATGTGACAATTTGAGACTTATTTGGGTGGTGATTTGTATATGGTCACCAACTACAACTTAGACTTATGTTTTATTCTAAAAATGTTTGTCTTAATCATTATGCATATTTGATAATTCTAGTTGTTAGTTTTATATTTTATATGAATATGATGAGTTTCTTGTGTTAGTGAATTTAGAATTTTAAGTGATTTTTAATCCATAGTTTTTGTGTTAAATGGGTCAGAAATCCGTTTCGTGTTAAATGGGCCGTAAAAGGGTTTTTCGTGTTAAATGAGTTATAAACGTGTTTGTTTCGTATCAACCCGTCGTGACCCGTTTAATAATCGTGTTCGTGTGTCGTGTCGTGTTACCCGTTTATTAAACGGTTCGTGTTCGTGTTTAGGTTCCTGGCCCGTTTATTAATCGTATCGTGTTCGTGCTCATGCTTATCGTGTCGTGCCGTAATCGTGCTGGCCCGAACCCGGCTCGCGAACAATAATTGCCAGCCCTATGTTTAACTGAGTCTTCTGTATTTACCATCACCCAAATTGATGGAGGAGGGATCCAAAAAACTAGAATACACTTAGACAACGAGATGGAAATGTGAAACATACAACTTATGAAGAATGCGAGTTTCAAAGGTAGACTTGTAAGAATCTCTCACCTTGAAAAGCCCAGAAGACCTGATATAACTGAGAATGAAGGGACAAGTAGATCCCAGACTCACACTAGCCCTTTCAATGTACACCTTATTCCAATGATCTGATAAAAATATCTGTTTAAGTTTGTAACTCAACTTGAATTTGACAAAAGTTTATAGCAATTCATATTTATACCTTAACGATATGAGACCTATGACTCTTATTTTTTAAAAAGAAACAAAAACACTTCAGATTTCGAATATAAAAGAGAATTCCAATACAAACTCCTCTCCTCTTCTCTTAAACTTCAGAGATTTCGAATATGAAAAGAATTCCAATACAAACTCCTCTCCTCTCATTTACTGAGCTTAAAAAGTTAAAGGACAATCCACTCTTTATTTCTCATTTTCAAACAAATCTATTTCAGACGAAAGGCATAGAAATTTATCAACTTGATAATTTTAGAAAGTAAAAGTAACAAAAAAAAAATATTTTTCTATTTTAACACTAGACCATGGAATTAGAATAGGTTGTTCTATGTTGTTCTTTTGCATAGAAAAATATTTAAAAGTCATTTAATAAATAAAAGAAAGTATTTGAGCAGAGTAGCATATTTTATTAATTGAACAGCTTATTTAGAAGTTCCCGTGATTTCTAACCAAAAAAAAAAAAAAAAAAAAAAAAAATGCTCGTTTGGTCACGAATATTTTTATGAAGTTACGATTTATCTCTAGTTTTTTTTCCTCGTGATTAAGAGGTCTCCAAACTTTTTAAAATGATATAATTTGATTGTTTTTGCTAATAGAAGTTAAAAATTTAAGAAAAAAAGTTACCTATTTACACATGATTTACCATTTAAGAGCAATTAAGAAAAAATATTTTATGATTCAACTCACAACTTACATGTGTAATACAAGTAAGCTATTTCATTTACTTTTTAAAATTTTTTGGTAAAAAAAAAATAAAAAAAATTGAGGACCAAATTGTAGCATCATATCAAGATTAGAGACAGATCAGAACTTTATAAAAAAAAAAAAAAAGGTTAGGGACAATTTGGTCAAAAAGGAGTTGGCCATTTCTGAAAACCTCCTCTCTCTCCTCTCGAAAGATCTATTTTCGAATTCGCGGTTAGCGGGAAACTTCTCTCATAACCTTGTTCTCAAAACCACATTCATCTTCAGGTAACTCTTTTCCTTTTTCTCTTTTTAATTTATCTTCTCTTTCAACTTTATTTCTAACCAAAAAAAAAAAAAAAAAAAAAAAGAAAAAAATCTGCTTGATTCGATGTATTATTATTTTTACTTTTTTTCCCCCTCAATGCTTCCGGAATTTTGAATGAGATCGGGATTTGGAGTTCTGTTTAGAGCTCATAGTGTCTCCTTGAATCATCATCTTTGCATTTTTATACTTTAATTTTCCTTTTAATTTTTAATTTCTAATAATCCATTTTATGTTTCCGAGATCGATCTCAAAAGTCCAAAATCACGAAAATCTTTTTCTTTTTCTTTCTTTTTTTGTGTGTCTGTTTTTAATAAATATTGAGACTAAGTTCCTTGCTAATATGTGGATTTCCAGTAGCTTGATTCTTGGTATGATGGCCTGTTCTGGTTACTAATCTTAAATCCGGGATATGGTGTTAGAGATGAGAAATTGCAGTAAATAGTTTTTTTTTTTTTTTTTCTCCTTTCTTTTTTGTATGGCGGGATATACCGAGAATTAGAAAAAAAAAAAAAGAAAAAAAAAAGAGCTAGGGGGTGTTTGGAGCTCTCGCTCCAATTGAAATTTTCTAAAAGCTTGTTGTCTTTTTCTCCAAAAGTAAACCAATTTCACTATTAACGTTTCTAAATCTCTCCTAAAAACTCAAAACTTTAAATTCTATAACTTTAGGAGTAGGTCATTTTCCCAAATCATTCAAACATTTCATTGCTGGTTTTTGCTAAGTAATTTTCTGAGATCTAAGAAGTATTGGCTCTACTGAAGTCTAATTCAATGATAGGTTCTAATGTTTCCATAGCTCAGACATCCATTGTTAGTGAAAACACTAGTTCGGAACTTAAAAATCGCTGCCAAGAATAGCTACTTGAGCATTATGGATGAAGAGTACTTGAAAGAGAGTTTCAATGGCCTTGGTGGGAAGCATTCTACTGCCGAGAGTTCTATGACGCCTCTTTTTGACTGTGGTAATCTTTCAAGTGCTTGTGAGAGTGAGCAGACACCGAACCACAAGGCTTCTCGCAGTAATCCCGACACTGCAATTATTGAAAGGTGGGTAAAAAATTGCTAATTTGTCATTCTTTTCGTAATTCAAATAGTTAGTGACACTCTCTCTCTTTAGTTATCTTTTGAGAGGACTTGTTAGTTAGTTAGCAATATGTGAGGGCATGGTTATTGTAACTGTTAGTAGTTGTGGGCTTGCTGCTTGTAGTTGGTTAACTTTAGTTAGAAGTTTGTTAGAGAGAATTGGTAGTATAAGTAGGGGAATTGATAGCTAAGGAGGGAGAATTAGTAGAGGGAAAGTCCTTAAGCCACGAAGGGAAGATTTAGTGGAGTCTCGTAGGTCCGCAATTTTCTAGGGCTTGTAATCACCCCAAATCATCAACAAAGATTCAGTTTTCTCGTGTCATTTATGTGCAATTCTGGTGTTCTTGTTCTGGTTCTTATCTTGATTTTAATCTTCAATTTGCAATAGTAATGCAGAAAAGAAAAAAAGGACTTCGAGAATAAATGGTGGAGGTCTACGGCGGTTCAGTGTTATGGGTTAGTGGTTGCTTATATATACGAAATCTCATCGCTGTTTTCTTATTGACAATCTATCCTATCATATTTTATTCGGTTAATTCCAGTTTGAACTGAATAAAATCTTCGTATGGTAAATTATTCGATTTTGTGCTTGGTTTTCTGGTGTAACGTATGCTTTTCTTCATCATTTTCAGTTTGTAAGAAGTTGGAAAGTAAAGGAAGAACTACATATAGTGAGGTAGCTTTGTAAAGTTTGTTTTGTTGAGGAGTTATCACAAAGAAGATATTATGTAACTTGTTTCTCTTTCTTTGATCATGTAATGCTTGTTTTGTGAGGTCCAGGTTGCAGATGAAATTATTTCGGAATTGAATGGAATGCGTACTGAAATGGCTGTTTCTCTAGATGAGGTTCACTTGAACTCAATATCTTAGCGTTTGGTTCAAACTTACCTTTGATGATAGTTTCTTAATTGAATAATTTGAATAAGCAGTTTGATGAAAAGAACATACGGCGGCGGGTATATGATGCACTAAATGTTCTTATGGCATTGGAAATCATCGCTAGAGACAAAAGGAAATCCAGTGGAAGGGGATTCCAAGCACAAATATTAAGGAACTTGAAGAGCTTAAGGTTGTAAATATAATCACATATCATTATGAAATGACCAGCAATACATCTTGTCCTTGCTCTCTTTGTCTAGGAGGAAATCTAAGAATCCACAAACCAGATTAAGCTGCTTCTGTTTTTTGATCCTCTGCAGGCAGTACGCGTGAAACTGGTGAATAGGATTGGAAAGAAAGCAGCCTACTTGAATGATTTAGAAGAACAAGTAATGCTTTTTTTTTTTCATCTGCCTCTTTACAAATAACACCATTTTTCCATGTTATGTTTTATTATAAGCTTCATTAATTCTAGGTCTAGGTTAAAGTTATCTATAGTTGATATTCACAGCCTAGAGGTCCAAATCAGTGAAGTGCCATGCTTCCCAATGAGTATAAAGATGTACCAACATCCGACACATGTGAAATTCAAATTTTCTTTCTTTCTTTTTTTTTTTTTTTAATTTTTCTTTCCACTTTGTACCTTATTTACTTATGTATAAAACTGGTTCCTTTCTGATCATAACGAACTCACGAATGTCATTATAGTAAGACTTCTCTGCTCATATTTAGGCATATTTGATCTAGTAAGGGGAAGGCCGATAGTGGTATGAGAGTTTTGAAGATGAAAGGGAAACATCCACGAAAAATGATGAACATATGTCGGAGTTTACCGTACAAAAGTTAAATTGGTTGGTTAAAAAACCTTAAAGTCTAGTATAGGGGAGTTGATGGAAGTTAAATCAATTTTGAGAAGGACTCAGGAGTTAGTCCTCATCTGTTACACTAATCAGATCTCCTTAATCTTAACTGGGAAATAATTAGTCCGACAACCTTGCAACTCTTGTTGCATTCACATGATTTTGTGATTAACGTACGTTGACAATTATGGATTTATACTTATATTAATGCACGGATAGCCCAGGGAGAAGGGGGTTTTTTTTTTATAAAAGAGTATGGTGCCTCTGACCATCATTTATTAAAGAGAAATGAAAACACTGTCAGGACTCGAACCTCGGAGAGTTCCTACACAAATCCTTCCCCTCTCACCTGCTAAGCTAGCCCCAGTGGGTTCCTAGGGAAAAAGGGGATTAATTATGTCGTTTCTGCATCTAGAAAAAGAAAATAAAAGAAAAGTTAAAAAAAAGAAAAAAGGAAGAAGATAAATAGGCTGGATAAGTTGATGGCTGATAGTTCATACGGTACAAGTTGTTTGCGTACTTTGTTTTTCTTTGCTTATATTTTATTTGTTGAATGGAGTGATTATGTGGGCTTGGTTTTAATGTTCTCTATTTTGAACAAACTTATGAAGATTGCAGGTCTCCAATGTTTGATATCACGAAATAAGCAGCTGCTCAACTGTGGAAACTCTCCTCTGGAAGGATTTTCTTTGCCATTTTTACTGGTTCAAGTAATTGACTTTTCATCATTTTTTCTTGGTTTTGTTTTATATTTCTAATTATTATATGTTAAAATAAATTATTGATGTATTTTGCATTTGAATGATGCTGTGTGACACATGACTTTTCGGTATTGAAAAAAAAAAAAAAAAGTGGGAGACATGACCGAATCTCAGGGTTTGAACAGCCCTTTCTATAGAGTGATGTATTTGACTGTCCAAATTGCTTCTAATAGCAATGAGCTCAACCGGTCTTTTATCCAAACACCTCAAGAGTTGTTTTCAAATTAGGAAGTTAAAATCTAACGTTTTAAGCTCTGCAAAAAAGGCCTTACTTGTGTTCTCGCCTTTTTTTTTCCCCTCCTGAACTTGAATTGCAAATTTAAGGATGTTTTTGAGTGAGTGACACCAACTAACTTTGGTTATGAATGTCTTGATGTTTATCTAGACAAGCTCCCATGCCACGGTCGAAATTGAGATTTCTGAAGACATGCAGTTGGTCCACTTCGACTTCAATAGGTACATTTCAAAAATACTTGTGCCTTTCTCAAACAGACAGCAAAATGTCAGAATGCACTAACACTACTAGTCTTTCAATCTTGTCCTTGGTATCAATGGCAGTACCCCTTTCTCCTTGCATGATGATGCCTACATTCTCAAGTTACTACGCTGCCACGAGCTGCCGGAAAGCAGACACGTCTCCCGAAGCTCTTCTTCGGCTATTTCATCTTCGAGCTCCGGTATTGCCTCGGGAGCCACCAAACCCTTCTATTGGAACTCTGAAAAACATGCTCAGAGATGAACACACCGTGATGTAGCATGTAGGAACATATATTTGATATTCACACATGTATTATTATGTATAGAAAATTCCCTGCCTATAACATTATAAGCTACTTTGTTTTGCAGTACTAGTATTTGATCAGGAGTTTGTTTTTCTATCGTGTAGGTTGATGAGGAAGTGACCCTTTTGATTTTGTTCTGTAAACTACAGACGGGAATACCAACTTAAAATTTTAGTTTAATTTTTAGTAGTGTCCCTTTATGTTGGGAGTGTTTGAAGGGTAATTTAAAATGTAGAGGACACATTTTATTTTTCCTTAGAACTTTAGTGCTCATGTAATTTTGTCAGTTGAAATTTGAAAGTTGGTGCTAACACTCTCTTGAACTTCAAACTGTTAGCAAAAACATTAATTAAACTTTATACTATTAGTAAAAGCACCCATTCTTTTATATTTCACCCACTTGCAGAACAATTTTATTTTTGTTTCCCGAATTTGAAAACTGATACTTATGCCCTTCGAATTTTGAATTGTTAGCAAACAATTATTCTGTCAATTCCATCTGCTTAAAGTATGTGACACTAATTTAAGTAATAAAAAAGTTAATTCTAATTGAAATCTATAGTTAAAAAAAAAAAAAAAAAAAAATCCACCTTAAAATCTATTAAAATTCAATATCAAATATTCTAAAAAATCAATACAACTTCACGTAAAACGAAGTTATCTCTACAATTACTAACAATTATCTGCTTCTTCATTTTTTTTTTTTATTAAATAAAGTTCAATCGAAGAAAGCCATCCAACACGATGTAAACAAAGCAAGCACAAAGTTAACTTTTTTTTTCCTCTTCTTTTGAAAAGTGCATCTTCAATAAACCAAAAGGTCCAAACAAAAAATACAAACAAACAAAATGCCCACAAGCCAACAACACCGAAAAATATGAGACAAAAAATAAACATAGAGATAACATACCAAAGACTGAAAATTATAATGCATTCACAATATTTGGATTCAAAATATAAGTTACTATAAAAAAAATGAACGAAGTGTTAAAGGATCTTGCATAATCGGAAACCTTAAATTTTTAAATGACTTTTAAGGTATAATTTTTAAATGACTTTTAAGGTATTGGACTCTCTCCGTCTCTTTCTCTCTCTGAATACGAAAAAAGTTGCAGTGTTTGGCCGGGGTTTTGGTGTCACCTTCAAGCGCGTCACCGGGATTCTGACCATGAAGTTCAGTCCCCGGACTCATCTCGACGTTGGCTTTCTCGTGATGATGGCTGTGTGTGTAGCGGCGCATTCATTGGGGCGAATCTAACCCGTCTTGGAGGTGGGTTGCCCTTCTGAGGTGGTTCCGCTTAGATCTAGCTTCCGTTCGATGGCCGTTGGCTTGCTACTAGTGGATTTTTTTTTTGGTTGTAATAAGGACGTTGATGTTTCTGCTCATTTGGTGTGTTATGTGTGTGTGTGTGTGTGTGTGTTTTTTTTTTTTTTTTTTTTTAATTTTTAATTTACTCTGGTGTTTTGCTTCACTAATAATGGAGGCGATGTGCTCCGCTTGTGTCTCCCATCTATTTGTTATCGGATGTCATAGTGTGAGTGCGCCCGTTACGTGGGGATTGGTCTCGATTGACTGGACTAATCCATGAACTGTTTCGGTGTTGTTTAACGAGCAATGATCAAACTTGAAGTTTATGTGCCGAGCGGGTTTTTTCCCGTTTGAGTCTCGGTACTTTTCTTCACCCCTGTGCTATTTTGGTTTTTACTGGTGGATCCAGTATTTGATTTGGGGTCCAATTCCTTTATATTTAGGGTCATTTGTGTCTTATATATTTTGTTTATTGTGAATGAAATTTCCATTTTCAGAAAAAAAAAAAAAAAAAAAAAAAAAGGAAGACTTGTAAGGTAATAAAGATATTAGTTCAATTTAACTTTTTATCATTTAAACTACATGAGCTTTTATTACACAGAATAAATGTTTTTGTGAACAAATCAAAGTTTAAAGGGGGTAAGCACAAGTTTTCAAAGTTCAAGGATAAAGTCAAAAAGGTATTAAGGTTAAATAAAAAGCCCAAGTCTTAAGTGGATTAAATATATTAGAAGGGGTTTTTTTGCTAATAATGTAAAGTTTGAGTGGTGTTTTTGTTGACAAATTAAAGTTTGAGTGATGTAAGCACTAATTTTCAAATTTCAGAAGATAAAATTACAATGATAATTAAGTTCAAGAGTAAAAACAATACATCTTAACGTAAGTGTTCGAATGTAAGGAAATTTTAGTATACTCTTGATTTTGTTTGTTCTACGGAGGTTAGTAAATATAGCGAGAGGGTGGGAAATAGGCCAAAAGCCTCTAGTAATAAGAATTAATAGCATAAACAACTATATTATCCTAAAGCATATTTTGTAAATAAGGTTTTTTTAGATGATGATAAACAACATATTGGTAAATAATATACTTAAAAAGAACTATTAACGATAAAATTATCCTAAAAGTATTTTTGTAAATAAAGTATTTGTGAAAAATATTATATTTAAGATAAATAATTTGTTTACGACAAAATTACCTTAAAAAAATTCTCGTAAATAAACAATTTATCATAGATATAACATTTACCTCCACTACTACAAAAGTTGGCTTAGACGACGGAGATTACACGACGATTTATTGAAACCGTCGTGTAATATTCCAAAAATCAAATTTCAAATTTTTACTTCATGAAATTCGCGCGTAAACCCTTGACAAAATTTCAAATTTTTAGAGAGATTACACGATGGTTTTTGGAAACTGTCATGTAATCTTCCGATTTCATAGGATTACACGACGGTTTTACACGACGATTTAGGGAAACCGTCGTGTAATCTTCCGAAAATCACTCTAAAATTTGAAATTTTGTACTTTGAAATTCGCGCGTAAACCTTAACTTAAATCCACTTCTTCCTCATCCTTTATCATCATTTTTATCTTTCTCCTTCTCGACCTTTAAAGATTTCTCCTACCCACTATCTCCTTCGCCCACCTGCCGATAGCACCGTTGCCATACCCTCTCTCTATTCTCTCCCGGTGACGCCGCTCGTCCTCCCCTCTTCCTCATTCGACCGTCACCCGCAAGGCCGCCATCCCTTCCCCTTCATTCTCCCGTCGCCCTCACCTCTCTCTCTTTTTTTCGCTGCCACCTTCGCCACCTTCACTGCCACCCTGTCTTCCCATCAAGGCTATGAACTATTTTGCATCAAAGAAAGACAAGGTGACTTCCATATGCTCAATTTCTTGTTTTCCAACAAAAATACGAACACCACAATTCTTTTATAATTTTTTTGAAATGTAATTTGTGTATTTATTGGTGTTCAATTTTTTTTATTGTTGTTCTTTATAGACGAATCTTTTGTGCAATTTTTTGGCATTTTAAGATCTACGAACACACAATATTTTACGCATTTTTTTTTTCCTACCTACCATATGTTCGATGAAATGTCAAAATGGAATTTTGTTGATTTAATCTTAATGGTATGCATCTTAATTAATTTTTAATTTTGCAAACTTGCTAGGGCCCTAATAGATTGGAAGCTTATAGCCGGAGAATGGATTAAAAGGAGACGAGACTATAAAACAAAAATCTCGGATCGTCTTTGTCCTCACAAAGAGTGAAGTGTTGAATGTGGTATTTTGTTGTAGGTTTATGAGAGACATAGTGTTGAATGGAATTGACGTACTTGAAAGAAAAGAATATTATACTTGAGATGATATGGATTTTATTAGGGGAGAATAGACAAAATTTGTAATGCAATTAATTAATTATGATATGTAAATTGGTAATATAATGGATGATTTTTTTACTTGGATATAATGTAGCTAATATTTGTTAATCATATCCTGGGCCGTGTATTGATAACACACGACTTAGGCCACAAGTGGGAAATCACCAAAAAATGCCAAATTATTTTTTAATTCATGTTAGACTTTACACGATGATTTTAACAGAAACCATTGTGTAAAGTTCTCACTTTATCTCCATTTGCTCTATTTTTTTCTCTATTCGATGACGGTGTGAACCGTCGTGGAATATTGAGATACACGACGGTTTATTAACCGTCGTGGTATCTCAAAACATTCCACGATGGTGGATTACATTACGGTTATTTAATCGTAGTGTAAACTTTACACGACGGTTAATAACCGTCGTCAAATCCATAATTTTTCCTAGTGCTAAAACGTTTTAAAATATGCTATTAACTTTAAGCATTATTTTTTATTTTAAGATGGCCTATTTATTGTAATTTCCCGTAAGTTTAATGTAATACAAACTTATTGTCAATTTTGCCATGTGTTCATAGATTTTTCTTACATTTTCTTGTTTGTTTGTTTGTTTTTTTAAAACCACTTTGACAATACATTTATACGGTTATTTACGATTTTATACCATGTATTTTGTTTTTTATTTAAAAAGTATACATTTTTTAATAATTATGCCATTTTCCTCAGCAAACAATTAATTTGACTTTACAATACTCAAAATACCCTTAAAAAAGGGGACTAAAATTAAGTGTTTTCTTTTCTCTTTCTTATTTATTTATTTATTTATTATCATGTATTTTGTCTTCATTCAAAAAGTATCATACATTTTGAGTTACATATATTATTACATACTAAAAGAATGGATGAGGTTACTGTTCTTTGAATAGTGTGCGGACTATTCTGCCCCTTGGGCAAAGTTGTTTTTTTCCTCTAGCTACATTATATGGATATAATTGCCTTTTTTCCCTCATTGCACGGACCGATTTACCCTTTAGTCAGTAATGCCTTTTGCCTTCCACTACAATAAACGGACGGTTTTTGCCCTTGGTTTTGTTCTTGACGAGTTTGCCCTTATCAAAAGTACTGAATTAGGATTTCTCTACAGTGGACGGACGAAATTGCCCCCTCTAATCCTAGAATTTTTCTCTCACTTGTTTTATACTATTAGAATATATTTACTGCGTAAATATATATTTTTCTCTATCAACGTACATAATTCTAACTTCAAAGATGCCCAAAATACCATTGAGACTAAAAATTAGTTTAGCCACATGTGTGGAAGGGGAGGGTGGCGATCGAGGTGAGACTGAGAAGCATATATCTTTTGTCTTGAAAACTAAGGTTTTGTCTTTTTATAACTTTTTAAATGATATTTTAGATATTTTTAGACCAAAATGAAGTTTTGACTGAAAAAAGATATGGTTGTGTTTTAAATGTAATATAAAGTCTAAAATGCTCGATTTAAAATGCAGGTTATATTTTCTGAGTAAAATTAAAATAAACAATATAAAAAGGTAAATTACCAAAATTTTAATATTCAGTTTTAAGGTATCTTGGGCATTTTAGATAAAAACTAAATATTGACAGAAAGGTATAAATTTACATATCAAATATAATCTGATGATATAATATTAAAAATTTCAAAATATAGAATATAATTTTTTTAATAAAAACAAAATACAAGATACAGTAAATATTACACATTTTATCTCCCACACCTGTATCCGAACTTTTCTGGCATCCTAGAAAATTTTCCTTTAGTGGAATAACTACTATATGTGAATATTTATTTCTAAAGTGTTTTTTTTTCAACCAAACATAATTAAGAACATCTTTAATGTCAAATTCATATGCCATAGCAAACTTTGGTGTTTTGTTCAGGAAAATCATTGTATTTTATAATGTTAAATTTGACGATTGTTATATGTTGTGACAAATTTGTTACTAAATATAGAAGCTGTCAAATTTTGACATTTGATTACTATTTTAACGTTATGAGGGTGCCTTTTGGTGCATAAACTTTTTTTTTTTGATTGATTGGTCCCCAAACTCTAAAAAAAAGTGCATAACGATCCTTTTTTCAAACTCCCGTCTAATTTTGGATGGAACAAACGAAATGTGCATATCACGTGAGTGAGTTTGAGGGTATTTTGTAAATTACTAGTAATTCACATTTAAATTAAAAAAATTAACAAAAAAATAAAGACATAAATAAAAAACGTATTAATCCACAACCTTCTGTAATTGGAGGCTTTCTGCAAGTATTATGCATTAAAACAAAAAGTAGAATAGAATATAAAATATGTTATTTTTACACTTTTGTTGAAGATGATGTAAGAATAGCTATATTATTATAAGAACTGTAAATCCACTACATTAATTATATAGTCAAAGTAACCAAATGTAATTTACACTGCATTTCCGTTTGTATTAACCAAATGTAATTACACTGCATTAAAGATGCTCTTGCACCATTTGTATATGATATTAGTTGGCGTTGAGGATTTTTCCTAAATAAATTTTGAGAGTGACATGTGTTTCTCAATGTTAGAGATTGAAAATGTTAAATCAACGATCGAGATTGAAATTGATATATCATAGCTAGGTCGAGATCAAGACTGATATCTCATAGATATCGAGATTGACATTGATATCTCAAATCGTTTATTACAATGAAGCCAGATTGAGATGGAGAGAATTATAACTAAGGACTTTGAATATTGATAGATCGAGATTGAAATTAAAGTTTAGATATCAAGAGATCGAGAAGTAGAGGGATTGAAGTATCTCACGATGGATGATTGAGAGAAGATAATGCAAAGCTTGACTGTGAGTTCCTCAATTAAATCAAGACAAGTGTCTACAATCTAGAAGAAATAGTAGGGAATATTTCTTAGTAATTTTTGACAAGAAAAGCCCTTGATATTCCTTAATGACTGATCGCCTTATCTATAAATAGAGTACTTGACTCCATTCTTGGACATCCCCAAAGGATCACTTTGATTGGCCATCCTAATACATATTAGAGCATTTGTTACATTCTTAATGGTAGAACATTCCCCACCACTCAAAAACTCGTTTTAGAAATTCAAGTAGTTTTATTTTGACTTTTGTTTTCAGATTTTCGTTAGTTTTGAGGTTTTGGAATTTGAATGGATTTTGATAAAATCTCATGAAATTGAGTTTGATTCTAAATATTTAGACTCTGGGAATTGTTTATTTTCTGTTTTTGGTATTTGGAAACTGTAAGAATCAAATTTGGTGAAGTTTGCAGGTCGAATTCAAGTTGGGAACTTCCTGTTCTGCGACGGCCTGGTCAACCGGATAACCAGACAGACCAGAACTAGACAAGACAATCTGTCCTTGTTCGATCAACTGGACCTACAGGACCGGTCAACCAGGCAGAGACAGATTGCCTACAGGACCATGTTTTGATCCAACTAGCCTTGTTTTCAGTGTTTTAAAGTCAAATAACAATGTTTTAAACTATAATATAAATTTTCACAGTTAACATGCAAATCAATAATATTATTTAATGCAGTACTATTAAGCACAACAATTAAGGCCTGACATTAAAGGAATTATGTTATGTTAGATAATTAGATTATCTGTGTTGTTTAATTTAAGATTTTGGTGATTGCAATGAGGAGTCTCGGTTTACGTGAAATTCATAGATTTTATTGTCACAGAGGTAGGATACGTCAACCCTACCCTTGTGAAAATGTTTGTTTTATTATTTTGTGAATTACCTGTTTTAAAATCATTTTCAAAAATGAAATGGTTTATGAAAAAAGTTTTTAAATGGTGAGTGTATATATATATATATATATCAAATGTTTTGGGTCAAAAGATATGTATATATATATATATTGTGACACATTATTTTGAGAGACTCAAGTGAGGTTCTCTAAGGCTTGTGAAGTATGTCATCCAAGTGTGTAAGTAACAATTTTAAACTTTGTCCGGTTATATATTGGCGGTTGATATTTGTATAAATTAGGGTCATATCAGGTATCGAGATGTTACCTTTAACTGATCGGTTCACTTCAGTGGTGTTCCACTGTGGTGGTGTTTATTTCGGCTATAGATCAGTGAGTATATCTATGTATAGTGAATTTCTTTTCTGCATTTGTTTATACATTTGGCCTCGTTGATTTCATTATAACCCTTACTAAAATTTGAAGTTTTTTTTTAAATTAGACCTTGTATCCTACTAAGCTCGTAGCTCACATTTTATTATTTTAACCCCCCAGGAGGTGCTAAGAGTACCGCCAAGTAGACGGGTGTGACACCAAGGCCACTGCGGTTTAGTGGTGATCTATCTGTATTTTCATTTTAGTTATTTATTTTTCCAAGGCATGTATAACTAAACTCTCTTTGGACTGGGTTTGGATGTCTGTGATTTTATTTATTAGTTTTTCTTTCGTATGTATGAATGATACTGGAGGTTGAATTTCAAATAATCCTATTTTCAACTAGAAAACTTAATATTTGAGAATGCCCACTGTTTTGATTAAAAAGCTACTTGACTGTTTTCATTAATTTAAAATTGGTAGACTTTAGGACAAATTACAACCTAGCGCAATACTCTGATATGTTTTGCTAAAAGTGGCAACCAATGGAATTTATTTAAAGTGTGGATGAATTTCGGAATATATATATTTTATTCAAATTATTCCTTTAATCGTTCTATTATTTTAATTAAGCCCCTACACGTTACTATACCCGGTTTTGGGTCATGACATAATTGTGTCTCTTTCATCAGTTGTAACTTTTGGAAGGAATGGTTGTGTCACTCCTACACAATTTAGTATTAGAGTAGAAGGTGTTGGTTTCAAAAAAATATTACAATAGAAAAAATGTGGTAAGATTGTAGACGATTGGATAGTAGACAATAAAATTTTCATACAACTTTTACCTATGCTCTGTTGATATATTGATTGGATGTATAAAATATGCATAAAATTTTAAAATTAGTATCGTCTGATTAAGTCGATATCTTCAAAGATGATTCAATATCCAAGACATCTTAAGTTTTCCGCGCCTAATCTCGGTACTACCTGAATAGATATGTGGGCGTCTCTATTAATTGGTATGATCACTATCTCACCTTTGTATTCTTTGTTTTTTATTCTCAATACATTAGAAAAGCAAAGAGTGCCATGGATAATTTTTTTTTTCTCTAGGTTTTTCTCTTTCTCAAAGAGACAAAAATTATGAACTTGGGGAACAAATCATCTATTTATAGTGCC
This sequence comes from Ficus carica, assembly GCA_009761775.1. Lineage (NCBI taxonomy): Eukaryota > Viridiplantae > Streptophyta > Magnoliopsida > Rosales > Moraceae > Ficus > Ficus carica. The sequence goes on from VYVB01000423.1 coordinate 220,789, forward strand.
ACGAGAAAAACCCTAATTAATTTCAAACTCAAATTAATCAAATTAGTTAACTAATAATAAATTGACCTCCTCCTAAGAGGAGCTGGTTTGAGCCATCTACCATCCAGGCAATGCTTGGGTGGCACAGATCTCCTTCAAATTTTCATCTTTATCCAACTCTTGAATAATTGGTTTCTATTTGAATTCTAATATCTAGATAAAAATCTTATTTTTAATAAAAATATTTAAATTTAAATTAGCAATCTTAATGTGATAAAAATTATACACCACATGGATAAGGGCGCAATTCATGGTGTGGGTGGCCACACCTGATTATCCAATTAAGATTTATTTAAATAATCACAATAATAATTTGTACAATTAATTCCAAAGTAATAAATGCATATAAAGTGAGTATGTATTAATTAGAATTTATCAACTCTAAATCAATCAATCCAATTACCTAAGCAGTATTGTTGAGATGCCACGTGGGACTATGAACTTATAGTTTCATGCTCTATAAATTTTAATAATATTAAACTCTTTAATTAATATATCAATTTTATTAATTCTACTGTTACTCTACTAAAAACTTGAAATTACACTCTTGAAAATTATAAATATAATTTGTTCAAGGAATTCGAATCGTCAATTGAGATAATCATTACATATAGATCAATCTTCCATTAAATATTTCACAATTAGAGTTAGATTTCATTTATCCATTAACGTCTCTACTTCCGGTGATTTTATAATAAATAATACATTTATGATCTTATCACAAATTGAGCACTCTTATTATTCAATTCCCAAATTAATACTTAAGAAAACTATCCATTTACTTCATAACGAAGAAATGAATTTCATCTTTCAAACATTATCAACTACTTACTTCGCTACATCTCCAATATACTTAGAGATTTAACATTATGTGAATATGCTCAATATGTCAAAAAATAACTTAGAATTAAGATTGCCTCATACATGATTATAGTTGGTTAAAATTGTATACTCTATAGACTAACATAGTATATAGTTTGATTAACATGTGCATTTGATTAAAGCACTTTCATCCCGATGACACTTCAACAACAATCTAGATAGGATTGTTTCATTCATAATGGAGATGAACCATGCAATAATAGTTAATTAAAGAACCCAACTTTAATTATTTATTCCAGGCAATTACCCTTAAATATTTTCCTCTTGTATACAATGCTTACATGCAATATCTAAAGTCACATTAAATAATCATGGAAATTTATGATATTTATTAAGTATCAACATACATACACATAGTAGTATAATAAAAGGACATACTTATTTATTAAAGTCTTGACAATATATTCTTTGTGGGCACCAATCTCAGAAGGGTCCCATGTTCAAGAACTCCATAGGCGAGGGGACATTTTTCCAAGGAAGAAAGAATAATGTAAGATATACACTTGAACTTGGGAGGGCGGCCTATGTAATTTGGGTCTCGAACAAGTGCCTTAATTGTAATTTTTAGAAAGAATGATTGCATTACTTACATCAATTCTCTTTTCTGTTCTGTTTTCTAAAAGTCATTAAATGCATATGTGAACTTTCAAAACATTCTTACTGGAGCGGTAGCTGAGAATGACGGAGAACGGTGGAGTTGTAGATAGAGGAACGTTGATGTTGTGAAATTTATTCCAACTGGTAGGTCTTATGTAGGGTTCGTGCATGTTACGTTGGGAATCCTTGATGTAACTTTTGTTATCAATAACAAAACACACAGGAAAAAGTTAATTTGTAGTTTTGCCTTGGATTTGACAGCAACAATCATGGAACATGGCCCATTAATATAATCCTTTTTGGACATGGAGAATTTTCCCACAGTGTCAGTTGTTTGTGCATGACGTTAAAATATTTGTAAAAGAAAGATGAAAAATCTTCCCCAAAAAAATAAAAAAATCCCACCTCTTAATTGGCCATCAGTTTGTCACACTAAAAAATTGTTTTAATTTGGTGTCCACGTAACATCGCATTTGCCCAATGTTTTGCATGTAATTAATAAGAAAACTCTTGGAAACGTCCATATTACGAGTCCTCACTCCTCATGTCGTGTTAGGGATAATTATTTTAATTTATTTGTTTTCTCTTTTGCTTAAATTGTCAAATCCCCTCCTAGATTTTCTCCTTTCTTTGTAGGGATACCTTTCTTTTGTCAAAACTTCTAACAACTCGTAACTACTTAAAATAAAAGAGAGATTAGGCTCATTTGAGAGACCTTCAACCTTCATTCATAGATTCAAATTGAGGGAATCTAAATCTCCCAAAGACACCAAAAAACTTAAATAATCCACATTAATCTTTTCAAATTTCATTTAAAAACCTACAAGTTTATAGGGTAAATCCATACCCAACTCTATCAAAAATATAGAGTTCAATTCATTTAGTAATTTAAATAAAGAGATTACAACACAAAAATTATGTGATTGTAGGCATAATCTAGCAACAATTTCACAACCAGTGACAGAGCCAATTTTTTGTTTCTTTTCTTTTTTCAATGAGGACACTAATTAAAAGAATGAAGATTATTTGTCATTAAACAAAAACATAGTTATATATTTTCATTAGTAGGGCGTAATTGTAATTTTTGTTATAAGTTGAGACGTTAGTTTAGTTTAGAAAACAACTTATATTGACAATTATTTAATTTTCAAATTTTGAGTGGGGGCATAGGTAGTTAGAAAATATGTTATTATTAAATTTTTAGAAAATCTTTTGGGTTAAAAATAAATTTTCCAATGTGCCCCCACTCAGTTAGATGTGGCTTCGTTACTATCTACACTTGATTTTACTATAAGTTGTAGAGTTAGAATCCCCTATCCCTAAATTCATTTAAAAAAAAAAACCCCACTAATTATCTCACTAATAACATTGCATGATATGTGAAAAACCCATGATTCGTACAACTAACTATTGATTATTTCAAATATTAAATAAAATCCAAAAGATGAATACATAACTCATTTGAAATAAAAGAACATGGAATTGTAACACTCTACCATGCTTCCGAATCGACTTCTATTGGGATCAATATTATTGGCACTGATTCGTTGATAGTAGTCCTTTTTACTTTGAGGACTCCTACTCAACTATTAGTATTCGATATTTTGATGACTTCACTGATGTATCTTAATTTAGTAATAATTCCAGCATGAGAGATGATGGGAAGAGATAAATATACATATATATATATATATTTATATATATTTTTCTTTCTAATTTTATTTTTATAAAAGGATTTAGAATTATCCATATTTGTGCTAATTAGCTTCAGGGTTCAAACTTACAAATAGTTTTAGGTGTCTAAAGAATCAAGAAAAGCAAGTAAAAGCAAATGTATATTACCGTGCTAAAATACAAACACAAACTTAAACATATGAACCAAAAAGAAAAGAAAGAAAGAACCCTTTAAGGAGGGGAAAAAATAAATGAATGAAAAGTTAAATGTTGGGTTTATTAGTATTTCCGAAAATGTTAGGGTTTTCTTACTACAGACAAATGCCAAATCAACATAGGGATTCAACAATTCAAAAAGGAAAAAAAAAAAAAAAAAAAAAAAAAAAGAAGAAGAAGAGAGATACCGTTAATTACTTCCATTGTAGTATTACTAATATCTTCTGATAACATAAAATTATTATAGTCATTTATAAATTATAAAGAAAACTTTTCTACCTTTTTATTATTGGAGGATATTGATTTCATGTCTTTCTTTTTTTTTTTTTTTAATTAGTATTGTTTATTCTTTGCTTTTAAAGGACATCAACGATGTGGTTATCTGGGCCCAAATGCCACCAATTTGCCTCCCCTCCTCAAAAAGAAAATGAAAGAGAGATCAGAAGAATTTGAGGGAATTTTTAGTTGATTGAAATAAAAAAATAAAAAAATAAAACAAACAAAACACATCCCTTAAGAAAATAAAAATCAATGAAACAAAACATCTACAAAAGTAATCAGCATGACCCCGAAAAGCGCGTGGGACCAAACAAGCCATAATCATCTTTCTTTATTATTTTATTAAATAAATTTATTTAGATTTATAATTTCCTGCCCTTGTTTTAGACGGATTCGTCAACCCATGCAATTAATAAGAAGGTGAGATGGTCAAGGACAAACTCATATCTAAAGAATATCTAGTTGTGTATCAGAAATTTTACACGACGGATTCTTCAATATTCCTGCAAGTTCGGTCAAATATATGGATACGTAATAACTGATAAAATGTGACGACCCGAAACCGGATATGGTGACGTGAAGGGGTTTAATTAAATGTAAGCGCGTAAATAAAAACATCGAATAAATAAAACATAAAATATTTCAAAATTCACCATACTTTTGATAAAATTCTATTTTAGCCACTTTTGAAAAACATATTAGAGTATTGGGTCATATAGTAATTTTTCCTAAAGTCTATCATTTTAAATTATAGAAAACCATCAAGTAGTTTTTTAATCAAATCAGTGGGCATTTCGAATTTTTAAGTTTTTCGCCAGAAAACAGGTTTGAAAATCCAATCTCCGGTATCATCACACAAACAAACGAAAAATAAGAAATAAAAGTACATACATCCAAAACTTAGTCCAGAGAGAGAGTTAAGTTTACATGCCTTGAAAGAAATAAAAGACTAAAAATAAATACAGATAGATAACTACTGGACCGCAGTGGCCATGTACTCCCAACTAATTAGTGCTACTCCCAACATCTCCCGGGGGGGGGGGGGGGTTAAAAACAATAAAACGAGAGCTACTAGCCCAGTAGGATACAATTGACTCATTTAAAATGTTAGTTAGAAATGTTTGGCTAGGATATAATAAAATGAAATAGACCAAAACAATGCGAAATAAATAAATACAAAAATAATAACAGTATAACATAAATAGACTTACGGGTGCTAGCCTGACAACAACCGACCGGGTAAAAATCTTTTATTTACATAGAATCATTCATATATGTGTGGATATGGATAACATATCACTTTTTCTTTATGCATCTATTTGATTTGTTTAATTCATGCTCGAGCCGGATGGTGGAAAATTATCATGTCCGGTTCTTTCGGGGGATGGATCTAAAATAATTCACCTATCCTAATAATAAAAAAACCTAACTTAAATGATCATGGGCAGAGCTTTTGGTTTTTTCATGTTGTCAAGGAGTTGAACAATGAAAATAGATGGCGAGTTCCTGATCAAATTGATCGGGTCATGTAGGAACAAGGTTCAAGTCTACTGGTCTGTTAGGATGTCTCAGCTGCATACATCACTGCACTTCCACTTGACACCTATCGTAATGATGTGTTTCAAAATACGGTTAACCAACATGTTAACTAATCGATTACGATAAATTGGATCGGATTTTGCAGTTTTTTCTTCTGCAGTACCTCGACGTGACATGAGCGTGATAGGGGTTCAATAATCAGTTTTCTTTTTATTAAGGGCTAAAATCAAGACACTATTTCAGCGCCTAAACAAGGCTTACAGCAAAACTATTAACCATTGATGTCTAATCGGATAGCATTTGAAATTCATTCAACACACTCGGAGGACAACAACCCAAATCTCAAAACACCGCACTTGAATCTCTCAAAAATAATATATCTACATATATATACTTTTGACCCAAAACATTTTGATACATATATGTATTCACCATTTAAATGTATTTTATAAAACCATTTGATTTCCAAAACGATTTTAAAATCAAGAACTCATAGCAGCGTTTATAAAAGCGGGTTTGGGTAGCCTACCGCTTTAGCAAATTAAATCTACTGATCACTCCACGAATATCGAGGCTCCTCGTTTCAGTCTCCAAAACCTAAAAAATCAAATCACATAGATATCCTAAGTATCCGACATAACCCAAACTTGATTATACTAAACATCCGGCTTAATTAGTGTGCTTTAGGTAATACTGTATTAAAATATTATTATTTCTCGATTTACGTGCAAATTGTGAAAATCCAGGTTTGGGTTTAAAACATTGTTATTTGAGTTCAAAATAGTAAACAGGGCTGATTGGACTTAAACAAGGTCCCTGCAGGTATTATTCCTCTATCCGGTTGACCGGTTAGGGGCATTTTGGTAATTTTGAAGGGCAAAAATATAATTTCTCAAAAATACTTTTAAAACCTCGAAAAAATTATTTTAAATGCAGTTTAATTATTTTAAAACACATTTTAGCACACTAATCAATCCAGTTTAAGATAATTAATCACGATTAATTCTACAGGCATTACATAAAAGTTAAAATTAAACATGAAATTTGTTTATGAGAAATTGTACATGAGATTAACATGATATTAATTGTTATATACACATTATCTAAAATTAAACATGAAATTTGTTTATGAGAATATTGTACATGAGATTAATTTTAGACAATAGATTTTGAATATACATAACAATGAAAAAAAAGATAAATCGTTTAGTCTCTAAGTTTGTACAAACTTTAATCCCTGTTTTTTTTAATTTTTCGTAATTTTAATGATCCTAAATTATTAAAATGTTATTACAATAATCCTTACAGTTAATTTAGACTGAATCCATTGGTAATTTAATAAAACAATGAAGCCCACTAACGGATTTCATCCAAAAATTAACGAAAAGAACCACTAACAATGTTTTGAATAGTTTAAGGTCATTCCAAAAAAAAAAAAAAAAAAGAATACGAATTAAAATTGTACAAACTTAAAATTTTAGAATACCAATTTATCCTAAAAAAAATTTATCTATCTCATATTCCTATGGACATTAAATTTTCCTCATATGTACCATTATACGTCTATAGAGTAGTCCCGCTAAAACACTGAAGACAAATCCGTTATTTTTTGGGAACGAAAATTTTAGTTTGTCAAACATGTCATATACATTTATCAGCAAGACTACTGGCGAATTGTGATATAACAAATCAATAGTTTTGCGTAGTGGCTAAAAGATTTTTTTCAGAAAAAAAATTATCACATATATATATTATGTATTTACGTAGTGTACGCATGCAAAATAATTAAAGAGCAGACATTAAGCAGACATATACACACACATAAGGTTTAAACTGTTCAATATACATTAAATATTAAATATTCGTTTCATAAGGTTTAAACTGTTAAATATACATTAAATAATAAATATTTGGTTATGTATTATATTGATAATATTAATTGGATCTAAAGATAAAAAAATGTGCACTCCTGTTGGGTTAAAAACATCCAGATATTAGTTTGTCAGGTTGGCTTTTAGGATATTAAAAATAAGGGAAACAAACTCCACTAATAGAGATTATACAAATTGTATATTACAAACACCAAACTCTGTTCCTTAATATATATATATATATATATATATTATATCTATATTTGTCAATCTTTTATGCATTTATAATAAAAAAAGTTTATTATATTCATTAAAATCATAAACTAAAGGAATTGCTCAAAATCAAAACTCTAAATTCTGGTCAGCACTGATCATGTGTTTGTCTTTGGCCAACTTTTTCCATGCAAGAGGAGAGCCACTAATATTCTCTCTTTCTCTCTCTCTCTTTCTTTCTCTTTTTTGGGTCTTTCATAGCACCTCCCCACACAAGGAGAGAGAGAGCGAGAGAGAGAGAGAGAGAGAATGGTATAGAAGCTTATGGGTTAAGAAACTGAGAGGGGGGGGCAAAAAAAAAAAGGCCTTCTCAAAACCCTAAAAAAAAAAACAAAAGAGGAGTCTTAGCTTAATTAGCTTTGCTAATAGGTAATAGCTAGTGATAGGAGAGAGTAGTAGTAACAACAATAGCAACAACAACAAATCTCTAAATTATTGTTATAATTATTAATTAGTATATAAATACACAAAAGGTCCATCCTTTCCTTTTGCTCTTCATCCCTCACTCACAACCCCCCACCCTCTCCTTTCTTTCTCGTCTTTCGCTTTCTCTCTCTCTCTCTCTCTCTCTCTGCAACTATATTTGATGTGATTCTCCACTACTATTATCTCCTCTCTCCCTCTCTCTCTCTAAAAAACCCCAATCAACCTTTACAAAGAGAGAAAGACACACAACAAAACAACACCTCCGCCACCACCAAGAAGGAACAAAAACACAACACACCATGGTTTTTTCATCTCTTCCAGCTTATCATCATCATCATCATCATGATCCCTCCAACTGGCAACAGGTAAAAATATTCTATCTTCCTCAATTTTCTTTCTTTCTTTCTTTCTTTGTCAAAAAAGCTAGAACAAATTTTTTTTTTTTCCTTCCTTTCTCAAAAGCCAAATATTCCCACATGATTTGCGACTTTAATTTCACTTAGTTTTTAATTCTCTATCTTTATCCTTCATCACCACCACCTTGAATATACCAGATATTTGATTTCTACTTTTGTTTCTCCTTTTTTTTTTTTTTTTTTTTGTTTGTTTTTCTTTTTCAACAGCAACCAAATCATCCAATTACTGGAAATATTAGTACTACTAGTACTACCACAGCTGCTGCTTCTGTCATTACTTCTCAACAGCTTCTTTCGCCGCCACTTCCTCCGCCGCCACCGCCGCCCTCTCAGCCTCATGGAAGCGGCGGAGCGGGCTCGATCAGGCCTGGCTCCTTGGCGGATCGAGCCCGCATGGCGAACATTCCGATGCCTGAGGCGGCCATGAAATGCCCTCGGTGCGAGTCGACCAACACCAAGTTCTGCTACTTCAACAACTACAGCCTCACTCAGCCTAGGCACTTCTGCAAGACCTGCAGGAGGTACTGGACCAGAGGCGGCGCTCTGCGGAATGTACCGGTCGGTGGCGGCTGTAGGCGTAACAAGCGCAGCAAGGGAAGTAGCAGCGGCGGTGGCAGCTCCTCAAAATCTTCAGCGGCCACTGCCTCCGGTTCCTCAATCCCGTCGAATAACGCCGGAACAGCCTCAGCCGCAGACATATTAGGCCTCACTCAGCAACTCCCCGCCGCACTGCGCTTCATGGCTCCGTTGCATCACCACCCGCTCGGCGGTACTGACTTCTCCGCAGCAGCGGCAGGCGACATCGGTTTCAACTACGGGCTAAATTATGGCGCGGCAGACTTGAACTTTCACATCGGCGGAGGCGTGGCGTCATCGCTCTTATCAGGCATAGGCGGCGGGGTCGAGCAATGGCGGTTGCCGCCACCGCCGCAATTTCCCTTCTTGCCTGCGGGGTTGGACCCTAATTCGACGGCGACCGGGTTGTTCGAGGGGCATATGGGATCGGGGTTTTCGGTCCGACAGAAGCAGCAGCAGCCGTCGTCGTCGTCGAGTTCTTCGGCGGGGATTACCCACCAGATGGCGGCGGTGAAAATGGAAGACAATAATAGCATTAGTCAAGGTCAGATGAACTTGTCAAGACAGTTGATGCTGGGAATGAATAATGATGATATTCATGATCAGTACAACTGGAGTGGTGGTGGTAATTCAAGCAGTACAAGTGCTTGGAATGATGTTTCTGGTTTCAGCTCTTCTTCAACTACGAGCAATCAACTATGAAGACTATATATATATATATATATATATCGTCTCACAGTACTGCTACTGCTAATTACCTCTGATCATCTGTGTGAAGCTTCGGTTTGTTTTTTCTTATAGTGTGGCTTCAGATATGTCAAAAGAGAATTAACTTGCTCAAAATTAAGAAGAGAACAAGTATTGATCTGCCCGACTAATTAGAATATATATATATATATATATATATTTATGAATGATATCTCTACTTTAGAGCCAGATCTTGACTGAGATGATGAAGAACTTTGAGGAATATTATTACAATATATATATACTGGGCTTTGTTTCTTCTTCAATCCACTGTAAACCCTAGAATAGTAGGCTGATCTCTCTCTTTTTATTTTTTTATTTGTTAGTTTAGGGATGTTTTTTTTTTTTTTTTTTTTTTTAATTCTTGTTGATTTTATTAGGTTCAAAGTGATGAGCATGTTTACGACAGTACTGAGTGAAAGATTTGATTTACTTGAACTACTTTTGAGTTGAGTTAAATTATCAAGCGTATGTTAAATGTTGATGATGATGGTGATTATTATATCAAAAGCTAGTTAGCTAGCTACAATTATTAACTCTAGCTGATCATTGCTGTCCTTTATATATGTTGCAATTTGGAAGTTTTGTCTTGACCAAATCTTATGTGTGGATCAGATTTTTATTAAACTTCCTTAATTATGCCGCCATTTATTGTTGATTTTCATAATAGGACAAATTTCCAAAGATTAATGTTATTCTGAGATCAATACACATATTGTTCCGTTCATAGTACTATCACATTGACCAAATTTGATTTGGTATTTGTGAAGTTCTTAGTCATGATTGTGTTGGCAAAACATTAATGTAATTGAGTACTAGTTAGATTTCCTTGACAATATGGTTCCCCCCCCCCCCCCCCCTTTTTTTTTTTTTTTTTGATTAACAATTATCATTATCTTCTTCTTATTATTTTTGGCCGGGGAGAAGGGAGCTGATTGCTCTTGACCATGTCAGAATTTTTGTTGTCTTAAAAATAAGACTATTTAATTTGGTCTCTCTATCTCTCTCTCTCTCTCCCCTTCTCTCCCTCTCTCTTTTCTTTTCCTTTATTGCATCTAATAACGTATAGGAAATAATAAAGATATCACTATAATTAAGTGGTGAATATCATAATGAAGAATGAATTCAATTATTTTGTCTTCAGTTGCAATACCCACACATGGATATACACGTACAATATATATAAAAATTTCAAGGGGTATTGTTATAAGTTGTAGAATTTAATTATTCTTAGGTGGTCTTTTTATTCTAGTATTATAGAATTAGGATGGTTAATTCTTAACATTATATAGTTTGTGAACTAGGTATCCCATGGAGAAACGTGCATGAAGTTTCCTTAAGAAGGCAGTACTTAATATGTATTTGTGTTTGAAATTGGACATGTTATGTGTGGATATGAAAATCAACAAGCCTTCCATTTATAACCTAAGGAAAAGTAAAGTAATATTTTATCTGATTTCCTAATATTCTGAAAGTATATTAATGTATACAAATGCACGTCCTCAAAATGACTAATACAGAAAACAAACAACACAAGAATTATATACAAATATATGATGTAAAAGTATATATAGTAGTTTAGTAACTAGTATTAACTAAGTTGTCAAGATCAGGACCCAGCTATCTCAACAACCGATATGGTGGCTTTTAGATGTTGCATACTTTTCTATTTGATTAATTAACTTCAACAATTGATATATATCTTTATATGATCAGTGTTATTTACACATTAATATTATATATATAAATATACGATATGTGTGTGGTGTGTGTGTGTATGCAAATACACATTTAAACTTGAACATGTATTGATATATGTATCATCTTGGAGTTGACGTAGATCTCGATAAATTAAAGTATATGGAAGTACTACTACTCGTCATATAGAATTTATTAAATTAATATTTTGAGCTCCAAATGAGCAAATATTTATATCTATATTGTGTATATATATATTTTGTATGTGAAAATGTTAGTCAGTCAAAGAATGTAGGAAGAGAGAGACATCCGTTCTCTCAGTCGTAATCTCTGTCTGTCGTTAGCTTTTCATATCCTAGTTTATACCAGCAACAACAAAAGGCCAAACTTGTCCACGCAGTTGATGTTTCATAGAAAAAAGCCATAGATTTTGGCAAAATTAGCGTCTTCTCTCTAAAAAAAAATATATAAAGAAAAAAAAAAGGAAAGAAATTCTTGTGCCAGCTTCTCTGCTTATTATGCTGTCATTCCTAACTTCGATGCATCATTTAAATCTGCCATTTTAGTATATATAGCAACTGTTGTCTCGAACAACAGTATATATATATATATGTTTTGTATGTCTATATTTATATAATAGCTTTCATGGAAGAAAGAAGAATATCTCAGTGATCCCACATTGTTTTTTATTTATTTTTTTTAAATGTTATATATATATATTATTTCATTTTCAAGCACACAGTACATCCTCCTAGGGTTAGTGACTTCCAACTCTCAGAAATGATCATTAGATTTAAATATAGTTTGCTTATTATGTTAACCATATATATATATATGTGTGCATGTTAAGTTTGTTTTGGAACATATACAGAACAAAATGTTAATAATTATTATTTATCTGATATGTTTCATGAAAGGAGGAGAATATATTATAATGATTATTATTTGCATTTTTTGGGTACTATGTATAGTAGCATAATTCTATTCGCAGCAATAATTGATGAGAGAAGATAGGTGGAGAAGTATAGGAGGAGTGAGAGAGTGAAAAGGGAATGATTTTGTAATAATATGTGAATGTTCTTATTGTTGGCTGATCAAATAGTGTGACTAATTATAAGATTGAGAGAAGAGAGAGAGAGAAACAAACAGATTGTAGATGAAAGATACATAATATAAAAAAATATCATCAGATTGAGTTGGTCCAATTGTGGCCTAAATTAATAAATAATGTATCATTTGTTTGATGATAAACTTGGTATTATATAGAAAGGACAAGTCTCTAAAAAGACGGTCAAAATGCCCACTCAATCCCACACACCAAAATTCCATTCCCTTCTTTAATTTAATTCTTAAAGTAAATTATTAGAAAAATAATTTTTCTATATATTACTTTATTATTTATAAAAAAAAGAGAAGAGAGAGTGGATTCTCTACTTGCTGCAGATCAACAGCGAGTAAATATTTGTATAGTGTAGAGGACAATAGGTTTGGGTTTTTTGTTTTTTAACTGAAAAAATATAGTGGTGGTCCCGTTATTTTTTATTTTTGAGACTTCACACAGGCGGGGACTACTCCTCTGGGTCGACATAGGATTCGAACCTCCGACCTCCCATTTGGTGGATCCTTAATGTTGAATCTCATGCCAACCCAATCAACCCTGCGTGGGCGACAATAGGTTTGGGTTATCTGAGGACAACAACACAGTGTATGGTGTAGGGCGCTGGTACTTCTTGCGTACGATTTGGGTTGAAGAGTTGCTCCTGTTGTATTAATCAGGATATATGACAAGAAAATTATAATAAGGGTCTGTTTAGGGGACTAGTGATATATGGTTTTCATTTTATTTTATATTTGTCTTTTTTTTCAATTAAAAATTACTTTTCACTATTTACATCTCCAAATGTCTAAAGTAAACTCAAATTTTAAAACATTTTATAACTTTGTTATTTTAAATCCAAATGAATTGATTTTCTTTTTTAAAATGCATAGAATTTTAAGAGGAACAAAACAAGTTCTGTATTGATTTTTTTTTACGAATGTATTTTAAATATTATATTTTTTCACTCTAAATAATTTTTTCCCCCAAACGTATATTTTCAAAACTATATCTGATTTCCAAACTAAATACATCTATAAACCACCCACAAACAAGCCCTAAATATGTAATATATCCCACGTAGAGTTGTCGAAATTTTGAAGTTATACGAAGACTCCAATCTCTCCTCTTTTATGACTTCTTTTTTTAGGCAAAAAAGAGAGGAAAACAGGTGTGGTTGGAGTTTTCTTTCTTTACTTTTCGTGGTATTTTGTTTTTACATAGTCTCATCTCACCTTAGTAGACAAAACGTACGTCAGAGGTCTGACCCTTTCGCAGTTTGGCGCGCGTGAGAGCGTGACAGGTCACATATTACTAGCCGACAAACAACTGCTTTGTCAGTTTGTGAGGACTTGACGTGTCACCCTCTTCAGTCATCCCCACTGACTCCCATCTTTTCATGCACGCGCTTCAAAGCAGCGTAGAACTTACGACGTCTGCTTTTATCATATTTGCCCATCTGGCCACATTTCATTCTTTCTCTCCCCTCGTTCATTTGTTTTTCACTTTCTTATTATTGACTTACAGTCAACATCTTATATTCTTATGAGGGTCTTATCTTCAAAAATGAGAAATTCTGTTGTTCCGATTTTAATGCTAAGAGAGATAAAAGTTTATAATTATAGCTGCAAAATTGATGAAAAGATGTGTAATAATGATTAAATAAAAAGGTTGTATTTACATATAAAATTTAATAAGAATTTTCTATCTAATTACATCAAAAATTGTAAAGTTTGAATCCATAAACTTTCAAATTATTAAAAATATATATATAGTAGCAAAATTTTTAATGACAGTCAGTATTAAACAAAAAGGATAAATTACTAATTTAGTTCCTAAACATTTAATCTTGTACAACTTTGATTTCTAAACTTTTAAAATGTTTCTACACTAGTCCTTTTTGTCAACTTTTTGAACGGAATTGTTAGTAATTTGATTAAAAAGTGATGCTAACTAGGATTATATCCAAAAATTAATGGCAATATTTTTAATAGTTTATAGTAATTCCAGGTTATGAAAGAAAAGAACATGGGATGCCGCTAAATTATTAAAATGTTGTTAATAATAGTCACTTTTGTTAATTTTTAAACGGAATCCGTTAATAATTTGGTCAAAAAGTGATGTTAACTAATAGATTATGTCCAAAAATTAACATAAAGGACTATTGTATCAACATTTTAATGTTTAATTAGGGACATTCCAGTTATAAAAAAAAGTTCATGGACCAAAATTACACAATTTAAAGATTGAGAGACCAACTTAGCAATTTACCCTAAAAAAAATGCAAAGTATTATCTCAAAGCCACATATAATGACGGTCTTGTAAATCATTACCCTGCTACTACAAGTAAAAGCAATGAAAAAATATGGGTGTTCTACTAAAGATATTGGACAACAAAGTATACTTCAAGCAACCCTTTAAATATCCTCTACAACACACAAAAATTTAAGGTTGTACTACTCTATGTATATCCAAATATTAAGCTTCTATTGACTCTCAAGTCCGAATCTAAATTTTTCATTTTAATTTTTGTCTTTCTTTATAACTAATTTTTAAAATTTCAATCAATTTTAACTTAAAATTCTATTTTAAATTTGTGTTCCAAACAGAAATTTAGTTATTTGATTTTCATTTCTTGAAGTTGTGTTCCTCATCATGACTTTTTTTTTTTTTGGTGGGGTGGGGGGATCAAAAGCTTGTATTTATGGTTAAAACTGATAATGATATCCCTAATCTATACGTATATGCAGACCAATACTAGCTATTCTCTAACCCCCCAAAAAAAAAAAAAAAAAAAGAAAAGAAAAAGAAAAAAAAAAAAGACCAATACGAGCTATTGGATATAGTAATGTCTGCATCGTTGACGACATTGATTATTACTTCCTTTTATACCAAAATTGGAAATTTCATCTAGTTGACATTCATTTGTTGATTTATTTTACCTTAAGAAAAAAATAAAAAAGAAGAGTTTGTTTTCCTTCATCCATTTCTTATGTACAATGCCTCAAGAATATCCTAATAGTAATTTCACTTCCTTAATTTTCTCACACTAATTTTCATAACGTACTTAACTAATGTAATCGATAAGTGTATGTTTTGGCATGTGCCAAAATTAATCAGGTCAATTATAAAGAAAATCATGAGAGTGCATAATAGGGTAACGTAATTTAACAACTAACCCTATCATAGATGCAGATACGAATCCCTCATTGCTAAAGTTTTCTTTCATCTAAAATAAGCAAGTTCCTTGAAAACATATAAATTGGCAAGCGTATAATTTGAGGAACAATATTTAGAAGAAGATATAAACGTATAATTAAACACACAAACATGTACATATGCAACTTCGAAACTTTTCACATATGTGCTAATTAATGAAGAGAAATAAATCGGTATATACAAGACCAATTAAAATAAGATAGTTACATGTTACACATGATGTAATATATATACGTAATACATACAAGGGTTAATTTTAAAATAACACCTGTAGGAATTTTATTTTTAAAAATAATACCACTTTTTTCCCCTTCATTACTAGCACTATCACGTCATCAAAGTCTATGATATGTGGGGCCAGCAGCATTTATTGTATGCCAATTACAGGTTTACCCTCATCTCCCACCAGCCAAATATCCCTCTCCCTCGCATGCTCCAAAAAAAATTTTCAAACCAACATCTACAGTGTTTTAGAGAGAGAAACTGAAATCTAGAGAGAGAAAGAGTTGCCACCCACCGAAACTGCTCGGGAAACCGTCCGAAACCACCACGAAAGCCCACTATAAACCGCTTGAAAGTCTGTAAAAGTTGGACAATCTTTAAAATTACCCATGTCGAATCCCATGAAATTGGCTGAGAAAAAAATTACTCCCGAAAAGAGATCACTCCGAGTAAAGGTTTCGGCATATAAAAGGCCAATCGACTGAGAAAAGTTCTAAAAAACCGTACCAGAGGAGCGAGAGAAGGGTGGCCGAGGAAAGGTTGAAGAGAAAAACAGGGGGAAATTGAAGTTAAGGAATCAAAGAAGCGAAAAGTTCCGTAGAAGAGAAGATATCATAAGTTGAAGAGGTAAAAACGTTGAGGCCATTCCGCGTATGTTGTCATGGACCTCCGCCGATAATGTAAAGTTTGATGATGTGATGTCGGCTTTTATCGCTAAAGAAGAGAAACATGTAATTTATATACTTTGTATATATTTATGTAAGTCGTATCATTTATAAGTGTTGGTTATTTACATAATGACCGGATGGTCATTTTTGTATTTACCATGCCTTTGTTAGATTCAATACTAGTGTCGGTCATTTTCATAATGACCGGATGACCATTTTTGTATTTATCGTGCCTTTGTTAGTTTCAATACTAGTGTCGGTCATTTTCATAATGACCGGGTGGTCATTTTCATAATGACCGTGCCTTTGTTAGCTTCAATATTAGTGTCGGTTTGTTAGCTTCAATACTAGTGTCGGTCATTTTCATAATGACCGTGCCTTTGTTAGCTTCAAATGACCGTGCCTTTATTAACTTCAATACTAGTGTCGGTCATTTTCATAATGACCGGGTGGTCATTTTCATAATGACCGTGCCTTTGTTAGCTTCCATACTAGTGTCGGTCATTTTCATAATGACCGGGTGATCATTTTTATATTTACCGTGCCTTTGTTAGCTTCAATACTAGTGTCGGTCATTTTCATAATGACCGGGTGGTCATTTTCATAATGACCGTGCTTTTTGTTAACTTCAATACTAATGTTGGTCATTTTCATAGACCGGGTGGTCATTTTCATAATGACCGGGTGGTCATTTTCATAATGACCGTGCCTTTGTTTGCTTCAATACTAGTGTCGGTCATTTTCATAATGACCGGGTGGTCATTTTTGTATTTACCGTGCTTTTGTTAGCTTCAATACTAGTGTCGGTCATTTTCATAATGACCGGGTAGTCATTTTTGTGGCCACCCGGTCATTATGAAAATGACCACCCGGTAATTATGAAATGACCGATACTAATATTGAAGCTAACAAAGGCACGGTAATACAAAAATGACCATCCGGTCATTTTCAAAATGATCGACACTAGTATTGAAGCTAACAAAGGCCCGATCATTATGAAATGACTACCTGGTCGACACTAGTATTGAAGCTAACAAAGACACAATAAATACAAAAATGACCATCCGATCATTATGAAAATGACCGACACTAGTATTGAATCTAATAAAGGCATGGTAAATACAAAAATGACCACCCGGTCATTATGTAAATGACCAACACTTATAAATGATACGACTTATATAAATATATATAAAGTATATAAATTACATGTTTCTCTTCTTTAGCGGTAAAAGCCGACATCACATCATCAAACTTTACATTATCGGCAAAGGTCCATGACAACATACGCGGAATGGCCTCAACATTTTACCTCTTCAACTTACGATATATTCTCTTCTATGGAACTTTTCGGCTTCTTTGATTCCTTAACTTCAATTTCCCCCTGTTTTCTCTTCAACCTTTCCTCGGCCACCCTTCTCCCGCTCTCTGGTACAGGTTTTTTAGAACTTTTCTCGGTCGGTGGCCTTTTATATGCCGAAGCCTTTACTTGGAGAGACCTCTTTTCGGGAGTAATTTTTTTCTTAGCCAATTTCGTGGGTTTCGACATGGGTAGTTTTAAAAGATTCTCCAACGTTCACAGACTTTCAAGTGGTTTATAGAGGGCTTTCGTGGTGGTTTCGGACGGTTTCCGAGCGGTTCCGGTGGGTGACAACTCTTTCTCTCTCTAGATTTCAGTTTCTCTCTCTAAAATACTGTAGATGTTGGTTTGAAAATTTTTTTTTGGAGCATGCAAGGGAGAGGGATATTTAGGCTGGTGGGAGATGAAGGTAAACCCATAATTTGGCATACATTAAATGCTGGTGGCCCCACATATCATAGGCTTTGATGACGTTACAATGCTAGTAATAAAGGGAAAAAAAGTGATATTATTTTTAATAATAAAATTCCTACAAGTGCTATTAATGAAATTAACCCCATACAAATATACATAGATATATACCGGCATAAATATATAATATATATATATCTACGTATACATAGTAATCCGCTATATGTGTGTTCAAACCGGGATTGGTCACCTTGAAAGAAAAGAATCTGAGGTTCTTAAGATTTACTTTTTGTGAAAACCAATGCTTCTTGTCAACAACGAATAAAGCATTCAAAGATCGAGTTTGGTCTCAGTCGTCAAGAAGAATTATATATATTAAGATCCCGAAATTGCTCATTTTCAAATATGGGCATCTTCTTCTACATTCCTATATATGTATATATATTATGTATATATTTTCTCAAAAGGTACGCCCAAGTCAAGCAAAACCCTGTACCATCGAAGATGAGAATAGAAGAGATCTAATTTAATTTAATCAAGTCTCGGAAATCAATGCCCAACAACACACACACATTATATATATATATATATATATGTATATCCTTAATATATGTTCTACTCTCTAGTATCTATATGTGCTAACTACGATGGATATGGCCACATGGGTAAGTGTGATATAACTCTCTCGCAGCTTTCACTTTTGAGACGTCCTGTTAGACGACATTCTTTTTCTCTCTACATGTCTGTTTATATATATATATATGTGTGTGTGTGTGTGTATATGTATATACATGTGACCATCTAACAGTTAAAGCGGAGAAAGAGAGAGAGAGAGAGAGAGTAGATTGAGATTCCAGTTAAGCTTATATTGATCTGGCTGATCATCAGGCCTCTCACGTTCTCCCACATGTTGTCAATCATGCTTATGTCCCTCTTTTTTATTACGGAAATTTCATGCATGCCTGACCCCACCTTCATCATCTGGGATATATATATATATATATATATTTATGCATGTATTGTTGGATTTCCGACTCCTATAATATCAATGCATATACATATACAGTTAAAATTTGAGCCCTAATTCTCTCTCTCTCTCTCTCTCTCTCTCTATATATATATATATATATATATATATATTTTTTTTTTTCCAAATGACGGTGATAAAGTACATTTCCATTAGTGATCAGTACGTAGCCCTAATTTTGTATAATACTCATAATAATGTAATTGCAGAAGAAAATAAAACAAAACACATAAGGTTTGTAATATTTCACCCTTAATATGAGAGTTATATCAACTTTCAGTCATTGCATTAATATATTATGATCATTAATTAGTTTCCAAGAGAAAATCGTATATCTCTTAATATTATGTGTTTTTCTCTAAGCCCGACTCTGTTAATAAACCTTGATAACGACATTCTTATTTATAAAGAAAAATAAAAATAGCCAAAATAACATATGTGAAATTCTTAAATTACCCTTAATGAAATTTTGGAAGATTGGAGGCTTCATGTCCTCTTCCCATCCTATAATTAATGACATTACTATGAAAGTCAATTCATGTACTGTCTCTATATCGGGACGGTAAGGTTACAAATTGATTATATATATTTCTAATATAGTTAGGGAAATGCTGTAGTATCATATCATAACATTCCATTAAACAAATTGTCATGTAGTTGTTGGTTTTGCAATTTTGTGCTTGTGGAGCTGGTATTAATGATATAGAAAGAATTAGCTCAAGTACAATTATAGCCCCGCTTTTGAAAGATTTACTGTCAACATTTAATCCAATCAATAGCCGTAAATTATATATGTTTCTACAGATTCCCAAATTACAATTTCTTTTTTATTTTTTTTATTTTTATAGTCTTTATTAAGTGGACCAAACAAAGTCTTTGACAGCGGATCGTTTCTTTTCGATGAGCATATTTAAGCATCCTATGAAGTGAGGATCGCTTTTCCAAAGTTTTCAAAGAGCAATTTTGTCATTATAGATATGTATAATATATATATATATATATATAAATGATAGTACTCTTGATTCTAATCCCATGTTGCATGATTTAGCAGATCAGATCGATCCATTGATAGTTAAGATTAGGAGCGAAATAAGAGAAAAAGTGGAGGGATGATGGGTCGGATTAGTAAAAGATTTTGACACTTAAAATTGTTTGATGAAAGAAAAAAGTGAGAAAATGCATTAGATGATAGATTTTAAACTCTTAAAATAACCCTAATTTAATCTCTCTAAGAACAAAAAGGAATAAGAAAAAAGAATTCATACTAAACATTATAAACCTTATAAAAGAAAGGCCAAGATCTCCTCCATATATTCCTTAATTACCTAGATTATATGTCTTTCTTTTCGTACTGTTTCTTTTCATCCTACCAAACATATCCTTACAAATGAATAATTTAAGTCTTCTAAAACAAACGTCCTACATTGCATGCATGACATGGATTTTCTTTGCCATAGATTATCCATCAAGGAATTAATTTATGAATCAATAATTGATGGAATCTTACAATATTACAAATGCACGTGTACTTCTTTCTTAAAACAATATGGGCTCTGAACTGGCTTGGACTATGATATTCAAAATTAAGTTAACTATTCTAAGGTACTATACGATTTTAATCATGGCATTGGAAATTAATTAATTTAGTATAATTATATTAACTAAGCCAGAATATGTTTGGATTCTTGATTCATTGGAATTGTTGGTTGGAAAGTTCAAGACCCAGATGCAGTTTCAGGTAACACACACATTCATTCAATCACACTTGCATAAATGCACACATTTGTATTTATATATATTTTTATGTATAGAAAAGGTGTTCTTCACTCTGGCAGGCAAATTCATCCGGTAATTATAACTTTTTATTTAAAATCTTATAACAACGTGTTGATTTACATTTAATTTTATATTTAAAATATTGTAATATGATATTATTAAATATCGATACGAAAAACAAATGTCGGAAATATTTTATATTTAAAATCACCTAATTATTATAATATTTAAAAAAAATTTACGAGCTCCGTTTTGTAAGTTTTTCTCATTAATCAACACCAAATATATTAAAAAATTTTATATGCGCTATGATATTTTGCAAAGAAATATCTACATAGGATTTTAATAAGCTTAAATATCTTTTATTCGAAAGTGGCCGCTGTCTCATCTTGCTGCAATAATAAAACATAATATTAAAATATATACACACACAAACAAAAAACGTATATTATTTTTTTCAACGAAAAATACGTACAATTTTTTATCTTTAAGTAAATATATTCTTTTTCAAGTGTAAATTTCTGAGAAACTCTACAATGATTATAATATAAATATTAGACGTAAAAAATACGATACTCTAACTTTACCAGCTAGGATTTATTAGTAGTGGGTTAAAATTTTTTTAATCAAAATATAAATATACCAACATATATATCTATATATGAAATAGTTTTTGTTTATTAAATTCATGATATATTGACACATGAAAATATTAGTTTTATATCGAAATAAGACAACATATCAATGTCAGTTATATGCAATTAAAAATAAAAATAATGTAAGAAAGAACCTGAAATTGAAGTCTTGATCTTAATATCTTCATAATACTATAGCCATTCAAGTTTTACATCTTAAAGCTCCAAGTCTAATATATCACCTATAAAAATAAAAAAAAAATAAAAAAGTTAATACACTTGCAAATGACATTATTTTCTCAACAAAAGAGCAACTATGTTAAATTCATATACCTCAAAATATCATTTTCTTTTCTTAAATATAAGTTGTACTCGACGATCTTTCATAGAGGCAAACTCATCTAAAATTGATTTACTACTAAATTTTGTAGCAATTTCCTTCTTAACATAGACAATCAGGCAGTCATTTAAAAAATTATCTTCCATATATGATATATAGGACCAATACCATTACAGCCCATGAGCCTAAAATTCTTCACAAAAAAAAAAAGGCATGTCTAAGTTTATCACAAACTAAATTGAAAAAAATTAAAAATTGTATTTAAATTCAGAATATTAAACAATGTTATTTCTAATTTTCTCAGCTAAAATCCACAATAAAAACTAAAAATCACTAATTTCTAGTGAGATATTTCCAATTTTCTAATTGGAATTAACATATTATCATCAATACATAAGAATAAACAAAATAAAAAATTCAGAAAAAGCATTAGCACCATGGCCTGTCAATTCCACATTAAGACAAATAGAAAAATTACAATTAAATTAAAAAAAAAAAGAAATGAATTAGAATAAGAAGCGAGAAAAAGAAATACAAACCTAAAGTAGAAACGAGAAGTTGAAGAAAAATGAATTGACAGACCAAGACGAAGTTGTCTCAAGTTGAGAAGAAATTTAGTACAATAAACCAAAAATAAAAAATAAAAATCACACCTTGAATAATAGAGAAAAATTTCAAATTTGTTTGGGAATGGTGGAATGAGAAAGTGAAGAATTAGCTTCTTTTGAAAGCTTTTAGTTTATGTGTAGACAAAATATTACCTAGTATAATAAGCCAGTCTTTTAAAATATTGGGCTATTAACATTGTAGTTCAGATTTAGATTTTAGGTTAAACCACTAGGCCCACTAATATATATGAATTTAATAAAACAATTTTATTTTTTAAAAATCAAATTGTCTGCCCAATAAATATAGAGAACTCTTAAATTTAAGGGGGATAAGAGTAGTTTATGCACTTATAAATTTTTTAAAATTAAAAAAAACCCCACTATATAAAAATTGTAAAAAAAAGTCAGAAAATTTTAAAATTTAAAATTTTTAACACCCCCGGGTCATTGTAGCACATAAATCTCCATATGCATATTAGAGTATCATGTGTGATTGATAGTGGACAGTAAGGTTTATTTTATTTGATTAAATTTTTTGTTTAAATAATGCATGCTAATATCAGCAAAAATGCAAGCATGGAATGGATGCTTGCGTGAGGAAGCACTCTGTTTTAATTTTTATTAATTTGTGGATTTTGTTTGCTCTCTAAGTGCGTGTGTGCATGCAGAGGCGGAGGGAGCGGGGTGCGTGTAGCCCCCTCTTAAATTTTTGGTTCTATTAATTTTATTTTAAATTTTATTTTAATTTTTACAATTTATTCTTACTGAAAATAAAATATTAACATATAGTTCTTATTTTATCCCTATTAAAAATAAAAAAATTCTCACATAACCCCCATTAATATTAATTCTGATAAAAAAAGTTTATATTTTTACTACTTTGTCCCCACTAATATTAAAAATAATCATATAAATCTACTAAAATAAAAAATTCTCATAAAATTTCCATTAAAATTTGTTTTATCTTAAAAAAAATTTAGTATATGCGTTAAACTGAAAAAAAATTCTTGACTCCGCTCTGTGTGCATATATATATATATATATATTACGTACATGTATGTGTGTGTGTGTGTTTGTGTCCACTAATTATATAATGATGAAGGTTAGGACGAGACGACCCATCATGGGAAATGGAATAATAGGAACATTAATATAATAGCATTATAATACTATAAATTGATATAAAGATTTTTTTTTAAGAAAAAAAAAAAAGAAATTGATAAGGAAGCCAAAAGAAAAAAAGAAAAAAAGTGAGTGTCAAAATCAATGTGTGAAACACAAAACCAAAACGACTAAGAAAAGCAAAAGGGAGAACAATTCTTATAAAAGTTTGGTCCGAGACCGCGCGCAGAATACGCTCTGTCTGTCAAGTGGACCCCTTTTTTCATTTATTAATTCTTTTTTTTCCTTTTTATTTAACAGATAACAGAAAAGGCAACAAGCTTTGTTTCAAATACTTATGCACGAATAAATAATGCATAATTAAGTAATGAGGTCTACTAAAACATTGATTTTTAAAGATAGTAGTTTCAACTATATTTTCTGATATCAAATTCTACTTCGCTTTGTTTTCTACGTGTGTTTAATTACATCAGAGTTGTTTCGCTCATTTGGGGTTGGATTAATTCTACTTTTATTTTATTGTTATTGATTATATGTTGAGGATGGATAGGTCATGAATTGGTGTTAAGAAGGTATCAACTCATTTGAGATGTTTCGATATATCTATTAATTCTTTCATCAACTACTAATATATAATACTGTAAAAAAAAAAAAAAAAATTTCTCATCAAACTTACTTTGGCCCCATCTTGTATAAAGTTTATGCAGCCCTTGCAGACGTGTAACTATAATCTACAGATAATGAGAAGAGGAATAATTACGAAAACTGTATATATGTTTCTTAATTACAAAGTTAGAATATTATCAATATTTTCTAGTTAGTGAAAGGAGAAAATTAGAAACATAAATTAAGCTCTCTATAAAAAAATAAAAGAAATATAAATTAAGCAGTAAGGTTCGTATAGATTTTAAACGTGTTGGAATTGACAACAAGAGATGTCTTTTTGGGCCACAAATTCCCTGGTATAGCTGCAAAAGGCGAAAGAGAGGGAAATAACATAATTTATATATGGGATGGAAAATTATAGTATAATTTTTAAGGGAGTGAAAATAATAGCATAATTTAGTTTCCAATTTTAAAAAATTCCCAAAATACCCCCTATCCTTTCTTCTCTCTCCCAGAACACTTGCCTTCCCCGTCACCGTCACCGGCGCCGTCAATGTGCACTCCGACTTTGTTGCAGGCAATGTGGATTGAGACTCTGTCAGGACAAAATCGTGGTGCCACCGGAAGGAACCCTCGACGGCCGGCCTTGCACCTGCTGGAATTGTGAAATCACTGTGGTTTTTTTGCAGGCGACGTGGATCACAATCTCGCTGTGACGGCTACTTGGTTTCGATATGCTTCGCGAGCGTGACCTAGTATGATGGCAGGAATCACGACCCAACCCCCGCTAGCGGCTCAAGCTCGTTGTCTTCTCTCCGACGACGACCTCTACGTGGGTTGGGCTTTTCCAGGGAAACTTCGAGTGCGTTTGGGTTAGGGATTTGGGGTAGATCTAGGATTTTGCATAATTTGGGTACTAGTAAAAAAAGAGAATACCACGATGGTTAAAAAACCGTCGTGGTATCCAGGGTCATGGAATCTATTTGGATTCCACGATGATTTTTTAACCGTTGTGGAATAGACAAAACTGACGCCAAATACGAGGTAGAGAGGGCTATTCCATGACGGTTTTCAATAAAAATCGTCGTGGAATATTAATATAACACTATTGATGCCAAAAATCTCTGGCACAACACCCGATGTGATTGCTTGGTCTGATCGGTTTTGCAAAGTCACTCTGCGGCGGGTCACCTGCTAAAGGGAAGCACTTGGAAGTGATAGGGACACTGGTGGGGTGTTTGCCACGGGCACTCCGATGCTTAAGTCAGTGAGGGATTTGATGAGCAAGCGGAAAGACATAGTTTTGGCAAGGAAAATTGTCTATACCTGAATAGGTGGGTTGACCCTTTATTTATAGACGTTCACCACGGGCTCGGGTTGGACTTCGAGTGCTCCCGGCAGATAGACATGCTTCAGGTGTGCAGGCACCGTGTGTCCAATAAGCCAATGCCGCGTGTCCATGGTCTGGTGTCAGGGGACACTAGGGTGGGCTAATGCCGGCACCAGTGGGTATAGCCCCAGTCTGAACAAGCAGGGAATATTGTCGATGGGATAGGCGCAGCAACAGGCGAAGCGTCAGGTGTCAGGGGGCGGATTGAGTGTTGTGATAGGGCACCGCCGTCAGCCTGGACGGGGCAGTGCGACGCGGACAACAAGGGACCCACTAGTCTAGGGGCACCCAGGAGTTGTCCGAAAAGCTCTGCCCGGGCCGTGACCTGTTCAGGGTACGCGGCACATATCAGCAGTGGTAAGATCGAGCCGGTCAAATAGGTCCCACGGGAAGAATGCCTGGTCGGCTCGTGTCTGGTCCGTTGTACTCGTTCAACGCAAAGGGGTCTGGTTTTAATATTCCCACACGGTTGGTTCACCTTCGGAAAGGTGAATCCGTTGTCGGATCAAATTACACCATCAACATAAGCCCCCCGAGCATCTCTGGACTGGCCAGACCAGGGATGCTCATGCACCGGCCAATTCGGGTGATCGCGCTCTTAGTGGACTGGTCGGATCTTGTCGTGATGTGCTCGGTCTGTTCGAGTTGTCGTAGGTCTACTCTGGTCATGTTTGGTCTGGTTTGTTCGCAATAGTGGTGCATAAAAATCTCTGGCACATGTCAGTAGTTGCCATACGTCATGCCATGATTGGCGGGAAGTCAGATCGACACTTTGAGAAACGCGCCATGATTTCCTGCCCAAACCCACCCGAATAAATAGGGGGTGGGTGCCCCCATTTTCTTCATCGTTTACGAAAAGCTACTGAGATCTGCCGAGAGCTACCAAGAACTTCTGGTTGAGTTTCCACAACTGTCAATTTCGAGAAGATCCGAGAAGGTAAATTCTTTCTCCTTTCATCTTTCAATATAAAAGACTATTTTTCAGATTCGGAGAACGACAACCTTTCTGGGGACATCAACATCACGGGTAGTTCGAGCTCGGTCGTAAGCTCGAGTTCGGATGCGATCGGAGAATAATTTGAGCAGGGGGCCAAGACACCCGACTACATATCGGATATCTCCGACATTCCTTCCCCGGACAGACCCGCCGTGCCGACCAGTCATGCTCGAGAAGGTGCTGGTTGGCTGGACAAATTTTGGAGATGGGGCCGGCCACTCAACCGGACACAAAGTTTTCGAAAAATTGAATGGGGTCGTCCAAACGCAATCGACTTCGGTGGTCAACCTTACGGCTGGTGATGACATTACGTCGGAGAAAACGGCTAGCCATGTTAGCACGTCCGGTCGCGAGGGGTTCGAGAGCTCGAAGAGCATGGCTCCAGCCAGGGAGCCCGTCCAGTCTCGTCAATGTGGTCGCAGCCAACCACTATGCATCAATGGTCTACTCGTGTACCAAATGGCGGACACGGAGATGGTGGACCGGGCATGTGATCGCCCAGTATATACAGTGGATTACTTCATGTCGGCGGTCACCTCGCAATATCTGGAATCGCTCCGGGAAGAATTCGAGATTCCTAATGACGTAGAGATGCTGGTCCCGGGACCAAACAACCTGCCTTCCCGACCACCTCCTAGCTACATCACCTTGTCGGCAGAGTTCTTCCGAGCAGGGCTTCGTTTTCCGTTTCACCCTTACCTTAGACGGGCGCTCCGAAGACTCCACGTCGCTCCGATGAAGCTTAATGCCAATGCTTATCTCATTTTGATAAGCTTCTTTGTTCTCCCTTAATGCCAATGCTTATCTCATTTTGATAAGCTTCTTTGTTCTCTGGACAAAGAACTATGCCTCGGAGTTGCCGTTCAGGGCCTTCCAAAACCTCTACTGGATGAAGACGGCTCCATTATCCGCCGGATCTTACTACTTCCAAGGTTACCAGGGGGCTTTCATTGCTGGCTGCCCCGACTCAGACAAGAACTATAAGCACCTATGGTTCTTTGTGTCGGATCGGTGGTTGCACGGTCACTTACCATATGACGAGGTCCCCTCTTGGGAGTGCGTCCCGATCACATTCAGGAGGGGGTATGTTTGGACCCAGGGGCCACATACGGAGGCGACAAACTTGGAACGAATTGAGAGACTCCATGACAAGGCGGACCTGAAGAGGAACCAAAACCGACTACTGTCAACCGACTGTTTGGCCAAGTACAACTGGTTTGGTTCGTCTTCAACGTTCGACTACCCGCACGACTGCCCAAGAACAATGAGGCCCAGGGAGGTCACGGTGGCGGCACGTATGCCTGACCCGATGGTCCATTATCGTGCCCGGATAGTCACCGTCGAAGTCACGACTACCTCTGGTCAGCCCAAAGTTCCGTGGGGGGTGCCGGTAATCTCAACCTATGGTCTGCAGTATAGCAGTTCCTCCCCCAGGGCTTGGGGTCAGAGGATCACCGACGAGGACTTGGATGAGGTGATCAAGCGGTTCTACCCAGCATGTGGTCTTCGGATCGAAGGTTGTCTAGCTCGTTTATTTTGTTAAGGTGTTATCTCGGTCAAGTACTAATATCGTTGTATCTCGTTTGCAGAACCAGGGATGTCTAAGCAGGGACAACGTGGGAGCAAGCGACCAGGACCGGGTTGCCCGATTGCAGCAAAAGTTCGCAAAGACGGGTGATGGAAGTAAAAGCCACCTCGGGAGCTCGGTCCCGATCAGCCAGCCCTTTCCCGACCCACCTGTAGCCCGGGTCATCCGGCCACGAGAAGAGCATCTGCCATCTAAGCCTGCTACTCGTAGTCGAAGGGAAGATTCAAGGGCTCGGGATCCTCCAGCCTCGGTCTTCGGTGCTGAGCCGGTCAGAAGGAAATCCTCTGTTCAACGGGCGGTTGTCAAAAAGTTTGATGACTGCCTAACTGAAGTAGCGGAATCTTCTCGGCGTTCCGACCACGTCTAGGCCAGTGAGGATATGATCAACAGGCTGGTCGAGGTTGTCTTCCTCGCTTTCTTGAGCAATGCTGCAGCACGGGGCTACTTCAACCGCATGGAGGAGAAGGTGGCTTCGCTGGTGATGGAGGTTAAAAAATCGAAGGATGCCGAGAAGGAGGCCAACGAGAAGGCCAGGAAGGCCGAAGAGCAGGCGGCCAAGGCGGAGGAAGCCCAAAAAAGGGTAGAGGATGACTTGACCACCAACCGGTTCGAGCATTCGCGCTACTTCCAGGAGGCCCTTCCCGCTGTCCTTGAAGCTGTCGTCGACTACCAGAGGTTGGCCGAATTCGAGGCCCATCTCCTTGTTGAATATAAGGAGAGGATGCGGGACATGAAAGCCGATTTTGCCATGTCCAACCCCACGGTGACCAGGGTGGACTGGTCTTTTGTGCTCGAGATCTTTGGGGAGATCGTGCATGAGGAGGAAAGGCTAATGACTGGAGTTGAGGATGGGGAGGTGATTGAGGGTGTCCAAGTGACTGAAGACGTGGTGGTCATTGACGAGCTGGAGGTTCGTGCTGACTCGGCGGCAACCGAGCAGGCTGCTCTAGCTGATCAGCAATCTTAAATTATTTTATTTTTTTAATTATTTTTTGTAGTCTCGGGGGTGCCCCAATTATACCCTCTTCCTCATTAAGTTAAATAAAGTTTTTGGAACTTCTTTTCCATACTCTCTAGTTATTTTTACTTTGCATTTAACATTTTTTGTCCGAGTTTAGGGTCATACGACCCTCGTTGCTTGTGGTCTGCCTGAGCAGACTTTTGAAAGGTCTTGCTCGGGCGCCTCCTATGGTCAGCTTAGGTGTTCCTTGGAACGACCCAAGTCCAGCTCTGGTCAGCGTCCAAAACAAGGACCTTCCTCCGTGGTCCGGGAATCTCTGAAGTGTGGGGTCTGCCTGTGCAGACTTTTGAACGGTCCTGCTCGGGCGCCTCCTATGGTCGGCTTGGGCGTTCCTTGGATCGACCCAAGTTCAACACTGGTCGGCGTCCAAAACAATGACCTTCCTTACTTTAAGAATACACGGGGTTGGTTTGAACAAAACCTTCATTTCATTGAATTA
This sequence comes from Ficus carica, assembly GCA_009761775.1. NCBI lineage: Eukaryota > Viridiplantae > Streptophyta > Magnoliopsida > Rosales > Moraceae > Ficus > Ficus carica. Next base: position 250,548 of record VYVB01000423.1, read on the forward strand.
ATCTGTACATTTATCAAAAATAGACTACTGGTAGAAACGTTTGAGGTGGTCGGCGTTCCATAGGTGTTCGAGAATTACGTCGTTCTGGTCGGCTAGCTGATATGTGCCTGGCCGAACAACTTCAGTGACTTTGTACGGCCCATCCCATTTGGGACCGAATGAACTTAGCCCGGGCTCTTGGACTAACACCTTCTTTAGCACTAGGTCACCTGTTTTGAAAATTCATGGTCAGAATTTCTTGTCAAAATACCTAGCAACTACCTGATTGTGCACGACAGTCCGAATAAGAGCTTGTTCTCTCTTCTCCTCTATCAGGTCTAGTTCAGGCATCAGTTGCTCGACATTGCCCTCTTCGTCGTAGTTCTCAATACGGAGACTTAGTAAACCCACTTCAGCCGGAATAACAGCCTCTACGCCAAAGGCCATTGCAAAAGGGGTTTCCTCGGTCGCAGTGCGCTTTGTTGTCCGGTATGCCCATAGCACCCTAGGTAGTTCATCGATCCAAGCACCCTTATGCTTCTCGAGATTATTCCTTAGATTCTCTTTGATGGTCTTGTTGGCGGCTTTCACTTGCTCATTGGTCTGGGGGTGCCCGGGGGAGGAGAACACTTTCTTTATCCCGAATTGTTCGCAAAGGGCGATGAATTTCAGATTGTCAAACTACTTCCCGTTATCTGTGACTATAGTGTGTGGGAGCCCAAATTTGCAGATGATGTTTTTCCACAAGAAGTTGGCACATTTTGCCTCTGTCTGCTGAGCTAGTGGCTCCACTTCAATCCACTTCGTGAGGTAATCTATGGCTACAAGGCAATACCAAAGCTGTGACCTGGCCATCGGCTGTGGTCCGATCAGATCGAGGGCCCATTTGGCGAATGGACATGCGCTTACCACCGATGTGAGCTTCTCTGGGTAGAACTTAATTGCCCTGGCAAACTGCTGGCACTTGATATATTTTTAGTGAACTCCATAGTGTCCCTGTCCATGGTCAGCCAGTAATACCCCTGACGAAGGCATTTGAAGGAAAATGGCCTTCCCCCCAGAATGATTTCTGCACACCCCGCTGTGTATTTCTTTTATTAGATACTCGGCTTCGACTGGCCCAACACATCATTGATACGGGGCAGAGTGCCCTTGATGGTATAACTTCCCATTGATCAGGGTGTATCTTATCGAGGTGTTCCTGATTCTCTGGGCCTCTTCCCGGTTCTCCGGTAGCCGGGTTGTGGTGAGGTAGTCGATGATTGGATCCATCCAGGTACTGGCCTTCTCCGAGCAAAGGACCTGTTCTTCTTGTTTGATGCTGGGCTGGTTAAGCCGTTCTACCGGGAAGGAGACGAAACCATCCGCATCGATTCCCGAGGCTAGTCGTGCCAAGGCTTTAGCTTCACTATTCTCGGACCTAGGGATCCAGGTTACGAGGTGACTTCTGAATTGGTCTAGCAAGGTCTTGACTTTTCCCAAGTATTTGGCCATTTGTTCTTCTTGTGTTTGGAACTCCCCGATCACTTGATTAACGATCAGCATTGAGTCACTATAGACTTCGATGTCATCTACTTCGAGTTCTCGGGCTAGGTTCAGACCGGCTATTAGTGCTTCATACTCTGTTTCATTGTTGGATGCCTTGAAGTTGAAGCGGAGTACTTCGCTGGTCTTATATTGGTCGGGGCTTATGAGTATTAACCCTGCCCCAGAGCCCCCTCGAGTTGGAAGACCCATCCACGAATAGTTTTCACCGTTCAGTGCCCTGGTCGGGTGGCTTGCTGCCTTCTGCTGTGGGGGAGTCTACGGTTTTCTTCGCGTCCTCCGACATTGGTCCGGGAAGCCCCGTGAACTCAGCTACGAAATGGGCCAGCGCTTGAGCTTTTACTGCCGTTTGGTGAACAAACTCGATATCAAACTCTCCCAGTTCTATTGCCCACTTTGCAATTCATCCCGACAGTTCGGGGTTTTGTAGAACCTGGCGCAGCGGGTAACTAGTTGGGATTCATATGGGGTGCCTTTGGAAATAGGGCCTAAGCTTAGGGCCGACGAGACCAACGCCAAGGCGAGTTTTTCCAAGTGGGTATATCTCCCTTCAGCCCCTTGAAACGCCTTGCTACTATAGTGGACCTGAGACTGTATTTTGTTCTCTTCTCGGACCATGACCGAGCTTATTGCCTTCTCAGACACTGCGAGATACATGTACATTACTTCACTGGGAAGTGGCTTCGATAGTAGGGATGGGCTTGCTAGATACGTTTTAAGACCTTGAAAGGCCTCTTCGCACTTGTTATCCCAGTTGATCTTGCTTTTGCCCTTGAGCGCCTAGAAGAAAGGGTGACACTTATCGGTGGACCTGGATACAAACCGGGAGAGGGCTGCTACCATCCCAGTCAGCCTTTGGACTTCCTTGACAGTGCACGGGGGTTGCAATTCCACTACAGCTTGTGCCTTGGCTGGGTTAACTTCGATGCCCCAGTAGTTTACCATGAATCTTAGGAATTTCCCGGACTCCACTCTGAAAGTGCACTTGGCGGGGTTCAACTTCATACGGTATTGTTGTAGGGTATCGAAGCAGTTTTTGAGATCCTTGACGTGATCACTCGCACATTTGCTCTTTACTAGCATATCGTCCATGTATACTTCCATGGTCCTTCCAATGAGCGGGTCAAACATTTTATTCATCAGTCACTGATATGTCGCCCCGGCATTCTTTAAGCCGAACGACATGACTTGGTAGCAGTACACCCCTTGGTCCGTGGTGAGCGCAGTCCTGGCCTGGTCGGTTCTACTTAATGGAATCTGGTTGTACCCCGAGTAGGCGTCCATGAAGCTGAGTAATTCGAGTCCCTCGGTCGCGTCAACGAGCTGGTCTACTTGGGGAAGGGGAAAACAGTCATTGGGACAGGCTTTTATTTAGGTTTGTGTAGTTTATACAGACCCGCCATTTACCGTTTGCTTTCTTGACCAGGACAACATTGGCCAGCCACTCCGGATAGGTCACTTCTCGGATGAAACCTGCAGTGAGCAGTTTCTTCACTTCTGTGTTAATGGCTTCATACCTCTTCGAATTAAAGGCTCTCCTCTTTTAGACCATCGGTTTATGCTTTGGGTTTACGCACAACTGATGACACATGACAGCCAGGTCAATAGCTGGCATGTCCTCATGGGACCAGGCGAAGACATCCCTGTACTCCTGTTGGAACTGTTCCAATTTTTCTCGTATATCCGCCCAGAGCTGTAACCCGGGCATCACCTCCCTCTCCAGGTATCTTGGGTCTAATTGGTACGGGATCAGGTCTTCCACAGGATGTGCTCTGACCTCCCCTTCGAGCATCCGAGGGTCTAGGTCACTTAAGGCCTTGATCTCGCCATTGGGGGTGTCGATTTCATCTACTGTAAAGATGATGATTACGATGGCTGGTTGGGACGCCTTGCGGCACACTTTGTTCACAGCCTCCATATAACATTTCCTGGCCCCTTCCTGGTTCCCTCTGAAGAGCCCGACGCCGTTCGGGATAGAGAACTTCATGGCCAGGTGGTAAGTCGAGACCACAACCTTTAGCGCATTAAGGGTTGGCCTCCCCAGAATAATGTTGTAGACCGATGGTCGATCTACAACCAAGAATTCCACCATCCGAGTCGCCATCTTCGAACCTTCTCTACTAGTAACCGGGAGACAAATAGTGCTGGCTGCTCGGACGCACTCGCCAGCAAACCCATATAACGGTGTCCGACTAGGTGTCAGCACAGCCCCTTCGATCTTCAGCCTGGTGAATGCATCCATGAACATAATGTCGACTAAGCTCCCGTTGTTGATTAGGACACGGCGGACGACGTTGTCTGCTATTCGGATCCCCGACCAGCGCAGTGTTGTGCGGGTGGAGAAGTTTGTCGACCTCTTCGTCTGTAAAGGTCTTCGTACTACTGTCCTGGCGGCAAACTTTCACGATGTGCTCTGCCATATTTATATATTCTCCCCAAGCAACCTGCCTGGCTTCGTAGACATAACTTCTCCGGCTACTCGCGGTGTCACCAGTAGCAATTCCTCCAAAGATGGTGTGAACAACGTGCTCGGATTCTGTAACAGTCGTTCGGTTATTTGATCGTGGGTTGGAGCGTGGCTGAACCGGAGCAGTCCTATTGGCTGCACCTACCGAGGTAAAGACCCGTTCCACTAATTCTCGCAGGTGGCCGTCTCTGACCAGCAGTTCAATTTGGTCGCGCAGTTGTATGCAATCCTTCGTATCATGGCTGACGTCTTTGTGGAAATTACAATGCTCGTTTTGGTTTCATCTTGCCCGGTCCGTTCGAAGTGGCGGTAGATCCCGAAGTATCCCCCTACTTGAAATCTGATTCAGGGCGTGCTCGGCGGTGGCAACAAGGGGAGTATACTAATGAAACCTCCCTACTGGAGTTTTTGGGCTCGGGGTAGGTTCAGCCCGGTCGACATCCACGACAGCCTTCCCCTTCTTTGGTTAGTTCTGTTCTACTACATTTTTATTCGGCTTCCTTCCGGGAAGTCGTGATTGTTCTCCGGGTACTAGGCCCCGTCCTCTGATATATTGATCCGCTTCGGCATGCTTCCTGGTGATCCCCCTCAAGTGCGCGAAGGTTGGTGGAACGCCATAGGCGATTGTCCAAACCAACCTCCTATCCTTGACGCCTTCCCGGAAAGCTTGGATTAAGGTGTCGTCGGAACAACTCTTTATCTGCATGACGGCCTTATCAAAACGATCAAGGTATTCTTTCAGTGGCTCATTCTCGCCTTGTTTGATTCTAAACAGGTACGAGGTTTTCATCTTTCGAGTCTTCGCGCCTAGGAATGCTGCTGCGAAGGCATCGGCCAGTTGTTTAAATGAATCCACTGACACGGGGATCGGTCTTTGATACTACTACCGAGCGGCTCCGGTCAGAGTTAGGCCGAATGCTTTGCAGAGGGCAGCATCATTGGCGTTTTGGATGAGCATGTGGACCTAATAGCTCTCCAGGTGCTTGTTTGCGTCCGTGGAGCAGTCATAAGATGCTACGGTTGGCATTTTGAATCTGGCCGGGTAAGGTGTAGCCATGATCTCCAGGTTAAAGGGAGGATCGACCACCCTTACTTGCTCTAACCCATACCGCTGGCTTACCAGTAAGTCTAACTGCCGTTGGAGGTGGTCCAGCTTGTTCTGGTCGTTCATCTCTGTGGGTTTATCGATTGAGCGATCTCAGCCTCGGCGTTGGTTAATCCCAGCTTGTCCCAGGTGATAGAACACGGAGGTTGTGCTCCCCCACACTTTCACGAAGTCCCTCCGGCATTGTCCCGGGTTAAATCTTCTCGAAGCCGCCGATGGTGTGGATGCTCTCAAATGCGTGACTTGGTTGTCGAGGCTCCTCGAGCGTTTTCTGCTGGGGTGATACACCTGGTCTTGCTGTTGGTCTCTTACGTTCCCTCCATTGGTCCGGTTACTCCTTCAATCAGCCGTAGGTGATAGGCTATGCGGTCTGCCGGGCGACTTGGGTTGTTTGGTCGATGTAGATACTGCTGCTTCTTCCTGTGCTTGGTGGAGTTGGATATTTTGTGATTCTCGGAATGCGCCCACAAGCACTCGCATGATCTCGGTCAAGCTCTGGATGTTTTCGACGAGGATTTTCGTCTGTGAAGGTTTGTGTTGTGCTCACGCACCTCACCGACGCTGGGCTCGCCAGGTGCTCTGTGAGCCGGTAGGAGCAGGGTTGTCAAGGACTTGGATGTCCTGACTGGCTCGCTCATCCATGGCTTCGTCGCGGTCGGATGAGTGGGGAACGTGGGTGGCAAGGTTGTGGTTGCTGGAAAGGCGGAGCCCTCCTTCTAGCTCCAAAATATTGATGCTGAAAATATTCGGCACAACACCCGATGTGATCGCTTGGTGTGATCGATCTTGCACAGTCACTCTGCGGCGGGTCACTTGTGAAAAGGAGGCACCTGGTAGTGATGGGGACACCAGTGGGGTGTCTGCCATGGGCACTCTGATGCTTAAGTCAGTGAGGGTATTGATGAGCAAGCGGAGAAGTAGTGTTTTAACAAGAAAAATTATGCATACCTGAATAGGTGGGCTGACCCTCTATTTATAGACGTTATCCGCGGGCTCGGGTGACCCGATCGGGTTGAACTCCAAGTGCTCCCGACGGATAGACATGCTTCAGGTGTGCAGGCACCGTGTGTCAAATAAGCCAATGCCGTGTGTCCATGGTCTGGTGTCAGGGGACACTATGGTGGGCTAACGCCAGCACCAGCAGGCATAGCCCCGATCTGAAGAAGCGACGAATATCGGCAATGGGATAGGCGCAGCAACAAGCGGCGCGTCAGGTATCAGGGGGCGGATTGAGTGTTGTGACAGGGCACCGCCGTCAGCTCGAATGAGGCGGTGCAACGCGGACAGCGAGGGACCCACTGGGCTAGGGGCACCCAAGAGTTGCCCGGAAAGCTCTGCGGGGGCCAATGGTACGGACCCTAGCCGTGACCTGTCCAGGGTACACGGCGCATATCAGCAGTGGTGAGATCGGGCCTGTCAACGAGGTCCCCCGGGAAGAATTCTTGGTCGGCTTGTGTCCGATCCGTTGCACTCGTTCAACGCAAAGGGGTCTTGTTTTAACATTCCCACGCTGTCGGTTCACCCCCGGAAAGGTGAATCCGTCGTCGGATCAAATTGCACCATCAACAAACACGACGGTTTTTAGACAAAACCGTCGTGGAATAGTCATATACCACGACCGTTTTTAGCAAAAACGGTAGTGAAAATTACGTCGCCAGGAAGATTCCACGACTGTTTTTGGCAAAAATGGTTGTGGAAAGTAAGATTCCATGAGCATTTTTGCTAAAAACAGTCGTAGAAAGATTACAATGAAAAAAAATACACAATTCATGCGATTTCCCACAGGTGGCAAATTCAAAAATTCACAATTCATGCAGTTTCCCACAGGTGGCAAATCCCGTGTCTTATCCATCGCACAACCCATATTAAAATAATAGATAATCTTCAATTAATTTTGTGTCACAATGTACAACAATTATTACAAAAACATACACTACATTATAAAATTTATATATTGTCTTCTAACTATATTGGATGAACCATATTACAAAATTAGACCACTCTTGCCTTACTAAACTCATCTCAATGTCGGTATAAAAATCCTTAGTTTGAAGTAAGGATAATCCATCGAGAGTTAAGGTTATTTCTCACATAAAGGCTAAAACAAAATATCCGCATTCAACATAACTTTCTTGTAGAGGACATCGAACATTATCAATCAATGTATCATAGTTGCGTGGCTTTCTTACTCTTTTGCCCACCAATATCTTCTAGTCATTAAGTACCCTAACAATTTAACAAAGTTCAAAACAATTAAAACAAGAATAATGTAACGTCAAATCACAATTTAGAACATAAAAATATACTTACAACTTAATTAGGTCAAACATGTAATATGCAAAAGCATAAATCACAAAATTAACACTTTATTCTGGAAAACATTCTAAACCAAATCTTCGCCCAAACATTTTAAATCAATCTAAAACTAATCCTCACCCAAACACGTAAATATTATACAATCGGGAATTTTGTCGAACATGTAATATACAAAAGCATAAATCACAAAATCAACACTTTTTTTTATACAGTGTTAAATTCAGAATATTAAGCAATGCTATTTCTAATTTTCTCAGCTATAATCCACATTAATAACTAAAAATCACTAATTTTTAGCAAGATATTTCCAATTTTCTAATTGGAATTAGCATACTTTCATTAAAAAAAAAAAAATCAGAAAAAACAATACACAATAGCCCGTCAATTCCACATTAAGACAAATAGAAAAATCACAATTAAATTAAAAAGAAAGAAAAGAATAAGAATAAGAACAAGAAGTGAAAAAAGAAATACAATCCTAAAGTGGAAACAAGAAGTTGAAGAATAATAAATTGATAGACCAATACGAAGTTATCTTAAGTTGAGAAGAAATCTAGTTCAGTAAACCGAAGAAAAAATAAAAATTACACTTTGAACAACATAGCAAATTTCTAAATTTGTTTGGGAAGGGTGGAATGGGAAAGTGAAGAGTTGGCTTCCTTTGGAAGCTTTTAGTTTATGTGTAGACAATATATTACTTAGTATAATAGTCAGTCTTTTAAAATACTGGGCTATTAACATTGTAGTTCAGATTTAAATTTTAGTTCAAGCCACATGGCCCACTAATATGCACAGATTTAATAAAACTGTTTTATTTTTTAAAATCAAAATTATCTTTTTTATAAAATTTAGAGAACTCTTAATTTAAGAGGGGTCAAGACTAGTTTATATACATACTATTTTTTTTTAAATTAAAAAAAACCCCACTATATAATTTTTTTTTAAAAGTTAGGAGAGAAGGGGGGGGGGGGGGGGGGGGGGGGGGTGCGCATGGCCCCCGTCATTGTGAACGACGGTATTTAGACGACAATTTTCGGTTGTCTAAAGTAGGGAAAAAACACGGAGTCTTGTTACGAAAACATCATTGAAAACCTAGAGTTACCAAGGCGGTTACCAAAAACAGTCGATTTGCCATTGCTGTCAACTCCGTCACCTTCCCTTGCCACTCCTTCCCTCCCCTTTGTATTGTTTATAGGAAACTCCTGATTATTTAATATTTTTTAGTTTATTGTTGCTATTGACTTTGTGTTTTTTTATGTTTTATTTTTCAAATTTTATTGGGCTATTTGAGTTGAGCAACGGGTATTTTTGAAATACATTTGCTAAATTAAATGAAAGTTTAATTTGTAAGTAAATATATATATATATATATATTTTCGGAATACATTTGTTAAATTAATTAGAAGTATAATTTGTAAGTCTATCTTTTCTCTTTGCAAAATAGGCCTACTTCATACATGTACCCAACACTTTTGAATTGTTCTGTATTAATTGGATATCTATTTATGCTACAAAAGAATTTATGGTTTCTCTCTTTATCCAACCACTTTCACGTGATTGCTATAAGGCCAAAACCGGATTTCTCATTCATAATAATGAGTACAATGAACATTTCATTTGGTATATCTTTCTCCATTATCGATGACATGTGTTCGTAGTCCAAATCACGTCCTCTGTTTATTTGTTTTCATTTTGAATCATAAAATAGGTCCTGAATTTTGTAGTCGGTTTAAGAGTCGGTTGTTTCATGTGTTCGTGATCCTTGGACTGAACCGAACTTGTGTAAGGGATTGAGTTGCTATAAGGAATTTTGAAATAAGAACTTTGCAGTATGTCGGACACGAGGCAGGGATTCCGTTACTTATCTCTCGTGAGATTTTTATTAAATATCCAATAATTTGGAAAGAAAGATAAATGTTATATTATTTTGTTCTATTTATATGTATCGCCTACCAAAGTAACCTGCGCACGTCCTGTACATTGTAGCGTGACCAAATCTATTTGACGCGTGTGGAAAATGATATAGGAACTGCATGGGTTAGTTCTAGGTCCAAGAGAGTATTGGTGAGTAATAGGTTATTTCAGAGTGCTACAAAAAGGGCTGCGTTTCCATCCTTGGGTACAACACCTTAAAAGGTTCAAAGTAGTGAAGGAGGCGTTGGCACTCTCTAAGGTGCAAGTCCTGTAGGTACTACGCAGTTATTAAATGTCATGGTGAGGACCCGAGACCTTGCCCTTCACCTGACATTTTACGGTCCAATAGTCGTGAGATACCAAGCGCGCCCATTTGGAGGTTTCCATAGATGGCCGGAGTGTTATTTGGTTTGATTATTCCGTTAGGGTAGGATCACTACTACAAAATACGGATTCCATGACGGAGTTTTCATGACTGTTTTTTTAAAACGGTCGTGGAAAGTACGTCAAAAACACGGCGAGGAACAAGGTTTTTGGAAAAGGTCGTGGAAGCTTCGGCTTCCACGACAGTTTTCATAAACGGTCATGGAAAATCCACGATAAATTCAGACAAAACCGAATCATGTCCTCATTTTTTCACATCAATACCGCAGGCTGCAGTTACTAAAATTAAATCAGAAAACTCCGAAAACAATCACTACATAACAGTTGGACGTCGCCACCACCATCTACCATACACTCAATCTCTCTTGTAAGTGATCACTAACTTTTTTTTGTTTTTTGTTTTTCTCTATATTTAGACTTATGATTTTAGGTTTTGTATATTTTGAGATCGCTTTGAGTTAATTGTGCAATGGGTATTAATTTAAGTGATCACGAAATGAAAATTTCCCTCAGTATTTATACTTAATTATGATTTTAATTTTTGTATTTTTAGTTTATTTTTTTGCGATTTTTGAGTGAATTGTGCAATGGACTGGTGTTAAATTAATTTGATATGCATTTTTTAATTTAGTACTTTGACTTCTAAAACTTTGATATTTTGATTTAGGAGTTGCAAATCATGGATAGGAAATGGATGTGGTTTGATAGATTGTCTAAAACATATGAAGATAGTGTTGAAGAATTTTTGTCATTTGTCAAAGCTTACATACAAGGTGATAAGATTCTGTGTCCGTGTGAAATTTATGAAAATCATATATCTCATTCCATTGATGATGTTAGAGGGCATTTGCACGCATATGGGATTATTTGTTCTTACCAAACATGGTATTTACATGGTGAAGATTTTTTCAATATTAAATATACATCGACGAGTAAAGGTAAAGAGCCTATTGTTGAGGAAGACGTTAGTGATAATATATTCGATATGATAAATGATTTGAAGAATACTTTGTGCACCGTCCGGAGTTATTTGAGGCAATGATTAGTAATGCCAAGACACCCTTGTATGTCGGGTGTACAAAATATACAAAATTAGAGGCATTGGTTAAATAATAGAACATGAAAGTGTCGGGAGGGTGGACGAATTCTTGTCTTACGACTCTTTTAGAATTTCTAAAAGATGTTTTACCGAATGATAACAAAATGCCTCCTAGTATGTACGAAGCGAAGAAGACGTTGAGCACTTTGAGAATGGAATATGAAAAGATATATGCTTGTCCAAATGCTTGTGTCCTTTACCGGAAAGAATATGAAGATTTAGATGAATGTCCGGTTTGTAACGAGTCAAAGTGGAAGAAGGGCAAGATGCCATCGAATGGTAGCAAAGGAGTGCCGGTGAAGGTGTTATGGTACATTCCACCGGCTACGTTTGTGTTGTTTATTCCGTAATGCCGAGCATGCTAAGAATTTTACTTGGCATCATGATAAATGTGTTGACGATGGTAAGCTTAGGCATCCATCCGACGCACCACAATGGAAGACCTTTGATGACAATTATCCAGATTTTAGTGCAGAACCAAGGAATTTACATCTCGGTTTGTCGACGGACAGAATGAACCCACATAGTAATATGAGTAGTAGGCATAGTATCTGATCAGTCATATTTGTCAACTACAATCTCCCTCTAGTATTGTGCATGAAGCGGAAGTTCTTGATACTAACTTTATTGATCTCAGGTCCTCAACAACCGGGGAATGATATTGACGTGTACTTGGCACCATTAATTGATAACCTAAAAAGCTTGTGGGAAAATGGTTTAGAAGTTAGAGATTCTTACCGTCAAGATACATTCAATCTTTGTGCAATGTTGATTTGGTCAATTAATGACTTTCCCGCACTTGGCAACCTATCCGGTTATCCTGTAAAAAGTTCTATAGGTTGTTCCGTTTGTATAAAGGAAACATCTTCCATCCGGTTATAAAACGGTAAGAAAATCGTTTACCTTGGTCACAAGAGATTCTTGTCAAAAAATCATTGATACCGCAAACAAAAGAAGGCTTTTGATGGTAATACCGAAGAAAGAACCGCTCCTCGGACTTTGATTCGTGAAGATGTATTTGAGATGGTTAAAGATGTGAAAGTAGTTTTGGTAATGAGAAAACGGAAGGATCTAGTGGTCGATGGATCTTGGAAGAAGAAGTCAATCTTCTATGAACTTCCATATTGGAAGTCACTTTACATTCATCATTGCTTAGATGGTATGCATATTGAGAAAAACGTCTGTGAATTGATAGTGGGCACGTTGCTTGACATTCCGAATAAAACTAAAGATGGTGTAAAGGCACGGTTGGATCTTAAAGAGATGAAGATTAAACCTAATTTGCTCCCTGTGAAAAGATCGAACGGCATTTACTTACCTCCGGCAGAGCACACATTATCGAGATAAGAAAAGAGAAAGCTTTGTTAATGACTTACTTCCTTGGAAGTGCCAAGTGGGTATAAAGCTTTGTGAATGGCTTGCTTCCTTGTAAGTGCCAAGTGGGTATTCTTCCAAGTTTAAAAGGTTGGTGTCAATGAAGGATTTGAGGCTCGTTAGAATGAAAACACATGATTGTCATATCTTGATGCAACAATTATTACCTCTTGCATTGCGGGGAGTTTTAACGAAAGATGTGAGATATTCAATTACCAAGTTATGCTCATTTTTCAATTTAATATGCTCCAAGGTAATTGATCCACTTATGCTAGATTTGCTACAATCGGAATTGGCGATGACATTATGAATGCTTGAAAAGTATTTCCCACCATCATTTTTTGATATAATGATCCATCGAACAGTGCACTTAGTTCGGGAAGTTAAGCTATCTAGACCATTGCATTTGAGGTGGATGTATCATTTCGAAAGGTACATGAAGGGTTTAAAGGGTTATGTGAATAACCGAAATAAGCCAGTGGGATGTATAGTGGAAAACTACATAGCGGAGGAATCGGTTGAATTTTGCTCGTAGTATTTGTCCAACACAGAACCAATAGGGTTCCCAAAGAGTGGGCTATTTATGTCGAAAGGACTATCTGTGGGCGTTCCTTCACCGGTAAATCAGGATGAATGGGAAAAAGCTTGTCTTTATGTTTTGCACAATGCTAAGGAAGTGGAGCCTTTCATTGAGGTTCACATGAAGGAATTAAGAGCTGCGAATCCAAGAAAAGGATGAAGTGAGAAGTGGTTTCAAGATGAGCACAACCGGACATTTTGGGAGTGGATAAAAATACATGTGCATAAGAAGGTTGACGTTTCGCAAGACTTAATGAAGCTAGCAAGAGGACCGTAATCGATAGTCATAAGATGTACATCGTACTTTGTCAATGGCTACTCATTCTACACTCGCGAAAGAGATGAGAAGCATTCCGTCCAAAATAGTGGTGTAACCCTTCGTGCCTAGTATATGCATATTTCCTCCGCAAAGGACAAGAATCCGGTGTACAGTTCCATGAACTACTTTGAGTTCGGAACTTGATTATTACGGCTTGCGAATAGCACTCTTTAAATGCAAGTGGGCTGACAATATTTATGTTAAGATTGATAGTGACGGAGTGACAGTGGTGGACTTTAGGTGATCGCAATACAAAAATGATCCTCATTATGGCGTCGCAAGCGGTCCAAGTATTTTATACAACGGATCCCAATAATTTAGAGTTATCCTTAGTTGTGCCGATGAAGCCAAGAATAATCTGTGATGGCAAAGAAGATGTTAAATATTGCACCGACATTCCATCTTTCACAAAAGGATTGCCACTGGTGGAGGAGATTGATGATTTCGATGATGATGTTTCACACTTGCTTCGTTTAGATGTCGAGTGGACACGTGTTAAGAAACCAAAAAAAAAAAAAACTTTAATGTGATTTTTTTTACGTTGTATATAATTCATAATTTTTATTAATTATGTTAATTATGCACATTATATTACTTATTTATGGACATTTATATATGATTTTGTGTGAATGAAACTGAGAACATGAAATAATGATGGGCTGCTGTATGCATAACACAAAGGATTAGCCGCCTGTGGGATTTTAGTTAAATTCTTTAATGTGGTAGAACTTTTTTTAAAAACATAGCATGACCATTTTTTTGAAAAACGGTCGTGATTTCTATCTAAGAGTGGACATACCACGACCGTGGCTAGGAAAAACAGTTGTGGTAAACGAACAAACCACGAATGTTTTTGGAAAAAATGGTCGTGGTATGTCCGCGAAATTTAAAATTTTTTTTTTTCAAAATTTCGCGTTTTTGGAGCCTCTTGCACTCTCTCATTCAAAAAACCCTCATTCCCTCCCTCATTCTCTCTCGTGCCTCTTTCACTCTCGCCTTCAAACTCTCCCTCAAAACTCATCTCCTCCGCCGTGAACCCTCCCTCCATTCTCTTTCATCCTCTCCCTCTCTACCTCGCCTCCATTCTCTCTTGCACTCTCCCTTTCTCTCTCACCTCAAATCTCCGTCGGCCGCGACTCAACCATTCTTTCTCTCTCGCACCTCTCCCTCTCTTTCTCGCCTCCACTCGAATTTCTTCCTCAAAACCCATCATCCGCCGCCTACCCCACTACCGAGCCGCCCGCACCTACGCCCGTGTACTTGGTAAGTCTTTCTCTCTCTTGCTCTCTCTTACACCGTACATATTATGAAAGTTATTTTGGTTGAATTGTAAACGTGATTTTGGGTGATTGTTTTACGGAAAAAAAAGTTTTGATAACTTCATTATATTTTTGCATATTACATGTTCGATAAAATGCCTCTTTGGGTGAGAATTAGTTTTATATTGATTTAAAATGTTTGGGTGAGGATTTGGTTTGTTGTTTTCCAGAAAAGTATTGATTTTGTGATTTATGCTTTTGCATATTACATGTTCGATAAAATGCATGTTTGATTAGATTGTGTGATTTTTTACATAATTATGTTAAGATTTTGTTTAGATTGATTTAAAATATCATAAGTATGATTTTGTATGATATTTATGTGTTTGGATGATGATTAGTTTTAGATTGATTTAAAATGTTTAGGTGACATTTGGTTTGGATTGTTTTCCGAAAAAAATTGTTGATTTTGTGATTTATGCTTTTACATATTACATGTTTGATAAAATTCCCGTTTGATTAGGTCGTGCGTTTTTTAAGTAATTATGTTAAGATTGTAACGCCCCGACTTCCCACGCCGGGTCGTCACCTTACTTACATACTTAACTTAAACTTGCGGAAAATTTGGAAAAAATTTTTCTTTTCTTTTAAACTTTATTTTAAAACTTTCAACTTGAACTTCATCCTCAAACTCATACTTACTGATAGGTACTTACTCGAGTACCGAACTTTCAAACCTTCCTTGAAGGCCATCATAATCAAATTGTAGACCAAACCCGAACTAATGTGGATTGGTTCCACAAGAGGCAACTTGCTTGCCATACATACATAAACTTTGTCATTCATACTTAAAATATCATGAAATTATGAAAACCCTTTTTCATTACAACATATTTTATAAAGTATATTTTTTTTTTCTTCAAAAGCCGTGGCAGTGTCCATCCCACATTTCACAGTCCGCAGCACCAGCCCTCCACAGTATTGCATCAGAGATTGCTGGCAGGTTACTTACCTACAGCATAGACGTAAGACGTGAGCTTTCGCTCAGCAAGTACAACTGTTACATCCGCGACACAAAACAAATCATTATGCATGAACCAATTATGATTTCTTATGAATCATTTATGAATGCATAATTTAATTTAGGTCTATTCCTTTACTTATCATGTGTGCTCGTATCGTGGTACATAGCCAAGGAATGGTTGAAGGCGGCAGTCCGTTTTAACTCAAACCATAAAACACAAAGTTTAACATGGAGTAGTTTAGGTAGCCATCCAATCCAACTCAAACCATGAACCATACCATTTAAACCCGCCTTTGCGGCAAGTCGACACGACACAACATCCTACTTGTCTTGTTCTTACCAGGTGGTTTAATATTAGTGAACATGCTTCATGATGCCACAATATTATAACATAATCAACATTTACCATAACATGGCCTTCTTGAAAACATGGCATTTCTGGAACCATGGCATTTTTGAAAACATGGCATTTTTGAAAACATGGCATAACATGTCATAACATAACTTAGCACATCATAGCCATAGCATAGCATCACATATCATCACATACCATCACATTAGGCAAGTAACAACAAAGGGCCTATGCTGTAGGCGGAGTTGTACTTACCTCTCTCGTTATGTCCTACTTAGTGCTGCTTCTCCTCTGGGTACAGCTGCAGGTTTCCTCCTGCTTGTTGAAGGACATAGGTAAGGGTCTAATTAGTATCGTGGAATGTTGGTGATCTAACCAACATGTCTACATAATCCTAGTTGTATGTCCCCAATACTAGATGTTTTACTGGGTTACAAATAGTAACCCTATATCTTAGCCCAATTTATTAATCTTGGTATCCTTTAAGGTTATCTTGGGTAACCCTTAAGGTCAAACTAAAATCCACTTGTTAGTCAACCAAAGTCAACTATGGTCAACAATGGTCAACTTCGGTCAACTATGGTCAACCATTGTTGGGTCAACCTTGGGCCTTGGGCTAAGCCCAGTAACTCGGGTATAACTCCCGGTTACTTTTCGTAAACTAATCGCTTGCTATACTCTAACTTGAAAAATTCATTTTCCTTCCTTGAAAAATTTAGGGAAATTAATCCCAAAACTTTATTCTTAACTTATAAAAATCCTTTACTTAAATCGTAAAAATCCAAACTCTTGGATTAGTGCTTTATAAAATCGTTTGAGGTTGAAAACTGCCCTTGGAACAGTTTTCCATAATCAAAACAATAGTTTGTAGTAGAAAAACAGTTTTCTAGAAACATTTGTAAAGCTAGTGGTGCAGAAATTTTCGGATTCCCTGCGCACCCTTCGAAAAACGATCCCAGTTTAAACATCGGTTCGTAATCTGAAAAAGTTTTCTTCATGAAAGTTGTATCTCTCGAAAAATGCTAAAACTTTCGTGTTTTTCAAAAATTCCAATTCGGCCTAGATTCGTCCCAGTTTTTGTTTGAAACTGGCTGACCCCGAAAAACTGAGTGAAAATTTGGTCAGGGGATCAGCCACGGGTTTTGGGGTAAACGGAGGCCATTGGAGCCTTATTTTTGAAAACGGTTCACGTATCCCTCTAGGAAAAACCCTTCTGAACAACTTTCATGTTTTAAGTTTCTCCAAATTCGGCCTCTATGGGCCTCAAATTTCTCTTTTCCCGAAACTGGTCAGTTTTACCCGAAAATGGCAGTTTTCGGTTTTAAGTTCGTTTTACGTCCTATTACGCGCACTCTACCTCAACCGCTTGCAGCGGGAGCTTAAGATCAAACATGCAGCGCTTTCTAACGTAAAACATACATTCATACATTATTTAAACATCTTGGGATATCTCACAAACACTTAGTGAGCATAAACCCTTAGCATGAAATTCTAGAGCATAAAATCATGCAACTAAACCTATTGCATGCAAATAAAATAGTGAGCTTATGCTCTTACAAATCAAGCTTGAAATACATTTAAATTTCCCAAATGAAATTTAAATAAAACACTTAGGGTTAGAGGAATTTACCTCTAGGGTTTGGAAGTTGGTTTACTAGCTTGAATTCCAAACTTCCTTACTCCTCCCTTTTGGCTGCCAACAAGTCCGGATTTCCCCTCCAAATGGGGTTCCAATTTTCAGCCATGCACATACAAACATACACATAAATATCCCATCTAACTTGCATGGAAAAAAGTTGGGGTTTGAGGGAGTTTTACCTTAGCTAACCCTAGGGATGGGTTAGGGTATGCAAACCGAAATCTCCCTCCCTTTTGGCTCTCCAAACACTCCGCTCTAGCTCCCCAAATGGCACCAAAATTTTTCACCCCTTTCTTCCTCACCCCTGCACGGCCACTGCCCAGAAATTGGGTCCAAAATTTCCAGATTTGCCCTTGGTTTCTAGCTTGAAACCGAACATGCACACTAACTAGCCTCCCTTGGCTTTTTCCAACTTTTTTTTTTTCTCTTGGTTCTCTCTTGGTTTCTCTCCTCCTCTCTCTCTCTCGGATTTTTCTGCAGAAAAATGGCAAGAGTTTGGCCAAATTTTCTGATTTAAATGATTAAATGCCACCCCTATTTATAAGCAAATGCAAACTTTCCAAAAATTGCATTTTAGTCCCTAAATTTTGAGAAAATCATGCAATTGGCATGCTAGGTGTCAAGATGGCCGGCTGTCAACTTGGAGAGCAAGGCAAGATGACCTCATCTTGGTGACATCACATGCTTACATCACCCAATTTCCAAAATTTGCACTTTGGCCCCAAAAGTTTAATTTCTTGCATTTATGCCCTCTAGGTGTTGGCCGGTCATTGGCTGCCTTGGAGCCCAAGTTTTGCTTACCTCATCATGATGACATCATCTTGATGACATCATGTGCTTACATCATGCTTACATCACTAATTTCTAAAAATTACACTTTTGCCCCAAAAGGCAAAATTCTTACAAAAATGCCCCCTAGGTGGCCGGTTGCTTTCTTGGTGAACAAGCCAAGCTTATCTCATCATGATGACATCATATTGATGACATCATGTGCTTACATCATCAATTTTCCAAAATTTACACTTTTACCCCAAAAGTGAAAATTTTGATATTTTTGCCCCTGCATGTGACCGGCCCCAATGGGTTACTTGGTGACCAAGTTTTCCATATTTTCACGACCTTTTGCCCTTGACCTTAACTAGGTGTGCTTGATTTTCTAGGGTGGTTTTAAAGCCTCTTTGAGCTATCTCGCCCATACTGACATATTTTACAGTATTTTCTCGTATTGCATCATACAATACTGCCAAGTCAATCCGTTGACCACTCTTGGTCAAACTTTGACTTTCTTGGTCAAATTTGACTTTTTTTGAAATCATGAAATTTCATCACGTCATTTTCCTTAAAATGCCTTAAACTGGCCTAAGTAATCCATCGTTGAGTCTCGTAGCTAATTAACCGAGAACTCAAACTTATACCGATATTCTATTCCAAACATGATCTAGACTTAAGTTTTCCTCATTCAAAGGAAATCTAGAGTCATAAAAATTCAGGTTATTACAAAGATTTTGTTTAGATTGATTTGAAATATC
This sequence comes from Ficus carica, assembly GCA_009761775.1. NCBI lineage: Eukaryota > Viridiplantae > Streptophyta > Magnoliopsida > Rosales > Moraceae > Ficus > Ficus carica. The sequence goes on from VYVB01000423.1 coordinate 269,432, forward strand.
ATAAGTATGATTTTGTGTGATTTTTACGTGTTTGGGTGACATGATTGTAGAATGATTTATTGTATGATTTTGTGTTTTTTATGTGTTTGGGTGCGGAGTTATTTTAGATTGATTTAAAATGTCACAAGATAAGGAGGATGTGTCAACGACTTCTCAAATTGGAAAACCATGACAAACAAATGCACCCAGATTCAATCTCGACAAATGTGGTAAACGAAGAGTGACTCTTATGAGACGAGTCCATCTTGTTAGGAAAAAGGGAGAAAGAATTGAAGTTTCGTTCGACACTAAAGGGCAACCAATAGGGAATGAGGGGGATGAACTACCGAGTTGGATTGGAGTGCTTGCTCAAGAGCACAGTCCCATATGGATAGCTGACTTTAGAAGTGCCGACTTAGTCCCAAGGAAAGAAAGAGTGTGGGTGGAAGTCATAACTTCTTTCACTGTGGAACTTTCATTTAAAAAATCAGCTTTAAAGTCATACGCAGAGTCTGCCAAAATTTTTAGATATGATCTTTACCAGACTTTTGTCAAGGATCATATTGACGAAAAAAGTGTGTGGGAATGGCCACCAAAAGTGATGAAAAATTACCCTTCCATAAGTCAGGATGATTGGGAGAGATTCATTACCTATCGATGTTCCCCGGAATTCAAAAAACTATCAGAACAAGGATGTGAGTTAAGAAAGAGAAGCAAATACGGATCAACGGGAGGCCGAGACGGATATAGAAAACGTGATCAAAAACTCGTATGTGAATTACTTGGTTTGATATTTTCACAATATGTTGTACTTTCTATTTTTACCTTTATGTTTACTAATGATAATTAATAAACTACAGTTTGAGTTGACGGGAGAATGGCAAGCGCGACATAGTTTGTGGCTGGATATGCTCGTCAAACCTGGAAGAGAGTATAAGAATCCATCATTTTGGATTGTTGGCGATATGATAGTAAGTATAAGAATCTATGGTCTATGATATTCTTATTTATGCAACCTTATTTACGGGTTCATGACATGTTCTCTAATTCTTATAAGGGGAGTTTAGTGAACAGCAGACACAAGGAAGTTTTGAATATGTGGGGACTAATGACATATTGACCAAGTCATTAAGCAATGACGAAATTCGGGTCGGACTCGTGGTCAATCTAAGTTTGTCAGGCAATTGCATTACTTTAACATTATGTAAAGTTCAAGGGATAATGCTGAAATATCGGCAGTAAAACGACATCAGGAAATTTATGCGAAGCATGGTATTAACCGAGAGACTATAGCCGAGGAGAATACCGTACTGACTGTTGACCAACATAACAGCTTCAAGGCTAGTTGCACCCAAAATGAAAAAGAACCTGAGGGGTCGGATCCGCAACCCACGCCGAACGCAAGTAAGGAATGCCAGCTCTTTCTTAATGATACAATTAATGGTGGAGATGTGCTTGTTGCAATTGGCAGGGCATACATTGACTGTGTTCTAACCAACACAATCCATGGGATTCCTTTAGGTGAGGAGAACGTGCGAGTGACAATTACAGTCCCGAAACTAAAACGTACACTCCTACCTATGTTGACAAACGAAGCAACAATTGTTGAAGAAGCTGTCAGTGGGTTAGTTGCTTGGCCGAAAAGATTAATCATCATTGAAACGAGTTTGAGCCAAGCAAGTCGAGGTCCTAGTCACGTTCCCGACCAAGAAGTTGAGGGAAGCAAACGCATCAAAAAGAGAGTAGGGAAAAAGAAACTATAGTCACAACTGGAGGTACAACAACAAACTGCGTAACAACAACTACCTTCGTTCAACTTTAGCGAAATTACTTTTGGCTTGAGATCGTTGGCATATTCGCACAATGTTCCATGCGTGACGGAACCCAAATAGCGTGCCCAACATAACAATCCATCAGTGGCAATGACATGCCTATATATATTGAATTTGAAGATGTCTACCATTTTATAATATTTCAAGAAATTAGTGCAAACTGTATAATAGTTTACATCAGGTAATAGATATACCCTTAAACAATACTTATTTTTCCTTGTTAATCTTATGTTATTTTTCGTAACGAGTTTGACTAATTATTTTGTAGCTATTTGGTTGATTGTTGTGCAAGAGAAGGTTTTGATCAATGGTTCGAGTTTATTTCTCCAATCCTTGTCTCACCAGTTCAACAGAATGTAGATCGCGAAGTCTATAGTAGAGAGAGAGCCAACAATATTTTATGGATCTTAACAAACGCATCGAAAGGAAAGTTGTTTCTCATGCCATATAACAGCGGCCAACATTGGATCTTCGCAGTTATTGATCCGTGGGATGACTCAGTCCTATATTTTAATTCTCTAGGAAACGAACCGGATGATGATTTTAAAGACCTAATTAAGTTGTAAGTATATTTTTATGTTCCAAATTGTGATTTGACATTACATTATTCTTGTTTTTATTGTTTTGAACTTTATTAAATTGTTAGAGCACTTAATGACTGGAAGATTTTGGTGGGAAAAGGAGTAAGAAAGAGACGTAACTATGAAAAGTTGATTGATACTGTTTGTTGTCCTCTACAAGAAGGTTATGTTGAAAGCGGTTATTTTGTTTTAGCCTTTATGCGAGAAATAACCTTGATTCTCGATGTACTGTCCTTGCTTCAAACTAAAGATTTTTATACCGACGTTGACATGAGTTTAGTAAGGCAAGAGTGGGCTAATTTTGTAATGCGGTTCATCCAGTATAGTTAGAAAACAATCTATAAATTTTGTAATGTAGTGTATGTTTTTGTAATAATTGTTGTATATTGTGACACAAAATTAATTGAAGATTAGCTATTATTTTTAATCTGGGTTGTGCAATGGATAACACACGAGATTTGTCACCCTTGGGAAATCGAATGAATTGTGAAATTTTTTTTTCAATGTAAACCTACCACCACGATGGTTAAAAAACCGTTGTGAAATCCAAATAGATTCCACAACCATAAATACCACGACGGTTAGAAAACTATCGTGGAAAAGGTACCACGACAGTTAAAAACCGTTGTGGTATCCTCTTTTTGTACTAGTGGATGGCAACAAGACGGGGCAAGGTAGGGGAATACTTTGCCGTCCTCATCCCCATTCCCGGTCCCAAAATCATCCCCATCCCCGCCTAAATAGAAGCAAGTTCGGGGATAGGGATTCCTCGTCGAAGGGGCTTTTCCCATACCCACCACGTTACTCGTCTATTGTAAATGTACATTTGAAAAGCGACAAAGTAAAAGCAAACAATAAAGTATAAATACACTATAAATTTAGTTCAAAACCAAAGATTTTATAAACAAACCAAATTCTAAAAATATGCAAATGAAATCTTAACGATAAAGCAATTAAAAGTCTCATCAAAATATTACAATCTCGAAAAACTAAACTTTTATAATAACACTTAAGCTTTTTAAGCTTTGAACCATAAAAAATAAACATAAAATTCTCATACTTTGTCTATTCCTCATAGAATCAACTTAAGCTTTTTAAGCTTTAAACCTTAAAAAATAAACATAAAATTCTCATACTTTGTCTATTCCTCATAGAATCAATCTTAATTTCATGGATGTACACATTTTTAAAAATAATTTTTTTACTATATTATATACTTATATAAAATATGAAATCACACACACATATATGTTGGGATGGGGGCGGGGCGGGGCGGGGCGGGGTGGGGAGTGTTTTCCCTGTCCTTGCCCCACTAACCTTCGGGGATAAATAATCATCCCCATCCTTGAACTTTGTTCCCCATCCCTATCTTGTTCGGGACGGATCCCCTTAGGGCCCTGTCTCCGCGGGGAATATTATCAACCCTACGCAAATGCCTATTTACAGATTTACGATATATATTATTGCTACATATAAGAAAAGGATTATGATGATGAACATCCACTTGATTCAGATACCCTGGGTACCGATTTCTATCATATTATAATTTAGTTGAAAAGAAGTTGACTATGCATGAATTTTGAAAATGGTAATTAAGAAAACTGAAAGGTGAGTAATGGCTTTTCCTACTTGGCATTGTTTGTTCATTCCTAGTACTTCTCCTTCCAGATGCTTTGGTTCAGTCATATTCGATTGGCATGTGACGTATCGAGTCTACTAGTGCCAGTTTGATTTTGTTTTTCCTGATGTACATTTAAACTGTTAATATAGTGATTAATTACGAGTTTAATACCCGTGCGTTGCACGGGGAAGGAAGAAAAAAAATAAATGAAAAAAATTGAATACCATATAATAAAAGCAGTTGGTTAAGATAAATAATATAATTATAATAAGTATATATTTTTTTAGTACTTACTATTATAATATTAGAGTATATACATTCAAGTTTATATTAAAATGTCGGAGTTATATATACAAACAAACACATATAGATATAAGTTTACAAATAAAGTTGTTGCAAGTGAAACATTTTCTGCTTAAATGTTATCAACCATGTTTAATTTTCTTCGGCTTTTCTTCTGATCTGCTATGGAAATAAAACTAATTATTTTAAATTTATAAATAAAATTGAAATAAGTATGATTATATAATATGTAATTATATATAAAAGATAATTATACCTTGCTTCCTTTCGTTTTCTGGATGAGTCAACTGAAGATATTTGGATTTCTATTGAGGAATGATGCTGCTGAGGGCTGAAATAATAATAAATATACTTATATAATAGTTTGTAATTTATGTACACATATGTTGAGTAAAGAAATTAAAAAATTTTGAAACAAATTATGAGTAGTATTATACTTTGATTCAATTTCTTCTGTTATGCGTTGGGTGAAACAAAGTTGTTTTTTTACAGTATTTTTTCGTTTCTGGTAGTGGTGTTTATAGATCCAAAGATGCTAGTGGTGGTGGGATATCTTTGGGGGATTCAGTTGGTGGTGCAGGAAATAACATTGATGATTCATCGTCGTCAAAAGTTTTAACAACTGTTGCATCAATAAAAGCACCTCTCGGACGAAATTGAATCAAAAATATTTTTGACATGCCTTTAAGTTGATCGAGGAGAGGGGGAATGATGTTTGGATCACTGTATCCATCTTGAATTGTTAGTATGGAGCAAGGTTTATTCACCAGTGATTGGACAGTTTTTCCAAGCATGACAATATTCATTCCGCCACTGCTATCCTCGATTCGAGTATTGATTTTGTACCTGTTATAAATATTAAAAATTTATTTAATTTTTTACTGTTTAAGAATTTTTTATTAATTTTTTATAATAAAAGTGAAGAATATTACCAGCTGACTGGCGTTGTTGTTAAATATGCATGGGTATCGCACCACCATGAAGTCCCTGATTGTTTGACACGTCTGTAGCAGCGTGGACAGACATTATAAAACCAACCTTATTGTGCATCAAGTTCAGTGATGCTTGCTTTTGTAGTAAAATTTTTGTCTTGTTGTTTGAATAAAAAATGTTTAATAAATTATATTTTATAATTGGGGTGTAATAAATAAATATTTACTTGATTTTGATATGGATCTAAGGCTCGGAGCTCCGCTATCATCACTTTATTCATAATCTTTTGTTCTTCTAATGTTATCGGTTTTCGGTTGATGGAGCAATAAAGTCTATTTCTTGAATGCAATGACTGAACCTATAAATAGATAATATATTAAACAATGTAATTTTTTAAGAAAATTGTAAAATATAAATTACTGTAATATTCTGTAATTAATATTTATAATACATTTTTTTGATTTTCTTTGATTTAGCGATGTCTGACTCAAAATAAAATGAAATTCCATAAGTACTTGCCACATAAAGTTCACCTATATATTTATAATTATTAAAATTAATGATAAAAAATGTTTATATTGTTATTTAAGATAGATTTGAATTATTTTTTATTGTATATATACTTACCAAGATTTTTTGGCTGCCATGGCTGTAAAGGCAATTACTACTGGTTCGGACATTCTTTGAACTGTATTTTCATCGAAATTTTCTCCCAATTTCTCCCCAAAGAGTTATGTTCAGTGATTCTTCTCTGTAAAATATAATAAATTTAAATTAACAAATTATTAATAATTGATTTTCAATTTATTCAAAATATATTTGTAATAATATATAATTTATAGTTACCTGATATTTTGATTTGTCAGATTTTGCCTTTTGACCAGTCTATCGCTTACATTGGATTCTTCAATGCCTTTGACAGATATGAGACGACCAATGACATCTAGCATAACATTAAAAATGCAAAGTTATTATTTATTGATATTAATATTATAAATTTATAATTTTTTAGTTAATAAATATGGATATTATATATTATTTACCTGAAAGAAGGTCATTGATGTCAACTCTTAATGTTAATTGGTCGTACTCTACAAAATTAAATTTGTATTGAGGTCTTTCGGGAATCTTCGACTTCTTTGAAATTTGTGGACCGTGCAAACTGTAACATTGCTCTGTGTGTAATAATTTTATATCTTTGTTTATTGTTTGTAACGAAGAAGTTGTTGATTTTATATATGTTGCCCACTTGTATTTTGTTTGTTATAAAATCAGCATCTTTTACCCGAACAAATCCATGTATTGCTTTATCCTACAATATATATATATATATATATTAATTTATTATGATTTATATATTTAATAATAATGTGAATTCTTTATTATCAATAAATATAATTTTCATAAAAAAAATTTTTAATTACCTGTTCATCTACTAATAAGTAGTCAACGCTTATTAGATGACCAGTATTGTAATTGTGTTCCTCCATAAACGGCAAACTCGGGCACGGATGGTCTCATATATTTCTCCTGGTTTTAATATTCGTAGTAGACTGAACATTTTCTATAAATAACCGAAACATATAAATACATTTGTTCAAAAATTTATGAATTGAATTTGAAATTTAAAAATTATGAAAATTATTTGATAATATAATTATTGAAAGAAAATTTATTTCTGTTAAAGATTTATTTTTTCTAATAGATTATTAACTTTGATTTGATTAATCTTATGTAGTATTTCTTTGTAGACATTATTTTTAATATGATTTGAATATTTATTAATTGAATCTTGTATTAAAATATATAAACTTTTTGGTAATGTTAGTCTTGATAATACAACATATAATTGTCCATGACTAAAAATTTCATCTTCTAAATAGAGTCTAACTTTATTTAATGATTGACCTTGACTTTTATTTATTGTCATAGCATAACATACTTTTAAAGGGAATTGTCATCTTTTTAACACAAAAGGGTATTTAAATTCATTTATTGTCATTTTTATTCTTGGTATATAAACTTTTTCATTTATGTCATTAGAATTAATAATAGGGCTTCAACAATTTTATTTGTTAGTTATGTTATAATAAGTTTTGTACCATTGCATAATCCCATTGATTGGTTAAGATTTCGTATCAAAATAACAGGAACTCCAACTTTTAATTCCAATTCATGTGGAGGTAATCCATTAAAATTAAGTATGTGTAAAAATTCAGAAGGATATAAAAATTTAGTTCATCGAGATTTCTAGATGATAAAAGAATAGTATCATAACTATAATAAATTTTTGTTTCTATTGGTACTAAGCTTAGTAAGTATTTATTTATTGCATTAGTTGTTTTATTTCTAGGAGTAATAATTGTTGGTTGTTTAAAATAATCAATATTGTCAAAATTATCATAAAAATTCCATATATTATGGTAGAAATGCATTTAATAGAATTGTATTATATGGTATTATATATTTTTCCAGTATTTTAATCCAAGTAGCATCTTCATTTTCGGTATCTTTTATTCCATCTGTTGTTCCATTACCAACATTTAAAATCCATTTAGAGAAGTGGCTAATTTCTATTTGTTCATTAATACAATAATTATGTTTTTTTAATCGCATGTTTTCTGTCAAGGTAAGTATATGGAAATATAGCCAAAGGTAATAATTGTTTATAGTTACGTCAATTATATTTTCTTTTGTTCTGTTTGGAATTACTGGTAATATTTGTCTGAAGTCACTACCTAATATGACTGTCATTCCTCCAAAAGGACGATGAAAGTCATTTCTTTAATCTTGTATTGTTTATCTAAATCTTCAAAATAATATTTATTTGTCATAGGTGCTTCATCCTATATAGTTAATGTTGTTTTATCAATTAATTTTGCTAGTTGAGTGCATTTTTAATTTAGCAAGTTGAAAATTTGTTGATTGAAAGTGGTATGCGAAATCTTGAATGTGCAGTTCGGCATTTTGGTAATAATAACGATATTATGCCAGATGATGCTATAGCTAATACAATTTCACCATTTGATCTAATTTTACTAATAATTGCATTTCATAAATATGTTTTTCCTGTACCACCATAGCCATATATGAAGAATAAATTATTTTGTTTGTTTTCAATTGCTTCTAAAATTTGATTATAAATAAATTGTTGTTCTTGATTTAAATTTTGTACTAAGTTAAAATTTTCTTCTTTCAATTTATATTTATCGTAATTAAGTTCTTCTCTCAAAATATTGTTATTTAAATATTCAATTAATGATTCAGTTAGAAGTGGAAGATTATAATGTGATAAAGAAGATGAATTTAAATTTAATAATTTTTTTAATTCATACAATACAAAATTATATAATTCATTTTCACGAAATTTAAAATTTGGATTGTTAAATAAGACTTTTACTTTGTATAAAATATCGTCGCACATTAACTTTTAATGTTTTTGTAAAAATTTTATTGGATCAGAAATATTACAAAATTAATAGTATTGTAGTAAAAAGTTGACGAAGTTATGTAGATGTTACCAGAATGATGCTTCTTCTATTGATTCATCCCATTTTTGATCATCTCCCAATCAAACTAATGCATGACAGGCTATTTGATTTGTCGGATAAATAATATTGTTTACTGTTAGAAGTGATTCATAACTTGTTGAACATTTTTGATGATTTAATAATAATTTTAAATAGTATAATTCACCGGAACTCGGATGAATATAAAATGTTTGTCCTATAATATGTCCATTTTGTCGATGAGTTCAAATCTTATCTTTGTTATTCCAAACAAATTTTGTTGGAAATTCTATATTGGTAAGTTGTCGAGCATCTTCATTAGTTTTATTTATTTCCATCCATTCTGTTAATGTTATTTTTTGAATTTGTGGTTGTCGTATTATATTATGTAATTGTTGATTTTTATGAAATGTAATATTTTGCATATTTGATAAATGAATAGAAATGCGTTAAATAGCTAGATTTCTATGGTGGATTGAATATTCAAATATTCTCCAAATTGCTTAATAAGGTGTAATATATCGATAATTAAGATAAGCTTTTATTTCATTAACTTATTTATAATTTATTGTTTCATTATTTTCAAAAATAATATTATCTTCAATAACGGCTATTATCTTATCTAGACCTTTTGTAAGTATTTAAATAATTAATTAATAAGCATAGATTGAGAACATATTTCAACATTAACATGTGCAGAATATTTTAAACATAAATTCAATTATAAGGAACAACATATCTATTATCAAGTTTTATCCCTTTTTTAATAACATTGAAATCTGTATCTCTATGATGATAATTTACAAAACCATTTCTTCTATAGTTGTTTTTGCATATCTACATGGTCCATGTATCATATATTCAGTTATAATTTTATAACCTAAAGGATCTATTATTGAGTTTGGAATTTCTGCATAAATAATTTTGTCTATTTGTATTGGATCATGGTATTTATGCTCAGGATATAACCAAAATAACATATGACAGTGAGGTAAACCATGTTTTTAAAATTCTACCACGTATAAATCTAATAAAAAAAGGAAAAAAAATAATGTTAGTTTTTTATTTTTTTCAAATAAAACATTATGATAATAATATATTTATTTTTTTATTATATTAAATAAATTAACTGACATGCTATTTTGGGCCCAAAATGACTCCTAGTTTTATTTTATTTAATAGATGGTCTAATTTAATTTTAAATATTCTACTTACGATATCTGGTCTATCTTTACTTTTTTGTCCTGGAATTATTGCATAGATTTCTTCTAATTTCTGGCCATTTAGGATTACATGTAAATGTTACAAATATATCAGGATTTCCATAATATCTATAAATTGCCATTGCATCTTGATAATTTTGAATCATATATCTTGGACTTCCTGTATAAGATGATGGTAAAATAATTCTTTTTCCAATTGCTTGTACATCTATATCACCTCTAATTATAGCATCCGGAATACCTTTATATATTTCAGATCTTAAATTGTTTTGATTTTATTTGATATAATCTAAACGATCTTCTTCAATAGAAGCATAAATTTCTACAATATACTGTTGAAAAAGTTGACCAGATATAAATAATGTATTTCCTTATTGTATTTGTTGTTAAAATTGAAAAGTATAAAATGATCTCATTGATATTCGATGTCTACATGGTTGTTTACCAGCAAAATTTGGATTCCAGCCGATATCGATTCTATATCCATTTTCTCCATAAGGAAATAATAATGGATATTGTAATGCCATATAAGATAGATGGAGTTTATTGATTTTTTGTAATTATTCGGTTTGACTATGAATAATAATATCTCTTCCATCTTCATGTTGACCAATATTTTCAACAATTAAAGCACCTATATCCGTTGAAGTTGAAGATCAATTGTGCACTATCTCCTTGTCGTCTTTCTATTAATCTCAATTTCATTGATGGTACTTGATTATTTTTATAAGTATCTCTGACAGTTCTAAAGTTGTACTAATCTATTTGTTTCATCTAACATTGTAATTAATTTTTCAACTATTGTCTCGTTTAAATTATTATTATTTGGAAGTGTAGCTATTCTGTTTTGAATTTTATTTTCTGTATGATAAATATATAATTGTGTAAATTTTGGAGGATTATTATTAGTCAAAAGTAAAGATCCAATTAGATGATGTATTTGACCACTAATTCTAAAAATATATGGTGCTAACGAATTTTTAATAATCTAATTGAATATTTGCTCCAAATGAAGTAAAGCAACATATATTATAATTCTAATATTTTTTCTAAATTTGTCACTTGAGGTTCTCTCATAATAATCTAGTAGTTGATCTAAAATTGGTGGTGTTTTTTTTGCTTAAAGGTATGTTAATTTTCCATTTTGACAACATAAAAAATATTTCGGTGGATTTGTAATTCGTGTTTGTTCATTTTTCCAAATAATGCTCTATAATATTGACATGTGCAATTACAATCTCCAATATCTATATATTCATCGTTTGGATCTAAATAAAAAAAATTTATGTAAAAAATCAAGGGAAAATTTTTTTTGAAAATTTTAGTAAACATTTTTGTTCAAATTAATAATTATATGGAAAATAAAGAAAAAATTTAAGATAAAGAAATTAATTTTCTGAAATGATGGTGAATTGTAATCTTTCAAAAATAGATTTGTTGTTCTTTCACCGGTAAATTGAAGATAATTGAATAAATTTATCTCGATAACCAGTAATAAATATTGTATTTAATTCTTCAAACTGATTGTTTGAAAAATATATATTTTTTTGATGTAGATGCTTCATTATTATTTATTTAATTTGATTGTTTTGACGCTTTGATCGTCTTGAATAGTTAGTATCATTGTGAGAATTTTTTTCATTCTTCTTTTTTTTTTTAATATAAAAAAGAAAAACAACAACATGAAATATTGTTAAAAATATAAATTATAGAAATAAATGTAAAAAAAAAAAAAAAAAAACTATTAAGCATTTTGTTCATAAAAAAAAAAAGAAAAAAAAAAGGAGTCAAGCAATAAAAAGATAATAATACCAAATATTAAAATAAAAATATTAACGTAGAATTTTTTTTCATTATAACAAAATAAAATAATATATTCTAATTAAAAAAACTACAAATAATAAATAAATTAAAAATCGTAAACTCAGATAGTAAAAAATTTCAATTACCTAAGTAAATCTAATAAAAATAAAAATAAAACTAATTAAATTATAAATAAACCTAGAATGGATTAAATATTTTAAAAAAATTTAATTATAAGAGTAATATTAATGTATGACATAAATAATAATTAGTTACAATTATAAATATATATTTTTTTATAATCAAGTTTCATCATCACAATAAGGAAAAAATATACATTTTTTTATTTTACTGTAATTTTATAGAGCTCTTATATTTTCAAATTTTCGTAAATTATTTTTTAATTTTAATTTTTTGACTTACTCTTTATTTTTAATATTATAATTTAATTCTATTAATCCATTCTTTAATTGTATTAATTCATTTTCTTCCCTCTAAATTTTTATGAACTCAATATTTTATGATTTTCGCATATTGTTTTATATATACAATTTTATTTTTTATAGTTGGAAATAATTGAATAAATTATAGTTTTTATTTTATATTTTCTGTTTTTCTATTTTTTAATTTTATTGTATATTTATAGAGCTCTTATAATTACAAATTTTTTAAATTATTTTTTAATTTTAATATTTTAAGTTGTTCTTTTTTTTTAATACCATAATTTAATTGTGTTATTGTCAGAACCTGACCTACGTAGGGCCATGACTTCATACTTACTTAACTTAAATACCAACTTTGCAACGACCCGATTTCGTGAAGCCGTTACCTTACCATGCTTACTTAAACATATTTTATCTTAAAACTTACTTTTGCTTTATGTAAAAATACGAAAACATTTTTTTTTTCTTTATTCTTCTTTTTAAAATTCAATTTAAAACTTAACTTATACTCATACTTATTTATATGTACTCACTCGAGTACCGAGCTTTCAAACCACATTTTTACAATCATACTAGTACCATCGACTTATCATAATATAATACAAACACATTTTAAAAACATATTTCTAAAACCGTGGCAGTGTCCAACCCAAATTTCACAGTCTGTAGTGCCATCTCTCCACAATCTTGCATCAAGCATTGCCGATAGGTTGCTTACCTACAGCATGAACGTAAGTTATGAGCTTATGCTCATAATATAATACAAACCACATTTTTACAAATCATACTAGTACCATCGACTTATCATAATATAATACAAACACATTTAAAAAACATATTTTCTAAAACCCGTGGCGGTGTCCAACCCAAATTTCACAGTCTGCAGTGCCATCTCTCCACAGTCTTGCATCAAGCATTGCCGGTAGGTTGCTTACCTACAGCATGAACGTAAGTTATGAGCTTATGCTCAGTAAGTACAACTTTCTATTCCGCAAAACATTTTTAGTAAAAGAATGCATGAACCGATTATGCTTTTTTATGAATCAATTATGCTTTCTTATATTAATTTGGTTTTGGGCCCCCTACATAACATGAGTGCACATACCGTGACGTGTAGCCATGGAGTGATTGGACGGCCAGTCTAATCCAACTCAAACTATGAACCAAACTGTTTAACATGGAGTGGTTGGGACAACCAATCCAATCCAACTCAAACCATGGACCAAATCATTTAAACCAGCCCTCGTGGCAAGTCGGTACGACACAAGAAAACTTGCTTGACTTATCTTATTACATGAAAACTTGTTCTTGGTTGATCGTACTTGAAAACTTAAATCTTAATTGTTTCTTACTTGAAAACTTAATCTTGTTTTTATTATGTGATTTATTATTAGTGAACATGCTTTCATGATGTCATAATAATAAAACATAAAACATATATACATCATGTAAATCAATGCATGAATTTTTGAAAAACATGCAATGCAATAAAAACATTTTGCCCATGCTGTAGGCGGAATTGTACTTACAAATTATCCTATGCTCTTGCTTTATCGTTCCATTAAGGCACGACAACATGACATATTCCTGTTTCAAACATAGCGTAAGATAAGAGTCGTTCTATCTTACTATAAATCATAACATGCTAGATCGGTATCCAATCCGATTACCTTTGGTAATCATAGATACAAATCCTATCATAGTAAACCGGTATCCTATCCGCTTACTATTGGTAATCATAGATACAGGTCCTAACATAACAAATCGGTATCCCATCCGATTACCGTGGGTAACCATAAACATAAAGCCCAACATAGTAAATCGGTATACTATCCAACTACTATTGGTCATAGAATTGTTACCATATCTTCAAGTAACTTGGGACTATTTCATTTTTATTTAAACCTTTTTGAAACTATTTTCATAAAATCTAAGTCTCTTTTTAAAGAGATCATAAAACCTTAAAAACTGCTTTTAAAATATCCTTTAATTTACTGGAATGCATGTGTTCAGGAAATTTCCTGTATCATGCACAGTTTTGAAAATCCTGTGCAGAAATTTATTGTACCCTGCACAGTTTTGAAAATCAAGTTTTATCTTTAAATTGGTTTAAAATTTAAAAAGTTTTCTCTATGAAAGTTGTAGATCTCATCGAAACCTACAGCTTTTGTTTTTTGTCGAAAACCTAAATCTGCCTTTAACTTACTCGTTTTTCCTTTTGAAAAATTATGGCCGTGTATACTGTCTGTACTTACCAACTTCGGATTTTGATTAAAAAAAAAAAAAAAAAAAAAAAAAAAAAAAAAAAAAAAGAGGCCTTTAGAGCATTATTTTAAAAAACTGTTTACATTACCCCTTAGGATTTTTAATTTTCTACAACTTTACAGTTATAACGTTTTCCAAATTCGGCCTCTAAGAGCCTCAAAATTAAGTTTCCATAAAACTGTCCAGTTAAATCTGAAAATTGGCAGTTTTATATTAAGTTTTCTACAACTTTACAGTTATAACGTTTTCCAAATTCGGTCTCTAATAGCCTCAAAATTAAGTTTCCATAAAACTGTCCAGTTAAATCTGAAAATTGACAGTTTTATATTTTGTTGGTTTTTGCTTAACACACTACCTTAAACGGTCATAGCCGTGAGCCTACATCAACATGCAGCGTGTCGAATTCATATTTAACATTCAATCATTCACTTGTTCATCTTCATGAAAAACACAATATTTGATAACTTTTCAAGCTTACCTAACTGTGATTTAGGTTAATTTTCTTAACCCACATATACATCATCATCATCATCATCTTCATCATTCATCATCATTCATCATCATACATAACTTTTTCCTACTTAAACATGTGAAGGCATATTTACAAACACTTGATAGGCACATGCAACCCTAAAACTCATTCTAGTGCATAAACTCAAATCCATGCTTAAAACTTAACAAGCAAGATAATCTAAGCTTAGATCAAGCATATAAAAATCATAACATGGCAAGATAAGAAGCAAGAGCTTATGCTCTTACAAATCATAGCTTGAAATACACATAAATATCGTAAATGAAATTCTTAGTTAGAGGGTTGAGATTATACCTCTAAAGCTTTGAAAGAGTGGCTCTAGACCATGCATAAGCAAAAATTTGCAGTCCAGTCTAATTCCTTAATAATCCAGATAGTGTCAGACTTAATAAATTATCATTGAGTCTCATAATACTTATAAGAACTCAAATATACTCTGAAAATCAAATAAGAGCATGAGCCTCATGTTGATATACATGATTCAGACTTAGATTTTCCTTATATCTAAGGAAATCACAAGTTCGTCAAAATTTTGGGTTGTTACAGTTAATTTATTCTTTAATTGTATTAATTCATTTTTTTTTCTTCTTAATTTTTTTGGACTCAATATTTTATCATTTTCGCATATGTTTTATTTGTGTAATTACTATAATTTAATTGTGTTAATTTATTTTTTAATTGTATTAATTCATTTTTTTTTCCTTCTAAATTTTTTTTGGACTCAATTTTTTATCATTTTCGCACATTGTTTTATTTGTGTAATTTTATTTTTTATAGTTAAAAATACAAAGATTATAAAAGTAACACTGAAGTTATGAAAAATAAATACATGTGCTTTACTTTACACTCCAATAATAAATAATCCATAAGTAGAGGACCTTCTTTTTTTTTTCATTTTTTTTTCTTTCCTGTTATTACCATTTTAAACTAATTTTAGTTTTTTAAGTGTGAAACTGTGAATTATATAGTCTCTCAAATGTGCTTACTGAATTCATGCTTTTATATAATAAATTGTTTTAATCTGGACTCATATATTTTTGTGTGATTCATGTAAGATATTTCTCTTTCTAAATTTGTTGTTGAGTTTAATGTATTACACATATTGCATCATTGAAGCAGAAATTTTAGAAAATTTTAAAAAAGCAAATAAACAAATCTGAAATTTATATGAAATTTTATTTGTCTAAGTTTATTTATTTACAGTTCATAATAATTGATGAAGATGTTATTTTGCACTCTAATTTTTTTAAATATTTTTTTCCAATAAAAAGTTACATTTATTAAATTAAATAATAAGTAAATTAAGTCATTTGTATTCTTTATAAACTGTTATTTTTGTAATATAATTTTAAACAAAATAGAAATCCATATGAAGTAAAAATTTGATGTTGCACTATAAGATTAATTTACATAAAAAATTAAATCATACAATCAAAATTACATTAGTTTCTAATTGTAAAGACATTTATATAAATAAAAAATTTGTTGTAATAAATCTAAACATTTCAACAATCTGATAAAAAGAAAAAAAAACCCCGGGCAATAAAAAATTATATCAAATTATAAAAGAAAAGAATGAGCAAAAATAACAATAAAATATCAAGATAATGGAAAAAAAAATTAAACCTACAGCATAGTCAATAACATATACTAATCTAAATAAACAATTTAAAATATACATACTATGAAAAATATTATTAAAATTTTTACTAAATGTTATCTACAAAAAAAAAAAACGAAACTAAAAATTATTAAAGTAAACTCAAATCTCTTGTATCGTAAGAATATTTGCCAAGAATAACTAAAATAAATTTTGACCTTGTCTTTAGTAGCTACCAAGTGGAATGTTTGGGAACGTTTACCAAAAAAAAATTTTAATAAGAAAAAAAGAAAGAACGGCAGAGAGAGAAAGAATGAGAAAAGAGTAAACAGTAAAGAGAGGGAGTGAAAAATGAGGGATAACCGGCAGAGACAGCAAAGGAAACCAAAAGTTAGGGTTTGGAGAGCATAAATCCAAAAAATGAGAAAAGACAGAGAATGGTAGAGAGAGAAAGAATGCGAAGAGAGTGAACAGTAAACAAAGCAAGTAAAACAGTAACATACTCAATATTGTTTTATTGTGAGAAGAACAAAAACATCATAACTCCCAAATATCCATGGCAACAGTAAATACTGACAAATAATACGTAATAGTTATCCAACATATGCTATCAATGATATCATATTCATCAACATATACCAAACTAAATAATATATCTGGTATATGCATTATTATATATCTAAACTGAGATCATCATAGCATCTTAATTTTTTTTTTTTTTTTGACAAAAGTTCTCTTAAAAGACATTTACAATATCAGAAAAGAAAACAACAACAAAGAAAAAAGAAAAAAAAAAAAAAAAAAAAAAAAAAAACCACAACAACAACAACAGCAAAAACAAAAAACATTCATCACAACAACTAATAATGAAATAACATCATATAAATATGAATACTAAAGTTTTATAAATGATATAAAAACAGAAACATAATTAACATAATCATAGGGAAAAATATAAATAAACAAAAAAAGGTCAAACTCACAAATAATCGCAACACTTATAAAAATTGCCAAATCATATAACATAATCATCTAACTTATAATAAGAATAATATTCACAAAACATCCACACACAAAAAAAAAATAAAAAAAATCATCTACGTTCTACTTAAAAAAACACAGAAACAGAAGAAAAAAAAAAGAAAAAAAAAGAAGGGCAAACACAATAATAAAAGTGAATCCTCTATAGCATCATTATAATAATAATAACGATGATCATAAATAAATAAGATGGAAAGTAGAGAAATATTAAAGAAACAGATAAAAAAATGAAGGAATATAAAATCAACAAACAAACCGATCATCATAATAAAAATAGAATATTAACAACAAAAAGAGCAGATCATTATAATACAATAAAACAACAATTAATTGTAATTTAGACACATAATTAAGAATAGTACCTGAATAAAAAGAGCAGTTTTGCACAGAAATGAATATGTCAAAATGAGTAGTCTTCAGGAGATAAGAAAGAGCTGAATAGAAGATCTCAAGTAACAATTAAGAAAGGTTCAAAGCAGAACAGTTAAGAAGGTGTTACAGATGCAGTAATAGTAAGATATGAGAGTAAAGTAATAAATGCGGAAAAAAAGTCATTTATAAGAGGAAATCTACTAAAAAAATTTCACAAAAGTTTCTTAAAAAAAGTCGGTAAAGGAGAGAAAGAACAAATTTTTTACACGTATCTGGACAAAACATATTTACTCACAAAAGATAAAAGAGTTAAAGCAAATTAGAAGCATTAGTTACCGAGTTACATATGTTAAAATCTCAGTCAAGCTAATCATCACACTGTAAATCATAGAGTTATAGCAAATAGCACAATTACAACTGAAGAAAATAATTTAGAAGCATTAAATGTTTAGGATAGATCAGCAAAAACACAGTAAAATATCTGACCACAGAAACTGCATGAACAATCCAGAAATTTGAATAATGGGAAAATCTAACAATCCATTCAAATCTAACTAAATGATAGAATATAGACATCAAATATGATAGAAAATTATAAACACAAAAAAAAAAAAAAAAAAATTTGGACACAAAATCAGGAAAGTATTACCCTGGGGAAAAAAAGCAAAAAAATAAACAAATATAAACATCACAGAGAAAAAGCCTTCAATGTCTCGCTTCATACTCCCAATCGGCCACCTTAATACCATTGCCATTGCAATCTACAAAAATAAATTAACAAAAATCAAAAATCAAAATCAATTGATATAAACCTGAAAAGAAGGGGAAAAAAATAACATACTGAAATAAATACAACAAAAACAAAAACATACCCCATTCTTTTATTTATTTCTCTGTATTTGTTTCCATGGTGTCCTCAATCATATAAATGCAAGTAAAAAATAATAATAATAATAAGAAAAAAATGAGAGAAAAAAAAAGAAAATGAAAAATACTTTTATTTAATTATATACATACACAGGAGAGAAAATGAAAAAACAATAAAACAAAACAAAAAAAAATCGGTCAAAGATTTAAAAAACAGATAAAAATAATGAGAATAAAAAAAACAGAGAGAAAAAACTTATGTTTTAATCATCTACATAAAAAAAATTATAATAAGAAAGAAGAAATCAAAATAAGAAGAGCACAAACAAAAACAGTTAAAGTTTAAATCTCAACAACAAAAATTTGAAATGTAAGATTCAGCCAAAAAATAGCAAAAGAGGAAAAAAAAAATTCCAAGAAGACAATAAAAATCTAAATCTAAAGCTCCAAAACAAAAATCGAACAAAAACCAAAAACTTAGGAATCGGAGAAAACAAACACACGGTAAAAAAAAAAAAAAATTATGAACAATAGAGGGAGACAGTGAAAAAAGGGTTGAGCGACGGAGATAACAAAAAAAGACCAAAAGCTAGGGTTCGGAGAGCATAAATCCAAAAATGGGAAGACAGAGAGACCGATAGGAAAAAATGCAAAATCAAAAAACAATAATACTAAAAAAAATGAAAAAAAAAAAAAACAAAATGGAAAATAATTTTTTTTCATCATATACATACACGGAACAATAAAAAAAACAAAAACATACAAACCCAAAAAATATAGGCCAAAAAATAACAAAAGAGGAGGAAAAAAAATTCCAACAACACAACAAAAATCAAAATCTAAAGTTTCAAAACAAAAATCGAACAACAACAAAAAAAGAAGAAAATAATACACAACCTAAATTAATAATAACGAAAAAAAACCCAAAATCAAAGCTAAGGGTTCCGAGAAAACAAACACACGGGGAAAAAAAAAAAAAAAAACAGAGAGCATGAACAGTAGATAGAGAGAGTGAAAAATACGGGATGATCGACGGAGATTGCAAAAGAGACCAAAACCTAGGGTTTGGATGTAACGACCCGTCTTAAGTAGGCCGTTACCATACTTACCTCACTTAGAAACTTACTCTTATCTAATGTAAAATACGGAAATATTTTTTTTTTTAACTTACTTTAAATCACAATTTAATTTCATACTCATATATATATACTTGATCAAGGCAAGTACTAAGTTTTTAAACAATCTTAATACATTTACAAAACAAACTAATTACTAGATATTAGTACTATCAAACTATCATAACATAATACCGACATTTCTATACTTTTTTTTTTCAAAACGCGTGGCGGTGTCCAGCCCAAAGTTTCACAGTCCATTGTGCCCTCTTCCACTGTCTTGCATCACACATTACTAGTAGGCTGCTTACCTACAGCATAAACATAAGTTATGAGCTTTCGTCCAGCAAGTACAACTTTTCTTCCGCAAAACATTTCCAGTAGAATAATACATGAACCAATTATGCTTTCTTTATGCTTTCTTAGGTTAGCATATTTTTGGGCCCTTACATAACATAAGTGTACGTACCGAACGTAAAGCGCAGCCATGGATTGGTTGGGGTGACCAGTCCAATCCAACTCAAACCATGGACTAAACCCGCCCTCGTGGCAGGTCAGTACGACACGAGAAAACTTTCTTATCATCATACTTGAAAACAGTTTCTTAAAAATAGTTTTTACTTGAAAATAGTTCTTAAAAACAGTTTCTTACCTGAAACTTGATCTTATTCTTACCATGTGATTTATCATTAGTGAGCATGCTTACATGATGACACAATAATAAAACATAAATCATATGCATCACATATATTAATGCCTGAGCTTTGAAAAACATGCAAAGTAGTAAAACATTTTACCTATGCTGTAGGCGGAGTTGTACGTATAAGTTGTCCTACATTCTTGGTCTATCGCTCAACAAATCACAACAACAGGTTACACTCCTGTTAACGTAAACCATGACATACTTAATTGGTATCCAATCTGATTACTCTTGGTAATCATAGATACAAACCTTATTATAATAAATTGGTACTCTATCCGATTACCTTTAGTCATGTAATTGTTACCATATTCTAAGTGACTTGGGCTTACTATTTCATTTCCTTGGATCCTAGTTTGGTCTCCAAACTGATTACTATCCGTCATAGAATTGTTACTTACATTTTAAAGTAATTTTGGCCCATCTTATCCTTCTTGCTTAAAATACCTTGTTTTCTTGAAAAATATCTTGACTTCATAAATCAAGTATTATCTTGATTTATTACTTAAAATTGCCTTTTAAAAAATTACTTGTGAAATTTCCAATGGATAAAAACCTTTTAAAACTGTTTTTCGTAAAACCGTAGTTTCTTTGTAGAAGAAGTTGTAAAACTATAAAACTTTGAAAACTGCTTTTTAATTTGGTTAAAAGTACGTGTGTAGGAATTTCCTATACTCTGCACAGTTTTAATAATCCTGTGCAGGAATTTCTTGTACCCCGCACAGTTTAAAAATCCAGTTTTATCTTTAAATTGGTTCAAAATGTGAAAAAGTTTTCTATAAGAAAGTTGTAGAACTCATTGAAACCTACAACTTTTATTCTTTACATAAACTTAATTCTATCTTTAACTTATCCGTTTTTCAATTAGAAAGTTAGGACCGATTAGGTTTGAAAGTTCAATAAAACAGAGGCCTTTGGAACCTCTTTTTCTAAAACTATGTGTGTTTTCCCCTGGGGTTTTCCATTTTCTACAACTTTTCAGTTTTGACTTTTTCCATATTCGGCTTCTAAGGGGCTCAAAATCATGTTTCCAGAAAACTGTCCAGTTAAATCTGAAAATTGGTAGTTTTGTATTTTGTTGGTTTTCGTTTAAAATTTCGCACACACACTACCTCAAACGGTCGAAACCGTGAGCCTACATCAACATGCAGTGCGTCGGATTCGTATTTATCATTCAATCATTCACTTGTTCATCTTCATGAAAAACACAATATTTGATAACTTTCCAATCTTACCAAATTGTGTTTTTAGGTTAATTTCTTAACCCACATATACATCATCATCATCATTCATCATCATACATAACTTTTTCCTACTTAAACATGTGAAGGCATATTCACAAACATTTGGTAGGCACATGCAACCCTAAAACTCATTCTAGAGCATAAAAATTAAATTCATGCTAAGGGCTAGCAATCAAGATATCCTAAGCATAAATCTAACATCACCAACCATATAAAAACCATAACATATAAAGAAAATAAGAGACACGAGCTTATGCTCTTACAACCCATACTTGAAATACACATAAATTCTTAATCAAAAGCTTAATGAAATTCTTAGAGGGTCAAGAGGAATACCTCTAAAGCTTGGAAGGTTGTTCTAGATCTTGGAATGAGAACAATTTTGCTCTCCCACCACTATACCCACAACCGGCCACCTTGCTCTTCTCTCTCTCTCTCTCTCTCTCTCTCTTTTTTCTTCTTTTTTTCTTCTAAGGCTAGAGAGGAAAGTTGAAAGAGAACAAAAATTTGGGGTCCAACTAAATGGTTTACTTCTACCCCCACCCCCACCCCCCCCCCCCCCCCCCCCCCCCCCCCCCCCCCCCCCCCCCCAAACACCATTTATAGGTGAAAAATCCTTAATTTTTCACAATTATTACTTTTTTCTAAAACTCTCCTTGAATTACTTAATTGGCCTTAAATACAAAGTTTTTGCCCTCTATACCCCTCAATGGCTGGCCATGTGGAAGCTTAAGCAACAAAAATCTTTTCATTCTTATCCACTAATTTTCCATAATTACCAAAAATTCCCAAAATTAAATAATTATCTTTGATGAGGTGTCCTCCAGTTAGGGCCATGTTTGGCACTCCCTCCTAATATGCAATCCATTTCCTTAACAAAAATCCTTAATAGTCCATTTCTAGAAACCGTTGTGGAATGCCGGGACTTCCACGATGGTTTTTTGAAAGCGCGTGGAAGGCTCAGCTTCCACAATGGTTTTCGAAAACCGTGTTATGCTCCGTGTTTTTGCCTCACTTTCCACGATCATTTTTTAAAAACGGTCATCAAAACTCCGTCGTGGAATCCGCATTTTGTAGTAGTAAGAAAATCATATGGTGCGTTTTGAAATAGAGTTTGTGGTTGTTATTTATAGCAAAACAACAAAGTTTATGAATTCAGATAAGGAATAAATTCTTAAGAATCTTATTAGCTTTACATGTTCTTTATAAATTCATTTAAGAATTCAGATAAGGCACATAAATTCTTAAGAATCTTATTATCTTTACACGTTCTTCAATAAATTCATATAAGAATTCCGATAAGGAATAAATTCTTACGAACATTATCATCTTTACACATTCTTTAATAATATAGCTTTACACTTTTTTCAACAAATTAAGATAAGAGTTAGATAATAAATAAATTATTTACCTACTCCAATGGGTCCGGATAAGAAAATCTAGACTATTAAAATAAACCATCAGATGAATTTCATCATCATCTTAACCGTCAGATTGAATTTTCAACCTTATCAACTTATTAGACTTTTTTTTCTATAAATAACATACACCATTATGAATATGACTCTCATTGAAATATTGGGCAAAAGCATTAGATGAGAAGGAGGTTGTCGATGTTGTTGTTGTTCAACTCTTTTTTGTAAAATTCGTGCTTTTTCAACTTGAATCTAAGGGCGAATGTTTGGCTCATTGATCGAATTCAAGTCTCGTAACAAAATTTTGTTTTCTTCTTTAAATTCTTTTAAGGCCAAATCCTTGTTTTGGATTTCCAATTGTTGCTGCCTGTCCAAGCTTGTCTTTTTTAACATCTCTAGAAGTTGTCGATTTTCTTCTTTGAGGCTATTGATGACAGATGAAATTTGTTCATAATTTTTTCTTTTCAATTTGGCTTTCTTCATCCCAGCGGGTCGTTGGATGAAGAACCACCAACATTGTCATCATCTAAATTTGAGAGAAAATGATGATGCTCCAGGAGATGCCGGCAAAGGAGATTCCGAAGTGGGAGATTCTGACTCTAATGAGCCATAGTTCGGACTTTACCTTCAAGAAGTTTGTCTTGCGCAGGTGACGTTATCTTTAAATTTTTCAAAATCCTTAACTATATTTCACACGTGATAAAAGTTGAAACCTTTTTTGAAGTTGGGATCTTGCATGAATAAAACTTTTGCTCAAGTTAATTGCAAATTATTATAAATTATATAAAGTTAAGTATTCGAACTAACAGAAATAATCCAAAAAAAATAATAATAAATTCTCACAATATCTTGATCTGAGCATTACTTGGATCCATATTCTCAACTTGTTTGAGGCAGACGTTCAATTTACTTGTAGCTTTTTCTATAGTTTGAATTCGAGACTACATAGATCTTTTATTATGATACTCCCAATAGTCGTTTCTTACTTTGTTGTATGCATTTTTCACATGAGACCAAAATCGATCCAAAGACTGGTATACACCTGTAATGAGTCTTGAGAAATATCTAAATAAACTTGACGTAGGAGCACATCTTCATCAACACAATATCCAGAAGATCGGATAGACATTTTTTTTTTTTTCACAAGTTGATGGTTGGAGAAGTCCAATGGTTAAAGAAAATCAGAGGGTGCGTTTTGAAATAAAATTCGTAATTGTTATTTATAGCAAAACAAGAAAGTTTATGAATTCAGATAAGGTATAAATTCTTAAGACTCTTATCAACTTTACTTGTTTTCCAATAAATTTAGATAAGTATTCAGATAAGGAATAAATTGTTAAGGATTTATCAGCTTTACACATTCTTCAATAAATTCAGTTCTATACTTTATTTCAATAAATTCATATAAGAATTCATATAAGGAATATATTCTTCACCTACTCCAATGAGTCCGGATAAAAAAATCTAGACTATTAAACAAAACCGTCGGATGGATTTCATCATCATCTCAACAGTCATATTAAATTTTCAAGCTTATCAGCTTATTAGACTTTTTTTCTACAGACAACATACACCATTATGAATATGACTCTCATTGAAATATTGGACAAAAGCATTAGATGCAGAAGGCTGTTAATGTTTATAACGACCCGCCTAACGTAGGCTGTTACCTTACTTATCTTACATAATTACTCAACTTATTTATCTTAACGGAAATACGAAATTTTTTTTTTCTCGACAACTTGAAATTAAAATCTATCCCATTACATACTTACATGTATATACATACATACTTACGTACTTCAGTACTAAATTGTCAACTTACATATAATATAGTTCATAAATAATAACATAATATAACAAAAGACATAGCGGTCTCCATCTCACATTTCACATCTCGCCGTGCCAAGCCCCACCGTCTTATATCAAGGATTGCTAATAGGTTGCTTACCTACAGCATAGACGTAAGTCGTGAGCTTTCGCTCAGCAAGTACAACTATTAATCCGCAAAACAAAACTTAACAATGCATGAACCAATTATGCTTCATTATGCTTTCTCATGTTTACATATCTTTGGGCCCTTATATAACATAAGTGTACGTACCGTGGCGCGCAGCCATGGAGTGGTTGGGGCGGCCAGTCCAATCCAACTCAAACCATGGACCAAATCCACCATTGTGGCAGGTCGGTACAACACGAGACAACTTGCTTGCCATCATACTTGAAATCTTTCCTTAACTTGTTCTTGAAATCAATTTCTTAAAAATAGTTTTCCTTTTTGAAAACAGTCTTTTAAAACAGTTTCTTACTTGAAACTGGGTTCTCAATCTTACCAAGTGATTTATCTCTAGTGAGCATGCTTCATGATGCCATAATGATAAAGCATAGATCATATGCACCTCAACATGTATGCATGAGCTTGAAAACATACAAGCAGTAAAATAATTTGCCTATGCTGTAGGCGGAGTTGTACTTACAGATTTCGTCCTGGATTTTGTTGCTCCAAATCAGGTTGCAACAACAGGTTACTTCCTGCCTTTTAAAAAGGACGTAAGGTAAGGATCGCCCTAGCTTATAAATCATAATCATAAAATGTTGGTATCCTAACCAACATTCATGAGTAACCCTAGTAATATGTTCCCCCACACACACACTGCTTATTTGGTTACTAAATGTAACCCTAGAGCTTATGTCTCAACAAAACATAAACGGTATCTTACTAGGTTACTTCAGGTAACCCTTGGTATAAACCCAAGTTATCTTTGAATAAAATCCTATTGGGTTACTAAGGCCCAACTTTTAAAAGTTATGTCTTATTAGGTTACTAATAGTAACCATGGGCTTTAGGCCCAACCCAGTAACTTAGTAACCTATTGGGTTACTAATGGTTATCGTCTTGTTACTATGTCTTAAAATTATTTTGGTCCAAATAAAATTAGCAACCAATCCAATGACCATATATCTTACTTATGGTTACCCTATTACTTGTCCCAATTCATTTATTTCTTTTTCCTTACTAGACTTGGTTTAATTAACCATTTTATAAATTGTTTTTATAAAACTGTCTAAGTCTGGAGGAATTTGCTGAAAACAGTCCCATTAATCCAAATATCAGTGTATGTACAGGAATTGCATGTTCCTGTACTGTTTTACAAATCATGTGCAGGAATTTCCTATTTTCTGCACAGTTTTCAAAATCTAGTTATAGCTTAGAATCCATTTTGAATTTGAAAAACTTTTCTGAATAAAAGTTTTAGATCTTGAAAAATCCTACAACTTTCATTCTTTACTCAAAACTCATTTTTGTCTCTAACCTTCTCTTTTTCCTTGTTAAACCTGCCTGGCCGTGCACAAGGTCTGGGCATGACCAGGTTCGGATTTGAGTGAAAAAAAAGGCCATTGAAGCCTTATTTTTAAAAACTTTCCATATAACCCCATATAATTTTCCATTTCCTACAACTTTACAGTTTTAACTTTCCTCAAATTCGACCTCTAAAGGCCTCAAAATCCTGTTTCCAGATCACTGCCCAGTCGTGACCCGAGACTGACAGTTTTGGTTTTAGTTGGTTCTTACGTAAAATTACGCACACACTACCTCAAACGGTTAAAACCGTGAGCCTACATCAAGCATGCAGCGCGTTACCTAACGTTTTCATTGTCATGTATTCATTTTCACTTATAAAATCATTCATACAAACCCATATGGTAAATCTTTACCAACTAGGGTTTTTAGGGTTTTCTCTAACCCTCCTTGTATCATACATCAACATAAACATAATCAATCACACTATACATCTTCTTGAGTGTGTGGGAACATACTACCAACATCTACTAGGCATTCAAACATACCACACATACTCTAACAAATAAAATCATAACCATACATTAAACCATAAATCAAAACCACTAACCCTAATCAAGCACAAATCTAAACTACTCTAAGCTATTACATGAAAAATATAGAATGAGCTTATGCTCTTACATACCCACATGAAATACATATAAATCTTGAATCAAAACTTAATTGGATAGCTTAAAGGTTTTAAAAGATACCTTTAAGCTTGGAGATTGGTTCTAAGCTTTGAATCAAACCTTCATTCCTACTTTAGTTCCACCACAAATCCGACCACCCTTCCTCTCTTTCTTTCTCTCTTTTTTTTCCTTCTATTTGGGGTTCGGCTTTTATGAGGGAAAGAGGGTGAGATGAAATTTTGCCATAGTTTTGGTATAATCACATAAAAATGAACCAAACCCCTCCCCCCCAATCACCTATTTATAGGTGAAAAATAATTTCTTTTTGAATTTATTTTTATTTCTAAAATTACACATTAGTCCTTATGAGCAAAATATTTGCTCAAAAGACCATGAGGTGGCCAGCCATTAGGGAGCCTTGGGGGCCAAGTTACCTAATTCTTTCCTAATTTTCTAAAAAAATCCATAAATCATGTATTTATTCAAAGATGAGGTGTCCCCCCTTTTGGGCCTTGTTTGGCTTTCCTCCTTGAATGCAGTCCATTTTCATACTAATGCAGTCCATTTTCATACTAATGCAGATATTACAAATATTGCTTTTACTAATAATAGTACTGTCATGTTGGACTACAGTCCAGAATTCATCTGCGTATTAATGGACTGAGTAAAAAAATTTCTTATGACTTAAAGCTTTTTAGCCCTTATTGTTCTAAATAATGTGCTTGATTTTTCTATAGTGGTCTTGAACCTTATTCTTACTATTTTATCTGTGATATCAATTTTTTGCAATATAATTCTTATACTGCTTGTTATACTGTAGTACCGTCATATTCATACTTTTGACTTTTCTGATCAAACTTTGATCGAAATAAAATTATAAATTTTTATTCTACCTTTTTGCTCAAAAGGTCTTATGCTTGACTAAGCAATCTATTATTGAGTCTTATAAAGCTATAAGGACTCACACAAAATCTGATAAATATCAGATCAGGCATTTCGTAAGTACTTACATAGTACATCTTAAATTTCTTGGAAAGGAAATCGTAATTTCATAAAACGTTGGTTATTACAATGTTGTTGTTGTTCAACTCTTTTTTGTAAAATTCGTGCTTGTTCAACTTGAATCTATGCATGACTGTTTGGATCATTGATCGAATTCAAGTCACGAAACAAAATTTTGTTTTATTCTTTTCATTCTTTTGAGGCCAAATTCTTGTTTTGGATTTCCAATTGTTGTTACCTGTCCGAGCTTAGAAGCTGTCGATTTTCTTCTTTGAGGCTGTTGATGACAGATGAAATTTGCTTTTCATTTTTTTTCTATTCAATTTGGCTTTCTTCATCCCAACGGGTCATTTAATAAATGACTCTCCTTTCTATTCGACCATGCTAACAAATAGTCATTTAATAAATGACTCTTATGACCAACCATAGTGAATCCAAGAGTGGTCACTCATCAACGTTGGTGGCTAACCATGATAGATGATATGCGGTCATCCAGTGAATGACTCCAACAACCGGCGACAAGTAACGGCTCACTAGTTAACTCCAACAACTAAGTCCAACAGATGACTAAGGCAACTAGTTAAGGTGACGTAAATGTTCAAATAAAATAACAATAATGCTAAAAATTTTATTAAAGTAGTGCAATTCAGGAAAACAGGCGGGCTAAAAACTGGTAGTCGGAAACTTTCAAACTAGTTGGAAAAAACCGATGAATTCGATATCACACCAAAATCGACCTCGTCGATCGGCATATATAAATATATATACATATATATGTATATATATATGTGAGTGTAGATCTTTATAGTCTCACTTTCACTTTAGTCTCTCGCTTTCTCAAAATCTATCTTGTCTCTCTTTCTCATCTCCAGATCCTCCATGTCTTACTATCTCGTTTACAAATCTCTCGTGGCGGCTTTGTAGGAGAACAACTATGGCTCCATGCATCGAATTAAAATAATTATTTGGATAAAATATAATAAAAATAATTCGACAAAATATAAAAAGATAATCTTGTAGATTATTGCTACCATATTACTCTCCCGTGATTAGGGTCAAAGGAGGCCGGCCATTTTGTATTATAAATAATAATAAAAATTATGGTTGACCGATAGATAAATAAAAAGTAATCTATTAATGATCTGTGTTGATTCCGGTAAAACATCTGCTACATTACCGGTGGAAATCTACTAGTTTACCTTTTTGTCGGGCCAACAGTAATTTTAGAAAGACATATTGTGTTCCTGAAATCATTATATATGGGACAATAATTCTTAGGTGGCTCTCTAAGGGATAATCTTAGAAATTTCTATTAACTTGCAAAAATTTAATGATACTCCACAAACACAATAAAAACACAATTACAATCTCAAAATTCCGAATTTCAAAACTAAACTAAGGATCGTTTCAAACACCATCTCAGTAGCTATTAATTAACTACACCACAACATGTGTTTGGCTAAATATCAAATGCATTTTAAATATTTTCCCCTAAATTTGTTTCAACTACTTGATAACAGTTGTGCCAATTCATTTGATTTGGCAATTCAAATGGATGTTTGGTAACGTAACATTTAAAAATGTAATTCTAATGTTACCAAATGGTCCATTTGATCGTTTAAGGGGAAAAAAAATGGAATGTTGACCACCACTTAAATTTAGCTCCATTTCAGTATATGTTCAACAGTAACATTTGGGCTTTCTTTAAAAAATAAATTTTAAATTTAAAAAAAAAAAAAAAGCAAACTTTTTTTTCTCTTTTATTTAAGTTTTAAAATGTCATAACTTTCAAATCTCATTAAGATGATTCTTTTCTCTATGCATTTAGAGCAAAGTGATGAACAAAATTCTATGCAAACCCTACTAAAATTTATCATGGACATTGAAGTTTTATAAAATTTGTTAGAATTATTTTTTATTATCGATCTAAATTTTCACTTTTAAAAAATTTGTACCATTCATTTATCAACTTTTACAACATTCAAATGTTATTTATAACAAAAATTATCCAAACACTTATTTAATTTGAATACATAATTTAAATTCTACATTTGAATGCAAATATTCAGTTATAATGAATATTTAAATATAATATATGATAATAATGAGCAATTATCTATTTCTTTATTTATTTATTTTTAAAATATTTTTCTTTATTTAACTCAAATTGAATTCTAAATTTGAAGGAATACTCAAATAAGATATTGGAATGCAATTTAAAAGGGATACTTAACAAGTAACTAGAAACAAAATTTTGTGATAAAAGGTAATTTGAAAAAAGTCAGGTATTTCTTTTTTTAAGTTTAAATCCGAATAAGTAAAGATAAAAAGGGATCTTAGTTATGCATTGCTATTTTGAAATTTTTTAAAATTGAAAAAAAATATACATAATTGGATTAAATACAAGAATGCCATGATTTTGACATATCCTTATATTTATGTCCACCATAATATTA
This sequence comes from Ficus carica, assembly GCA_009761775.1. Classification (NCBI taxonomy): domain Eukaryota; kingdom Viridiplantae; phylum Streptophyta; class Magnoliopsida; order Rosales; family Moraceae; genus Ficus; species Ficus carica. The sequence continues at coordinate 300,240 of VYVB01000423.1, forward strand.
AAGTTAATAATTTTTCCATTTCATAACATTAAAATTATCAACTTTAATATTAAAATGAGCAAAATTATAAGGAGATGTCTAAAATATGACTCTCCACCTAATTTTCTTTAAATTTTAAATACGTATGGAAGAGTGGCAATCACCATTTTGAAAAAAAGAAAGAAAAAAAAGTGGTGATCACATAATTTATTTATTTATTTACTTTTTGAACTAAATATACATATATTTCTATATATATAAATATGTGATCACATATTTATTTATTTATTTACTTTTTGAACTTGGTGATCACATATTTATATATATATATATATAAAGCATTTTATCACCTAGACATCAAAAAGAATTGAGAATTCTAATTTTTTTCAATTCTAGGAATGCCTTTTTTTTTTTGTTTTGTTTTGTTTTTTTTTTTAATGAAAATAAGGTAAGGAGTCTAGTTTTGAATAAAAGCAAAGTAGAATTGGGAATCTTTTTTATAGGATATCTGAATGGTTTTCCTTGGAGATGGAAAATTCATCGGCCGAGTTTTATCATTTTGCAAATTCTTCCTCAGTTAGTTAAAAGAATGAAATGAAAAACGTCTTTCCCCTTCTATCTTTTTATAACACGGCACTGGTCGTTATTAATAATAAGATTGTCATATAAGAGATTTCCTTTTAGAAGTTGTCATTCTAATATTTATTAAGGTGTTTTGAGTTGTCAGTATAATTTTACTGGTATGGATCCGGATTTGACAATAGTTGTACTTAATCACGACCAAGCCACACCTAATGATACTATTTCTGAGTAAAGTCTAATATCTATCTCCAATTCCGGTAGTGCCCAGAACAAGCATAACAGTTGACACCTCTCACTCATCTGAGACAAAGTTCTAGAGAAAACACTCTAGACTTTGGTTTCTCCACTTACTAGGAGCAAATAAATTATTTACTTTATCAATTTGTTATTTACTAGTACTTTACTGTAAAAAAAATAATAATAAAATAAATATGCTATTTAATTTACTTCAATTATTTACTATTAAAATACTATTTACTTCTTTCGCCATTTATTACTTTTCATCAATTTAGGATTATGTTATCTTTTAAAAATATTTATTAAATTTATCTTGTGACTGTAATTTTCTATGAATAACTGAGCGATTGTATTTTAGAAGAGTTTTGGGTGATCAATGAATACGAAGATTTTAAATATACTATTATAAGAATAATAAAAATAAAAATTATTATTATTATTAATTGATTATTATTATTGCTGTTGTTGTTATTACTACTATTACTATTATTATTATTATTACTATTATTATTAATTAATTAATTTATTATTATTATCCCTCTAAATACCCCCCATGCTATTGTACTCTTTCAGTGATATCGATCTAAATACCCCCCATGCTATTGTACTCTTTCAGTGATATCGATCTGCCTATTTAGAGTGTTGTCATTTTCTTGATATGTTGTTGTTTTCATATCGAGTCGTTTTTTAAAATGTCGAATTTTTCTTGTCATTTTATATAGTCATGGGTTTAAAATAATGTTTTTCATTTATAAGTCATGTCTCCGTTATATTGGGACATGAATCCTTGAACTTCGATGATCAAAAGACATAAGTCATAAATACACCTGTAAATTTGGACTGCACAGCTCAGTCCGACCCTGGCCGGTGGAATGGAAAAATGGATCGATTACTTGGCGGGCTGGGTGGCCCCGCCCGTTTACTTGGTGGGCTGAGTCTGGCCCGCCGAATTACAAAAGCATAAGCCGGGATGAGCTAAAAATAGGGTCAAGTAAACTTACTTAAATTCAAGTCAAGTAAACTGACATTTAAAAAAAGAGAGATATATATATATATATATATATATATAATCAGAAAATTAGGAGGAGAAAAGATAGAAATATAATTAACAAAAATAAAGAAAAATAAATGATATCAACATTCAAATATGAACGTTAAAAAAAAATTAAAATAAAATAAAAACAATTTCATGAACTATTAGAAAAAAAGAAGAAAAAATAAACTACTATAACTATGTAATATGACTATATAGCCGTAGCACATCCGTACCTTATTACTTAAAAAAAAAAAAAACATAGTCATATATCGTAATAATCTTAAATCTTAATGTATAAATTATATATAATTGTTTCAAGATGATAAACATATGTTGTTTAAAAGAATAAATAAAGAGTTATTTTCATTTTTTACTATGTATTTTATTTTTATTCAAAAAGTATACCCCGCATTTTAAACTTTTACATTTGTATACCATCAGATTACACTTAATATACAAATTTACACCATTTCTCGGTCAACTCTTAATTTTGATCTTAAAATGCCCAAATAACCTTTAAAAGAAATAGTACAATTATGTATTATTTACATTTTTATATTATGCATTTTGATTTTATTTAAAAAAAAAAACATACAATGTATTTTAAAATTTTACATTTTGATATTATTATATTATATTTAGTACATAAATCTATACATTTCTCAATCAACACTTAATTTATACATTTAAAATACCTAAAATACTTTTGAATTTAAAATTAAAAATAATCCAAGAAAATTATAATTTAAATTATGAAGTTAAATTTCTCTAGTCCCACTAGGAAATTAGAATTTCTTTGATTTTTTAATTTCTTTTTAAGGGTAATTTGGATATTTTAAGGTCAAAATTAAGTGTTGATTGAGAAATGGTATAAATTTGTATATTATGCATAATCTAATAGTATACAAATGTTAAAGTTTAAAACGCATGGTATACTTTCTAAATAAAAGCAAATACATAATATAAATATAAATAGCACATAAATAAATAATAAACTTTGGGCGGGCTAGACCAAATTGAGACCCTACCCGACCCTTGTGCTTGCATTGGGCTGGGGATGGACATGACATTTGACGGGCCAAGCAGGACCCGCTCTCAGGCCGAAAGTGAGGACAATGGGCTAGCCCACTTAATCCTGCCAACATTTACATCTCTAGTTATAAACATAAAGTCATACATTTACTTTAGAATTAAAATTATTAGATAAGCAATTGTTAAAGTGAATTAATTTATTTAAACAAATGTCTTATCTTGGAGTCTCACTCGGATGGTGCCTAAATAAGACATCTCTCTAATTAGAAGTAGATATCCATTATAATATTACCAAGAACAAATTGCCCATATTTGTTTAATAGGTTACGGGTTCTAAATTTAAACATTGAGAAAGTGGGGAATATCTGTTTTTTTGCTTTTAGTTTGGATTTTTGCCCCAAATAAATATTGGTATGGAACTTTGCCATGTTTGACCTATTTTTTGTTTGACCAGACACCAAAAAGACAATTTACCGTAAAACCTATAACTATCACATTTTCGTTTCCTTCTGTTGTTTAGTGTATGTGAATGGCGGTCATTGCGACATTTGTCAGTGAAATGTGGATCTGATTTTTATTTCGGATAGAAAGTTTAGATCTTTGGATTTGGAACCCACTGGTGTTGGTTGTTGTGAATTTAGAGTGAGAAAGTGGGTTGATCTGCTTGATCTGTGTGGCTGTGATTGATTTGCGCTGTAAACTTTGCCAACTGTATTTTCGGATTTACCATAATAACGTTATGGTAAAGTTTTCTCCTAGCACAAATTGAAAAAAAAAAAAAAAAAAATGTAAACAGAAAATCTTACTTCAATCAGTGGCCTTAATCCACGGATGTCAAGACTTGGAGCGATTGCTTTAATCCAACAATGACTCCAGTAATTTCTCGACTTTAAAACAAAAGGCATTTTTCCAGGTTTGGCGATTACTCTCGAATCACTTTTAGGATTTGTATATATTCTGTGTCTTTTGTGTATAAAACAATTTTTTCAGGGTTATTATTTAATTTAGACAAGTTGTATCGTTGTTGTCCTTTTGTCTTATGAATTATTTGGGTTTTGTATGGTTATCGAGGAATTATCATTTTTGATTAACGTTTCTCTGACTTGACTTTTTACCTAGGAGTATACAGTCTCTCATTCATCCATAAATGTATGTTTATAGTCTCTTTCTATAAGAGTTTCAACGGTCTCTTTTATTATAAGTGTTTCAAAAGTCTCTTTTTAGATGTGTCAATAGTCTTTTTTAACATAATACTTGTTACTCTCACTAATACAAAAAGAGGATATTTCCATGACGATTTTTTAACCTTCGTGGTATCCAGGATCATGAAATCTATTTGGATTCAACGATGGTTTTTTAACTGTCGTGAAATAGACAAAACTGACGCCAAATATTGGGTAAAGAGGGCTATTCCACGACGGTTTTCAGTAAAAACCGTCGTAGAATAGCCATATACCACGACCGTTTTTAGCAAAAACGGCCGTGGAAAGTAAGATTCCACGACCGTTTTTGCTAAAAACGGTCGTGGAAAGATTACAATGAAAAAAAAATTCACAAGTCATGCGATTTCCCACAAGTGGCAAATCCTATGTGTTATTCATTGCACATTAAAATAATAATTAATCTTCAATTAATTTTATGTTACAATGTGCAACAATTATTACAAAAACATACACTACATTACAAAATTTCTTGACTGTCTTCTAACTATATTGGATGAACCGCATTACAAAATTAGCTCACTCTTACCTTATTAAACTCATCTCAACGTCGGTATAAAAATCCTTAGTTTGAAGTAAGAATAATCCATCGAGAGTCAATGTTATTTCTCGTATAAAGGTTAAAACAAAATATCCACATTCATCATAACCTTCTTGTAGAGGACATCAGACAGTATCAATCAATGTTTCATAGTTGCGTCACTTTCTTACTCCTTTGTCCACCAAAATCTTCTAGTCATTAAGTGCCATAACAATTTAACAAAGTTCAAAACAATTAAAACAAGAATAATATAACGTCAAATCATAATTTGAAACATAAAAATATACTTACAACTTAATTAGGTCGAACATGTAATATGCAAAAGCATAAATCACAAAATCAACATTTTTTTCTGGAAAATAATCTAAACCAAATCCTTACCCAAATATTTTAAATCAATCTAAAACTAATCCTCACCCAAACACGTAAATATCATACAATTGGGCATTTTGTCGAACATGTAATATGCAAAAGCATAACACACAAAATCAACATCTTTTTTTTTCCGAAAAACAATCTAAACCAAATCCTTATCCAAACATTTTAAATCAATCTACAACTAATCCTCATCCAAACATGTAAATGTCATGCAATCAGGCATTTTGTCGAACATGTAATATGCAAAAATATAATCAAGTTATCAAAACTCTTTTTTCCAGAAACAATCACCCAAATCACAACCAAGTAACATCACCAAATCACAACACAATCAACCAAATGGTCTTCAAAATCATAATATGTGCGGTGCAAGAAAGAGCAAGAGAGAGAAAGACTTACCAATTCCACGGGCGTGGGTGCGGGCGGTGCGGTAGCGGGGTAGGCGGCGGATGATGGGTTTCGAGGAAGAGATTGGAGGCAGGAGCCACGGCAGAGATTAGAGGCGAGAGAGAGAGGGAGAGGTGCGAGAGAGAATGAATGGTGGAGTCGCGGCCGGTGGAGATTGGAGGCCAGAGATAGAGGGTGATGGGCGAGAGAGAATGGAGGGAGGGCGGCAGAGATTGGAGGCGAGGTAGAGAGGGAGAGACGCGAGAGATAATGGAGGGAGGAGTCACGGAGGAGGAGATGGGTTTTGGGAGAGAGATTGGAGGCGAGAGTGAAAGAGGCATGAGAGGGAATGGGTTTCGGGAGGGAATGAGTGTTTTTTTTTTTCTTTTTTTCTTTTTTTTTTTTATTTAATTTATGCTCTAAAACCCACAGTCGAAAATTTTAAGAAAAAAAATTTTAATTTAAAATTTGAAAATTTTTGTTTCCACGATCATTTTAAAAAACTGTCGTGGAAGAGCTTCCACAACAGTTTTACTTCCACGACCGTTTATGAAAACGGTCGTGGGCTTCCACGACAGTTTTCGGAAACCTGGTGCGAAACCCAGTTTCACACCGTGTTTTTGTCATATTTTCCATGAATTTTTTTAAAAACGGTCATGTAAACTCCGTCGTGAAATCCACATTTTGTAGTAGTGTCTTACATAAGAATTTCAGTCTCATTTTCATGATTCTAAATTGTATTTCTAATCATTCCTTCACGGAGATATTTTAGAATAGAAGTGTAGAGAAACAACTGTTCAACAATATGGATTGTTTACTAAACCAATTATGCCTTGCTTCTTCTGATGGTTTTTCAAAGATCAATCTATCGAGTCCCTACCAATGTGGTTCCTGGTGGTGTTTCAGTTTCTTTTGGATTGATGGTTGATTGTTGGTAATTGTTTATCCTATTACTTGCTTAATGCTCCTAGTAATTTGGCCATTCATTAGGTGATTTTGTTGGATTTCAATGAAATTGGAAAATGGATTTTTGGTCTAGATCAATACTAGGGTAACATTTACAATTTGGAATAAGAATATATCCTTAGCGCATTTGTAATCGTTTGGAATGCTTGAACTTAATAAATTTGTGCTAATTAACTCCTCATAGGAATATAGGTAGTTAATATGGGTATTCCTACTAGTTCATCAGAAAAAGCTTTTAGGTAATTTCATTTATTCGGCTAACATTTGCATCAATTAAAGTAATCATTTAGGGGGTAAATTTAATTTGAAGGAAACTAATTAGGTGAAAATTGGATTCTTAGACCTTTGTTTTTTTTAATTTCTTTTTCGTTAACTTTACTATTTTGTTTAATCTAGTTTAATTATCTTTTTTATTTTCCTTTTTAATCGGTTGTTCAAATAATCATGGCAATAATCAATTTCAGTACTTAATTTAAAATTAAATGCAATCTATGTGGGGTCGACAACCTTATTTGTCACTTTATTACTTATAAAACTCGTATACTTGCGAGTGATTTTCCGCAACATGTGTCTTTTCAAAAATACTCTAGACCAACCAAAAAGGTGTTATGGTAGGATAACTAATGGTAATCTAATTCCTTTTCTATGACAGTCATTAATCCTTACAAGTAAAAGGGTAGCTGTGCAGTTCCAAATCTCTTAGAAATAGATATATGTGATGATTTATAAGTAAATAGAGCAACTGTTAATGGAATGAGGCCTTTTGTGATCAAACCCAAGAGAAAAATTATGCGGGCTTAGACACAAACGGACAATATCATACCAAAGTGAGGCATTGATCATTACAAATACTATCAAAACCTACACCCAACCGAAAATGTGGTTAACGAGGATGTTGGGACCCAAAAGGATGGGTAATCGTGACAGACATCAATCCCTAAAAGGAAAAAGGTAAGCTATGCAGTCTCACATCGCTTGTGAATGGATATGTCTAATGGTTTATAAGTAAAGAGACCACCTATTAATGGTATGAAGCTTTTTGGAGTTAAGCCCAAGAACAAAACCGTGCGGACACGAGGTCGAAAGCGGATAATATCATACTAAAGAAAGGCATTGGTCGTTATATTTTCACAATCTACTTTTGATATTTGACACTATTTTTGATCACCAGCACTGGTCTGTGGTTGCCGAAGAATGTACTGGTTGAATACTTTTCGATAATCTACCAGAACATGTTTTGGTCATCTACCAAACTACGTTTGGTGTTTAAAGTGGTTACTAATGGCCCGTGTCCGTATCTAGTCGTCAAAAAATATTCTAGTCTACTATTTTAGTAGAATACTCTTTGGTATTCTACTGTATTATTTAATATATTTTATTGGAATACCATTTTTTTTTTCTGTTGTCTACCCCAATTTTTTACATCAAATTAAATATATTAATTAATGGAATAAGTTCTACAAAAATTAAAATAATTAAAATTATATTACTTACTAAAAAAAAAAAAAGAAATATACCTTAAAAAATTAATATATCATTAAAATAACCAGAAAAAAAAGTTTAAATACAACAAAAAAACAATGAATCCAACCAAATTTGTGAGTGATTCCGATGGATGTTGATGAAATTAGCGCTCTGGTGGCTGCAGCGCGGGGGAGAGATCGCTTGCAAGCAATCGACGCTGAGTCAGATCTTGCTATCATGATTCCGATGCTCCAGTTGTTGCAGCGGGATAGAATGATCGTGACGATACAACGAGGCTCTGATTGGCAACGGCAATGAGGAGAGAGAAAGAGGGAGCATTGTCAGATTGGGGAGAAGGATAAAGGTGGGATAGAGAAAGTGCTAGAGAAAGAAATAAAAGAGAGAGAAAGAGGAGGAGGACAAGGTGATGGCGGATTGCTGACAAATGGCAGAGAGAGGAGATAGACGGGCGGAGCGAAGGCGAAGACAGGAAAATGTGAACCAAAAACTAATTCATAAATGAAATCGAAAATAAAAATAAGTAAATCAAGGGTTCAAGTATCATTAAATTGCAAAAATAAAGGAGATAAGAAAGACGAATGAAAAACCCTAATGAATTTTTCCACAACTCTTGAAGTTTTTCCCCCCAATTTTCATCTCTCTCTCTCTTGCTTTTCAAATACCATCTTCCTTAAAATTTGTTCAAAATAAAAACCTAAAACTAAGAATAAAACTAAATCCTAAAGCTAAAGATCCTAAACTACTAATTTTTTTTTTCAGTTTTTTTTTCCCTATTTTTCTATTTTTTTTTTATTTTTCTTCCTCATTTTCTTCTCTTTTTCTTGCTCTGGTTTCTCCTCTCTGGTTTCACTCTTGGCCACAAGGCCCTCTCCAGAACCACACTCGGCTTCCCCAAATTCCCTCTTTTTTTTCTTTGTTTCTTTTTTTTTATTCGTTTTCTTTTGGCTGCAGCAACTGGCGCAACTGGGGTCCACTGTACGCCTGCGACATGTGGCGTTGGAGAAATTCGCGGGCCGAATAGACTTTTGATGGAGGGTGCGGAAACGATCCGACAAACCTGGTAAATGGGCTGGCACGCTGCCTGGCTCAGACTCGCCTCTGCCGGGCTTGGATGCATATGCTCAATCTGGACCTTCCATTGGTTGATCTAACGGGTTGGATCATAAGTGTTGAGCTCTTGGAGGCTCGTGCGCTTGGGCTTCAGAGCGTTCCGAGGGATTTTGAATTCTTAGCCTCCGTCTGATGTTACGATTGATGTTAAGATCTTTAAATTAAGTTGAAGATAAGTTAAGTTGAGAGCTATAGTTGAGCATTTGGTAAAAAATTTGAGTTGAAAAGTTTAACTTGAGTTAAGTGTTTGGATGTAAAAATTGAGTTGCATTGGGAAATGTAATTGAGTAGAATTGTATTATGTATTTGAAAATAGTGTAATTTTTTTTTTTTTACATCTTAATTTGGTTCCTATGTGTAGAATAATTATTACTGTAGTCCAAAAAAAAAATTTTTTTACTTGAGTTATTTTTAAATGGCTCGCAATTTAGGAGGTTTTTATCCCATTTTATCGTTTTCGCCCCCTCAAATAACATGCCATTGTAAGTTGTGAAGGGAAAAATGAAAAAAATAAAATAAAAATAAAAGAAAAGCACACATCAACAACATACATCAAATTAATTATAATCTTGTTTACAAAGCCATAAAATACAACAATAATAATTACATAGTTGCTAACTAAAAGTGCTAATAAAAAAAATGAAATTATCCCCCTAATCTACGTTAAACAGTAAAAATGACCTTAATTTCTAGTGGATTTATACCATGGAAATCGTTGATATATGCCCCACATATCATCGGCTAAAACTTATCTCAGCTAATTCATTGCACCCCTCCTCGATGCATCTTGCTGCCTTCCCGTACTTGGACCTGCATCATCGGCCCCATCGGCCAACACGACATCCGCATTAACATCAACATGTCCACCTACAGGCACACCATCTGTCACATACTTTTCAAGAATAGATCCCCAACCTGTACCATCCTTATAAAATTATGAACGATTGCACATACTACTGGAATCATTACTTGTTTTTCCATGGGATAATTGTTGATGCCTTTAAGTATTTTAAATATGGCCTTCCATACACCAAAAGTTTGCTTAATGCAATTCCACAGAGATGAGTGCGTGTAGTTAAATACTTCCCTCCGGGTACCTAGTCTGCCGCAACGTTTTCGATATTCAGGTAAATGATATGTCTCTCGTCGAAATGGACTCAGGAAACAATCCTTATTTGCGTATTCCAAATCGGCTACGTAAAATTTTCCTACAAAGTTATCATCGCATTATCAAAACTGTTTTATAATTACTTGATTATTTATAAATAGTCATATAATGTTACAGAGGATCTTACCAGGTGGCGATATTGGGAATCCATGAAATGATATTGCCTCTTCTAGCATTCTTACATCATGACAAGATCCCTCATAGCCGGCCAACATATATGTAAACTTCATATCGAATGAGCAGGCGACCAATACATTCTGCGAGAGCACACCTTTTCGACTAATCCATGCTTCAGAATTATCCTCGCGTGGCACACATGGTACGTGTGTTCCATCTATAGCGCCAATACAATTCTGCATAAGGAAGAAAAAATGTTGAATATGGTGAATAATGCATTAATAACACGTGTTAAACCACAAAAATTTAATTTCCCATTTCTCTAGAATCATGAATATGAACATTGGATGCGATGACATCGATTACTTACATCAAACCATGGCCTATATTTGTAGGAATGCTCCTCAATCAAAGGTTGAACCTCTGTGTAGTCAGGTGGTCTAATGAACTCGTCTTTCAAAGCACAAATAGCCCTCAACACTTTAAAGAACCAACGAGAAGTTGTCTCTCTAGAATGCTGGAACAAATAAGAAATGTGCCTGTTCGTTGCACCTTGGGAACAAATGGATAAAAAAATGAACAACTGCTCGTCGACATTCATGTCACAAGTCGGCCTCAATAATTCCCTACTACCTAATACGTGACTTAGTGCTTTTAAATGTATCTGAATTCATACTGATCAAATCTTGAATAATTTCTTCATGTCCATGTATTGTCTCTTCCACACGAATGTTGCCAGTTAGTCTTGAATTATGTATTGGTTGTGGATCTCGTCATCTATTATGCCTACTAGTAGCCACAGCAACGACTACCACCGCAAGAAAACTGTCATCGTTGCTTAGCTCATTTTCTGAGGATCGGTCATCTTTTTCATGTTCGGATGCCGAATTAAACTGATGCATATTGAGAATTGACTGACAACACAAATTTGGTTGTGTACCTGTTTTAGATCAGTTGTTTCCAAACCATGTTTCATTAGTCCCTTTACAATTAAACTAAATGTCCAATTAATCATTTTGCATTCGTGATTAACTAATTTTGTTTTCACAAATGCTTAAAAACATAACATTAAATAAACAAATATTATTCAGTCAATCGATAAAATCACATAACCAACAACATAAGAAAGTGCAAACATAAATAAAAAAACATAATCCAATAAAAATTGTACGGAATCCATGTTATGTCTAAAATAAATGAATATTAGAAGAAAAAAAAAACATATTTAAAGAAAAACTCAATTGTTAGATGGCGACTGAGATTTAACAACAGACGCAATAATGTCTCGCCTATCTTCATCGGGAAGCTGATGGAAGGTACGATGCACCCGTGGATGAGCCTCGAAGTAGTGCCACATAATCGTCCACTTATTAAGTGGAATACCCATCTCGGTCATAATATTCATGCACATCAGCAAGTGATCCGGTCGGCTTGATTGTTCGTTACTTGTACCCGATTGCGAGCGACTACAGAAATGACTGACTATTTCCTGCATAGCTGAGTAAGTCATCTCGTCTGTTGCCCCTCTTTGCTTCCTCTTACCAAAACTGCCCTCTAGACCGTGATGGGCCAGCTTCGTCGCCCGCTTTTCTATTGACGCCCTGCCGCCCACTATTGGTTGGAGTTAGTTCCTCATCTAAAATCGGTTGGGTTCCAGAGTTGTCCATAGATACTTCAGCCTCAATGTATGGATTACAGCCATCTCGCATCGTAACTTACCCAAATCCCGAGGCACCTGCAGCATGATTTTTTTCAAAAAGGTTGTAATACAACTCCTTGTTGCAAAGTCCTTTATGGCGGAGAAGATTGCACTCTTTGTGAACCTGCAAATGAAAATTTATCAACATCCTCGTCTACTAGTCGCATGCTTATACAATTAAATTAGCAAGTCACAGTTAGATAATGCAATTACTTGGATAAAGCTCTGCCAAGCATCATCCGAGTAAATGACTTTATCGGTCGACGGATCATATCCAAGCCCGGTCCATACTTGCAACGCCTTCCATCCCCTATATATTTTCTTCATCCTCTGTTTTTTTTTTTTTTAAATAATGTTAATCCATAGGCAGGTACTCCACGATATTCAGAATTAAATTGGGAGGCCCATTGTTCAAGAATTTGAATAGAGAGATGTTTACCGCCACTATAAGACAAAAACACATCCAATTTTTGAAGGAATTTTTTTCCTTCGCGTTATCCCAAAAGTACATCTCACCCGATGATTTGCGAGGTATTTCCTTAAGAAATCAAAAAGCAAAACAGGAAAACAGACTTTGTAATTGTAACATAAAGAGGACAATTTGGCTCAGTATAAATTGATTGACATATTTTATTTGAAGCATGTCAAAGACCCGATACAAATGCAGCTACCACGGCATGTAAACCATGGGTTAGGGGTTAAAAAAGTTCATGGCAACTAGAACCAACAAGTCAGCCCCATAATAACTAAAATGGGGTCATATACCGGTAACTGACAATATATATCGGATTCATGACTCACCAGTCAAATAAAATTACAATCTATGTTAATGGGCTTTTTACATCATAGCCAAATGGATGGGAAAAGTGCACATAAACAGCAACATAGAGCGGAAAAAATATCCAAAACCTGTAAAAAAAAACAGTTCTCTAATGTATCGGTCACAACACAGCTAAGTCAACCAAATCAAGCGAGGACAAATAAACAAATTCAGGAGGGTTGTCAAGTAGACAAATTTGTGACAACCCTTATTCAAAAAAGTATGATTTTCTAAATCATTGAATCATGATGCAACAACAACAACTCATGGCACGGGTCCATTTTTCTCATGCTAGACCGAAAAAAAATGAATGAAACATATTGTGTGATCTGGTCAACAACGAAAGGAACTGACCAAAAAAAAAAATTTTTTTTGAACAAAGTAACTCCCAAACCGAAGGCTCCAAAAACAAAACATGTAAAGGACGTAGTAACATAATTGCGAGAGGTAACCAAGTTACCATAATTAGATGTAGTTACAAATTCCAAATCACAAAATCGAGGAACGTCCTTAAAAAAATTCATAACGTCACACACCAAAATATTATTTTAGTGAATACAAAACTCAAAATCTAAGAACCCTGAAAACTTGTGCTTGATATTCGGATATGTAACATAGTCACAAAAACTCAATGCAAATGGACAATTTGAAATTGGAGATGGCAAATCACATTTAAACAAAGGATGTATATATTTGCTGAGATTAGGCAGACCGTAAACTGGTTTACCAATTGAAACAACAATGCCATCTATAACCAGCCACGACACACGATTAAAGGAAAAAAGAAGAAGATTCAACATTGATGCCTTACATTAACCACTATCTCATCAAAGACATAGAACCATCACATTCAAACATGACAACACAAATAGAAGACCAACAATACAACACACGGCCAGCCAACAAGACATAAACACAAACTGGCGAATGCAAATCAAGAGTGAAATGTAACAGCTAATAAACCCCATCAAATTACATTAAACAGATATTTCAACTAAACCAAGACCACAGAAACAAAAAACAAAAAACAAAAACTCGACACAAATCCGGTTTCAAATCCACAAACACATATGAGATTTTATCCAATTATTTGAGTAATAAGTGAAAAAGTTATACTAGGGTTACCGAGTTTGAGCCAGAGGATGAGTATACAGTGGTTGACGGCGGATTAGGGTAGGAAACAACTGCTTGGGGAGTTGATTTCCGAACTCGGAAATATTGGGTAATGAGCCCTCTAGTTTGAGTTTGCTTCGCAGACCCCAATCGATGCCACATCTACCACCGGCGATACCTAATCCAAGAGTCCGTTGAATAGACCCGGTGGTGTCGGAACTTTCCCGTCTTTCTTAGAATAAAAGCCCAAAGCAGAGAAACCCTAGAAACAAAATTAGGGAGTTTGGGTTTTAGAAAGGGGTGAGTTGAAATCCGGTGGGTTCCAATGGGTGAAAGAAAGGGGATGATTTCGGATTTGCCGATTTAGCTAGAGGGAAGCAAAAACCCCTGGTTTCATACACCCTAAAATCCACCGAAGGGAAGAGATGGAGGCGAAATTAGTTGAAGAATGGAGCTTACATAGGAATTCGACTCTCGGGAAAATGCTACACACAGTCGGAACCAAAGCATTCAGGGAATCGAATATATTCAATTTGAAAACCCATAGCACATAGAGGAAGAAAGGGGATCGCCACTGAAGCAGCACATGGGAGAGAGGAAGGAGCACAGTAAACGAATGCACTATGAAGCAGCAGATGGGCGAGGGTTGGGAGCACAGTAAACGAAGGCATTGTGAAGCAGCAGATGGGCGAGCGTTGGGTGCACAGTAAACAAAAGAACTGTGAAGCAGCAGATGAGCGATGGTTGGGAGCACAGTAAACATAGCTTTGTTTACTGTACAACGGTCCACAGATGTGTTAGGAATGAAATGGGTTAACAAATGTAAAAAGTTCAGTTTGAACTCAAAAATTTGAGTCCCAACTGATTCACCAAACAAGGGCTTAATCATTTTAGAGCTTTTTAATAACCATTTTGACTCCAATTTCAGTGCATAAATCCCATTTTCACCTGATTAACCTGCACAAATAAGAGAAATAAATATTTAGAGGGGCAAATTAATAACCACGTATTAAAATTAATACTAACCTAAACAAAACAGTATAAGATAAAATCACAACAAAAAAATTTAAAATAAGTCAAAATGAACTAATTTAAATTAAAATTATGCTAAATTATACTAAACTAACTTAAAAACAAATTAAAATACTCAACAACATATTTAACTTAGATGCGGTAAAATGGTAAAATAACTATATTTTGTAGAGTTATCAACACATTAGGTTGGCCTTTGACGTCTTGTTTATAAGAAGGTAAAAATCTTGAAGTCATCAAAGATGGGGCAATATACTGAAGGTGTGCTCTTTTTAGTGAGTTCCTCAAAATCACCTTTAAAATATTGTCTTGTAGATTTGCATCTTTCCACATGAGATAATTGACCTAAATGATTTCTAAATTATTTAATAAGTGATGAATTGGTCCCCATCCTTTTAATTATCGCCGAAAGAATATCAACCTCTTAAAATTGAGATAAGAGTTGGCTGAGTTTTTTGGTGGGCACACCACAGGCTTGGAATGGCGACAATTGTTCCCCTTAGGGGTGCATGGCGGGCGGTTTGAGTAGTTTAGGTGGTTTTATTTCTTGGTGGTTTATGAAAAGTCCAAACCGTAACTGCCCACAGTTTAAGCGGTTTGGGCGATTTTTTTGGCAGACAGCTTGGGCAATTTGATATTTATACTTGTTGATAAAATATCAATATAAACACAATTTGAGCTAAGTATGTAAATGTAAAAACTAAATTTTAAGATCATAATAAAATTTAAAGGTGCAATCCATGCATACTCCAACATCTAAAAGTTCAAAATTCAATAAAGAAACATCCATATTCCAAAGTTAGAACAAATATGGAGTAGAGGAGGAAATAAGGTTGGCATTTGGCAAGAAGGGGAGTGTAAATTGAGAATAGTGAAGATGAAAGATACTAATATGATTTGATAATTAATGAGAATTGGAAGGGATTCTAAAAATTAGTAAATATGAAAAGTCAGTGATGTTTTAGAAACTCAAACTACATTTTGAGACTTTTGAATTTTATGTCATTTAATATTTTAAATTGAAAATATACATGTATATATATATATATATATATATATTAAAATACGTATAATAACTTTTAGGCGGGTGTGGTGGTTTCAAACTGCGGTCTCAAGCTTCAAATCGCAACTACCTGTCAAAGATGGCGGATTGAAACAGCCCCATCCGTTTGAAGAGCGATTTTGCAAAAACCTGCCTATAGCGGGGCGAAGCAGTGAAGAACAAGCGGATATAGGCGGGTTATGGATATTTTTGTGCACCCCTAGTTCCCCTATTTGTTGGAGCTTTTGATTTTGTTTTTGTTTTCATGGTTTATGATTTTTTTTAATTTGTCTATGTAAATTGTTAGATTGATTTGAAAAAGTTTGTGCAATTTTGATCTCTGTTCTTTTTTTTTTTTTTTTTTTTTTCCGTAGCTTAAGTGACCCTAAGCTATTTAAAACGTTGTTATAGTAACCCTTTACATTAATTTTTGGATAGACTGTGTTAGTGATCATCAATTTTTGACCAAAATTACAATAACATCCCTTGTATACGTATAATTATATATTAGAAAATTTTTAATTTATGTGATGAGAAAATGAAGACAAATTTTCTTTAAATATATACTTATATGTATCCGAGGGTTATTGTAGTAGTTTTGATCAAAAATTGATGTTCACTAATGGATTTTGTTAAAAAAAAAAAAATGAAAATGACTATTGTAAGTATATTTTTATCAAAAATTGTAAGTATATGTATCCGAGGGTTATTGTAGTAGTTTTGATCAAAAATTGATGCTCACTAATGGATTTTGTTAAAAAAAAAAATGAAAATGACTATTGTAGTGTCATTTAAGTTACAATAAAAGAAGGGGACAAAAGTTACATGAACTAAAGTTTAGAAACTAAATGAGTAATTTATCCGTTTTTTAATATCTTCATTACAGAAGAGTTGGAGTAATTGAGTCTTTTTAGTGCAAAAAGTTACATGTGATAGGTCTCATGGAAAAAATAATGAGAAATTTTGCAGAGTTCCACGAAAGTCCTTTAATTGCTAAAGTTTCAATAGTTTGGGGGGTTTTTTTTTAATACAATTTTGGACCAATCCTACTTAATCTTTTTTATTAGAATTTTTATAAAAAATAGAGGGAAAAAGGGAATTAGTCTGACACTTTCACTTAACTGCTTATGTTAAAATTTCTATTAAAACAAAAAAAATTCTCTGACTATATTTAACCTCCTCTTTTTCAGTCTACTGTTTAAGGAGATTCTATTAAAATGAGTAAGTGGTGCTAATTAAAATTGTAAAAAAATAAAGTGTGAGTTTTTAAAGTTTAGAAAGTAAATTGATAATGATTTTAAAATTGAAATGTTGTAGATGAGAATAATTTTAAAATACAAGCAACGAACTAAAAAGAATTGATAGGCGCCAGCTTCACCGAAAGAAAAACCAATCAAAATAATTAGAAGACAAAAAGTGACATGGAGGCTGGAAAAAGTTAAAAAAGAAAAAAAAAAAAAAAAGAGTTAAATTAAGAAAGAAAGAAAAAAGATCAACATAAGAGAAGGAAGTAGGCGTTGAATCTTGAAAATTTGCGAAAGAAAAAATGTAGTTGTACCAAGTGTGAACTCCAATTTTGACAAAAGAACACTCTTTGTCTCAACTCTCAATAAACAAATGACATAATCCCGCCAATGGTTGAATTCCTATAGATACTAATTAAATTGAATATTTTACCAAAAAAAAAAAAAAAACAAATTGAATATTAATTCTTTGTGTATAAGAAAAAAAAATTCTTTTTTAGGATATAAAAAACAAGCCATACCACCAATAGGTTGGTGTATCCTTACAAGTTATATTCATATTAGATATTAGGCAACTCAAATATATATATGGCCTTATTGCTAATGTGCTATTTATGCATCATCGGATCCATGACGCTTGATATAAAATTTGATTCATATTTCGATTACAATTGGATAAAGACCTTTTTGGTTCTGTATATGAGTATCATTATTTCTTCAATAGATATAGATATGACGGGCCAGATTCAATAATGGTAAAAAATTAAATAATAATACTGTCACAGCGAAACATATTTGTTTTTATACACTATTTTGAATTTCCTAACTACTAAAAAGAATGGAGAAAACTGTGGTAGAGCTCCAATGAGGAGCACTACCAGTAGTGATCCATCCAACGGTTAAAATTGATCGGGTTAGAAAATGAACGATATGATCTAAGATGCATCTAATGTTAATATAGTCTCATATACATATAATCCTTTATTTTATTTCAGATTTAATTTAATTTAATTTTTTTTCCTTCCTCAAATTTTTGATTTGATCCTTAAAAAAAAAAAAACAAACAAAGATCTAATCTGGAAAAAAAAAATATGCTTCAGCTGTTATGAAGCTGCCCCCCTTGTGCGACCTTCGGCGAAGCCCCCCCGCCCCTATCTCGGTTCGACAGGTGAGCCGCCCCCGCCCCCACGGCAACCTTCGGCGAAGCCCCTCCGATCTTGGTTTGACAGGCAAGCCCCCCCGCCCCGCGCAACCTCAGGCTTTCTCCGGCGGCCGAGTGTGGGTGACGCTAGGGGTATTTTCTGGGTTTTGGCTGAATTTTGAGGGTTTTTTTTTTTTAATTTAGAAAAAAGCATTGTATATAAAAAAAAATTAATTCAGTATACAAGTGTATATTAAAAGTTGTGTATTCTTCTATATTTCTATCATTAGATTTTATCTTAACGGTCTATAAAGCAGTAAATACGGTAGTGCCTCTTAATGAGGCTCTACCACAGCCATTCCCAAAAAGAATACTTGTGTTCTTTTTCTTTTCTGAACTATAAATAAATAAATAAATAAAAACTCTTTTTGATATTGCATAATTAATAAACACCTTTTTATTAAATTCTATTCAATTTATATATATATATTTTTTATATCTTTATAATTTTTTCTCTTGTAATTTTCTTATCTTTATTTCTTTGTGGAGTAAATATATTTTTGTTATTTTAATGCATTATATTGTATTACAATTATTAAAGATTTAAAAGTTAAAAGGTCAAAAGTCTCATTCACCAAAAAAGGTTCAAAGTCTCAATTAAAAAGATACAAGGAGAGTAAAGTGGTTGCAGCAGCAACAACCAAAAAAATAAAAAAAAAATAAAAAAGGAGAGTAAAGTGGTTCATTAAAAAAAAAAAAAATGCTCTATGTAAAAACTTGTTTATAGGTTAGGGTATGCTACTATCAAACAATAGAAGGATGTGCGAGGGCGAAAGGATGATTGGATATTTAGGACATATGTATCTTAACAAGTAGCTAAGTAGCTCCCGTTTTATCTATTTGTGTTTTTTCAAAATTAATCTGCAGTGTTGATCAAATCAGTCACGATATCTAACAATTATAATTAAAAGTTTGTTGACTAAGGGGCCTTTCTGTTGTAATAATTATGTTTTTAGTGAAAAGTCACAATTTACGTTATATTTCTATATGTTATTACAGTTATATGCCTTCACTAATATACAAGTTTTTATCCAAAGTGGGATTAGTTCTGTCACTAGTTTAGAGTTACTTGAAACTGATTTAAAAAAAAAAAAAAAAAAAAAAAAAAAAAAAAAGAAAAACTGGCAAAATCATATTGAAGGTTCAGAATTTACACAAAAAGAATAAACGGTCAATATTAAAATGGTAACTAATATCCCGCCCATTCGCTCGTCTACAAATAGAGGCAAGTGGACAGGGAAAAGGAGGCTTCTGTTGATTTCCATGACCAAATTCTTTTTTTTTTTAGTTATAGAATTCCATCTAAGTTCAGCGTCAGAGTATCTTTTCTGTAGGAATCCCCAGACATTACAGGAGTGAAGACGCAGAGTTCAACCGAAGATTGAAAAAGCTAATAAAAAAAATTAAGAGTAAAGTTTTATATTCGCCGACTGGGACTCACATAGAAAATCATCCAAACAACTACAAAAGTTTTAGGATTTGTTTGACATTTCAATTTAACTCCAATTAAACTGTATCAATTCATCTCAGTTTTTATCTTTTTCTGAAAGGTTAACAAAAATTATAACTAGTTTTTACAAAGTCAACTAACTTCAACTTAAAAGTTTCATTTTCAGCCGGCGAATCAAATGCAAGCTTAGTGTAAGCCACCATATTTTGTAAGGATCAATTTTTTTTGACTCTATAGAGAGAGATATATATGTGTGTGTGTGTTGTATATACTGAATTTAGAATTGAGGGATTTGAATCTTATACTTTATGATGAAATTAAATATGAAATTATTACTAGATTACATCTGTAATAATTTTTTGGTCATATTTATAGTCAATTTATATACTTTAACATTTTGATGTAATTTTAATCAAAATTAATATTGAAGCACAAAGTTAATATTTAAAAATGTATACTTCTAATAACAAATCTAACTGTAGTAATACAATTATAATAGTTAATTAAGCTTGCATTTAGTGTACCATTTGTTTGAAATTTTCAATTGGTTGACTTTTCAAAAACTAATTATAATTTTTATTGATTTTTTAGGAAAATACAAATATTAAAATGGAAATTTTAGGTCCGTAATGAAGAGTGAATGAATCCATAAATATCTTATTATATTAAAACCCTTTATATATGTTTCTAATGTCACTATTGCATTGCATAAAATAAGAGTTTACACTTAAAAAATAACCCTACGTTTGGATGACATGTCCAATTTCCGAAACTGGAAAATTTTTATGAAAAGGTGTTTGTCTCAACCTTTTCCGTCATTCTCTCTTTTGAAAAAGATAAATCATTTCCTATGTGTTTGGTGTGTAAGTTTGAGTTGAAATTGATAAGTTTAAATAGTAAATTTTGTTGACTTTTCAGAAAAGACAAAAAATTTTTTGAGAAAAAGACAAAAACTTTTGGGGAAAAAGACAAAAAAAAGTTTAAACAGGACCGGTTACCAAACAGGGCATTCATTTTCAAATTTATTTTGTACCGTATCATTTTAGAAAAAAAAAAAAGTCTTATCAAATCTTCTCACAATACAATATTCCTAGCATTGTCTTTTTTTTTCGGTATAAATAACTTTTTATTTTTAAAAAGAAATTTTTTTTATACATTCAAACACATTTTTTTCTTAAAAAAAAAGATTTTCTCATTTAAAATAAGAAAATGTTCAAGTTTGAAAATAGACACGTGATTTAAAGGCTGTCTAAATATCTTTGGTCTAAAAAATATTGGAGGAAAAAAAAAGAGAGGAGAATTGGTAAAGCTGACCGAGATCCCCGCGGGCAGGTCCAAACTCCGAGACAGAGACAGACAGGAGCCAGACAGACATCACTGCCCATTCCCATTCCCATTCGCATTCCGACTACTTTTTAAGCCATATCAAGGTTTGCTTCTTTTCACCTCTCTTCCTCTTCCACCACCACCACCGCCACTTGTCAGCCGCGTGAGGTGGCGCGTGGACATGTGAGAGTGGTGGGAAATGGGTCAGGGAGTGAGTTGCAGAGGAGACCGCCATGAAAGCGCTCTCTTCGGAGCTCTCAGAGATGGCGACTTGGAAGCTGTCGAAGCCATTATTGTCGACTCGACTCACACTCAGACTCGGGCCATTTCTTTTGGTCGCCAGAAGCTCTCCGCTCTACATGTGGCTGCTGCCAATGGTCGGATCGAAGTCAGTCATTGGCCCTTTTTTTGTTTTCGTCATTTTTCTGCTTTTGTATCTTGGTACATACATATTTTATTTTTCTTTGTTTGTTTGTTTGGAAAATAAGTAATATTCTGATGATGATGTGTTTTTGTGAGTTAAGCTTCTTTCCATGCTTTTGGATTGCTTTGGTAACCCGGACGTTCTCAATCGCCACAAACAGGTAAACTTGGTCTTCTTACCAAACATGGAATATAATATTCTTCTTTTTCATGATTATTCTGATTGGATATGCTTTACAAGAATTCTTTGCTACACTTTTCTCAATTCTACTTTTTTTTTTTTTTGGTTGGGTGGTTATTGATATATCTTGAAAATGGTTAGTTGTATTGGTGTTAATTTTCCATTTTTTCCCCTTTGATATTAATGTCTAACTGGGTATGTTGTTGTGGTTTGGTGTTTTAGACCCCATTGATGTTGGCTGCTATGCATGGCAAGAGCGCTTGCGTGCAGAAGCTTATAGAAGCAGGAGCAAATGTATGTCAATACCCATTCTTCTTTTTCACTTTGGTTCAACCGTCAAGATTTTTAATTGTAGTTGAATTATTGTTCAGGCACTGATTATTTTATGGGGTTGTGTTTATAAATAAATTAGACATTGATGTTTGATTCTGTGAATGGGAGAACCTGCCTCCATTATGCTTCTTACTATGGTCATTCAGATTGCTTACGAGCCATTCTCTCCGCCGCTCGCTCCAGCCCTGTTGCTAATTCATGGTTAGTTCTCTCTCTCTTCTTTTTTTTTTCCTCTTTTTTTTGTTTTTGTTTTTGTTTTTGTTTTTTTTTTTTTTTTTTGTCTTTTTTGTTTTTTTTTTTTTTTTGTTTTTTTGTTTTTTTTTGTTTTGGTTTTTGTTTTTGTTTTTTTTGTTTGTTTTTGGGTATGTTTTCATTAAGAGGGTGTGCAGAAAAACCACAAAAATGGATTAAACCAACCATACTAGACTAATCCAGACAGTTTGGTTTAGTTTGATTTGACTTTTACAAGTTTCACTTTCGATTGGCTTACGGTTCGCAGATGCGGAAACCAAACTGAACCTATGTATGATATTGGTAATTGAGTGTAGTGTTTCGTCTTAGTTTAATTTATCTTTTTATTGGATTTAGCTGTAATAATTTTATTATAGTTGTTTGTTTTATTATGGTGCAGATTTTTTTTCTTATAATAAGTTGTTTATAGTTAAAAATTGGTCTTTTTGTAGCTTAAATTAGAAGCCAAATAAGAAGCCCAAACAACACAAAGCAAATGGAACCAAACCAAGAAAAAAAATATAGTTTGATCTGGTTTTTCCTGATATTTTGGTTTGGTTTTGTTTGTAAAAGTCATAAACTGAAGTTTTAATTTAATTTTCTGTTCACCGTCTAAACCAAATATGCAAAAACCCTGTAGTGTTAATGTTTGGTATATTGTATTTGGTAATGGCAGGGGATTTGCGAGATTTGTGAACATAAGAGATGGAGGTGGTGCCACTCCACTGCATTTAGCAGCCCGTCAAAGGCGGCCGGATTGTGTTCATGTTCTTTTAGACCATGGGGCTCTTGCTTGTGCTTCTACTGGTGGATATAGGTAAAATTATGTCGGTGCTTAATGATCTTTTGAGCCATGTAGTGATGTTCTGCCAATTTAGATTGATCTAAGTTGTTCCATTCACAGCTACCCAGGGAGCACACCACTTCACTTGGCTGCTCGCGGTGGTTCCTTGGATTGCATCCGAGAGTTGCTTGCTTGGGGAGCGGATAGACTTCAACCAGATGCATCCGGGTAACCCCATTAACAGAAAATTCAATATCTTTTCTTGACAGAGTTACAAAACATGAACCAAAAAAGTCTACGTCGTTGATTTTTTTTTTTTCATTTGTTAAACTGACATGCATCGTTGCATCTAATGTGCTCCATTGGAAGAAAATCGTAAGGTTCCTGATCAGAAATTCGGCATTAATTAACTTCTTTACACAATTTGAAACTTATTTTTTCAGAGGCATTTTAGAAGAACTCTGTGTTGGAATCTACATATGATTGTATATATCATATAAAAAGACTTGATCAAACAGCTTCATTTATACCATCGAGAACAAGTACAAGATATTGTTCTAAAAACCTTAAAGCACATTACATCATATCAAAAAAGAAAAAGTGGGGGAAAAAAACTTTATTTCATGGTGCTTATTTAATGCACGATTAGTGTAAAACCATTAGCACATATAACCATCCTTTGCCCCCTAATATCATTAAGAATTCTGCTTTTGGTTAATGGAAGACCGAGTTTTGCAGGTCTTGTTAACAACTAAAAGAATGGTCTATTGCAGGAGAATTCCGTATACAGTTGCATTGAGGCACAAAAACCGAGCTTGCGCAGCTTTGCTGAACCCTTCAGCAGCAGAGCCTCTTGTTTGGCCATCACCATTGAAGTTGATCAGTGAGCTTAATCCAGAGGCAAAAGCTTTGTTAGAGAGAGCATTAATGGAAGCAAACATGGAAAGGGAGAAAGCCATATTAAAGGAGACGGTCTACTCAGATCCATCTTCTTTGAATTCTGACGTTGAGGCTGATGATAATGCCTCTGAGGTAATATTATGCATTTTTTTTTTCTTCATTTCAACCCATTCTAATTACTCCCTATTTTAAGAGTATCTCTAATGCAAGTCTTTGTAGATTTGTTTTTCTTAAAGGATTGTATGTGAGAATGATAGAACACTACCAAATTGAATGACAATGGTGGATTTTATTGATGAAAATTGATTGATACAATCACTAGGAAACCTAGAAGAAACAGTATTCGAGAGACCGTTTCAACTCTCCCTCATCTTGGTTTCCCAAGCCCAAGTAGTCTTTCAAAACAATCCACGACTGATAAACTCTGAGTGAAATTATATAAACTTCTCAGCCACTTATTCCATCTTGTTAGGCTGAAATCACCCGTATCTAACCAAAACCAATCTCACATAAACTAAAACAGATCAAAACCAAGCCCATTGCCACACCCCTCATTACATAATAATCGTTTCTTCCCTCTTGCCTTTCTAACATAGGTAAAACAAATAAAACAGGCTAAAGTAGATCAAAATCATGCTTTATGAAATTATTCCAGGAAACCGTTTTGAAGATTAATTTTTAAGTTGGTGTTTCTATATCTGAACTTGATACAGTTATTGAGATTGAAGAGCGAAAAGTTTTACAGTTTTTGAGTGTTTGTCTACTTTATTTTATTTCTTTTCTTTTGACAAGTTGTCCATTTGATTTGTTATTATTATTATTATTTGCTCGAACTAGAAAGTTTTAAAAAAATTTCCGATGTTCTCTTGCACTGGCGACATGCAGTCATTTTGTGCTAAAAGAGACTTGTAGCACTTTTTAATGTCCTTTTCTTCTGGCTTTTTCTAAGAAATGATTGCCATTTCTGTACAAATACATTGAGGGCTTCGATGAGGTGTTTGAGCTTTATGCTTTTTAGACCCTTTCACGTCTGTGCTTACTAACTATGTTAAGTATTTATAAAACAGGTTAGTGAAGTCGAGCTGTGCTGCATATGCTTCGATCAAGTGTGCACGATCGAGGTCAGACCGTGCAGTCATCAAATGTGCGCACACTGCATTCTAGCCCTGTGCTGCCACAAGAAGCCCAATTCAACAACTACCTGTCCTATGTCCCCATTATGCCCTTTTTGCCGAAGCATTATTAGCCAACTTGTTGTTGCAAGTGTCAAGATGAATAATGACTCGGGAGCAGCAGAAACTAGTCCCTCGAAGCCGAGGAAATCCTGGAAGTCAAACTTTAGCGAAGGAAGCAGTAGCTTTAAGAGCTTATCAGCTGTGGGCTCATTCAGTAGGATGGGCGGGCGCAACTCAGGAAAAGTTTCTGCTGAATGCAGTGAAGAGGTTGACAAGCCGTGAACAGTCTTTCCGAGTTAGCTTTCTTTCAATCAAAGCTGATGGTCCAGCAGATGAAGCTCTCCTCGATTTCCTCGGACACTAAGACCCTCACACCAGCGTCAGTACGTGTCTCAGAGTTCAAGTTTAGGCATGATCTCGATGCGCTAAGCATAAACGAGGATTGACGCATTTTGTTTCATGGCATTGTTTTCTTTAAATTGAGGCAGCAACAATGCTTCAAGTATTCTTTAAATCCAGATACAGACATATTCCACATTATATAAAGGTAATATAATACCACTTACAGAGCTATTCCGTATATTTAATGCAAACAAGACTGCGATCACTGCCAAATATAGCTGCATTTATTCAGTGCCTAACCTTTTACCCTGGAAGGAAGAGGATTCTCTTTCCCTTTTGCCGGGAGGATATTTTTCTATAGTTTTTTTGTTTCTCAATCAAGGAACTGCCACATATGCTCAGGTTCGTTACTTACTCGCCATCATTTGCATAAGAACTGTGTTTCTTAATTTTATTGCCACTGGAATAATTCTTCAACAGTCCGCCAAGTTCATGTCACGTTTGGTCTTTAGTGTTGAGTTTACATTTTTGGGGAGTAATTGATAATTGAAATAACCGTATAGGCTTAACTGTGGTGGCGGTGAGGCAATGTGAGCTGGGGTTGCCTCTAAATATTTCTGGCTGGAAAACTTTGTTGGCTGGCGTAGTTTTAATTCTTTAATTTTAAAGTGGTTTCCTTACCTTGGTACTATAGAAATCCTGATTTCTAGAACCCTACACGGTTTCCAGTTCCTACTAACCATGTTGGCCTAGGAAAGTACTCTACAACTTCCCATTTGTCTGGTGATGTTTTCAGCCGGCATATAAACTAGCTATTTGCCTTGGCTTGTATGAATTGATTGATATGTGGGCTTGTGTAGAACTCATCCTAAAAGCTAGCTCAAATGAAAAAAAAAAAAAAAGAGAAAAAAAAAAAAAGATGTTTAATCCACATATAACCATCATAACAACCCAATAACTTCGCAATGCAATCACCTTGAAAACTTTAGAACCAGACACCTTGTTTGCAATGTAATCACTACATATGGAGCGGGTTTGCTACATAGCAAATTGGGATCTAGGTTTTTAAACCTTTTGTCGTGCTACTAACATATTTGTGGTGATGCATCGCCAGTGATTCATGCAATGCTCGAGCCCCTTCCAGAGTATGCGCTAGCTGGAGTAGTGTGAAAGTGAGCCCAAAACGAAATGTAGGAAATAGAAATATGCAAAGAACCGAAGGAATCTTTTGGATGTCACACCCTAAACTAGAATCTGAAGTCACAAACACCCAATTTGAAAAACTGGCGAAAAATTTGCAGTTATAAAATTCATTTAAGGAGTTGTCCACACAAACATGGAAACATTAGGGGAACACCAAAATGATTACCATCTTCTAAAATCCGAGTGCCGGATCTGATTCCACCATTTGCAGCCCCAGGAGCAGCAGGTGATTTATGAGGAGCAACCAGATCATTGACAAACAGTGAATTTGAGTTTGAAATTGTCAGATAATGAACAGGAGAGTAATCATCGGGACCATGATATTGAAGTGGAACCCGATTCCTTCTAGTGTTGGTAGCGGCTGCTCTTCTTTCAGCCTCAAGAAAGTGGGCAAGGCATGGAGGAGTATTGGTGACTGCAGTTACAGCATCAGTGGTTAGGTTTGAGCAGAGAGAGAAAAGCCAATGCTTGGACTTGAAGCTCTTTTTGTCATCTCTGATCAACTTGTGATCTGATGATATTGTTCTTCTTGGTACTCTTGTTGTTGTGGATCTTCTTGACACCTCTATTATGCTTGAAACGCCTATTAGACTCCCCAGTGTTTTGCTTCTATCGTGGAAGAAAGACCCCGTCGACTGAAACCAAACTCATATTACAGAACAAACAATTCATTAACAAAATAGACATCGAGAATTTTGTTAAATCGTGTCAAACGGTAACCAAAAAAAAAAAGTATGTAATTTTGGCGAGACTTGATGAAGATGTCGGGTTGTTTAGTTCCTAAATTACGAACATTCTATCATTTTAATCTCTGAACTTTTGATTTTGATAAATCAGTCCATGAACTTTTTGATTTTTGACAGTTTTGATCCAATTTATGAAATATATTTTTATAATTTAGTGCATATGATCATGTTTTAACTCCATGATAACATAAAATTTTACAAAAGCATTTACACTAAGTATAAAAATCTCCTCCTTATTCTTATTAAAATCCTTTAGAAACTCTTTCAAAAAAAAAAAAAAAAAAAAATCCCTTAGAAACTAAAACTTTTTGACCCTAAAGTAATAGTTTCTTTATAATTTTTAGTTATTATGTGATTGTGATACTATAATCTATGTCAAATTTCAGAAATTATCCGTCAATTTTAATATTAAGGAGGAAAACTGCCAAAAAAAATTTTAAAAACTAATTTATCAAAAATAAAAAATTGAGGGACCAAAATAACAAAATATTCGTTGTTAAAAGACCAAACGGAAGTAGCATACATATACATGTCAAGGAAAAAAAAAAAAAAAAAAAAACCTTGTCAGTAGACTTTCATTACAAATTATCGGATTTCTATCCGATTATATCAGTTTTGTATATATAAATTTTAAATTTTGGATCAGATCTAATCTCAAAAAACAAGACTACATATTTTTTTTATTAGGTAGCAAGGAAATATCTTATACCAATAAATGTTTGAGCGAGGCCCAAAAAATTAGTGGGGTCCCTCGGGCAATGATGAATACCAACTTTATAGAACAATGGTGGATTCAATAGCTCCAATGATCAGTGATGGCACTTGAATTGTCATTCCATTCATGAGTTTTTTGCATAATTGAGCATGGATAGGAATATGGGTATGAGGCTTTGGGACCACAGGTTTCAAATGGAACATTGTCTATGACACATAATGATAGTTGAGATCCATAGTCCAAATTTTCACTATCCTTTATATTATTATTATTATTATTATTATTATTACTATTATACGTCTGATTAAAATTTTAACAATGTAATATGTGTTATAAATGTTTTAAGTTCGACAGTTGCTTTATATATAATAATTTAATGTTTAGCATTTTTTAAAATTTATTTATATATATATATATATATTTTTAAATGTAATTTAGGTTATTCTTGCATTGTTGTTATTTTGAAAAGAGAAAATTATCTAAATAATCATAATTTTTTCATCTATTGACTAACATGATACAAATTCTCTTTTCTTGACTTTAGTTTAATTTTGTATTATATTGGTCTAGTGTTAATTTTTTATATCATATTGAAGTAATGGTCTTTAAATTTATGTCATTAAGGTGCTTTCTCCTTTTGAAAATGAAGAAGTAAATAGCATTTTTCTAACAATAATATTGTAAATAGCATATTTTTAAAATATTTGAGACAAATAGTATATTTACGATAAATTATTTGTTTACGAAGCATATTTACTGTAAATTTACCTTATAGATATATTAATAAATGAATAATTTATCTTGAATATACTAATTTATTTCAAATAGTTTTGAATATGCTATTAAGAGTAAAAAAAAAAATTTAAATAGCATATTCGTTACAATTTCTGTTGTTGTATTTAGTAGTCATTAATTTTTGTAGATTTTTTTTTTCAATTTAGATTACAAAGATTGAACTCTACTAAAATATAATATCATCAATAAGATACTTTGCAACTCTATTAATTTCGATGTAGTGGAAAGCCGCCGACTGGAGAAAAGAGGACACAGAATTCTGAGAGGTCACTTACACGTATACATGGGCCATATAAATCATATACATATATAAATTTATAGGCATAGCAAAGAGTCATAAATTGTTCTACACCAAAGTGGCTGCAACTTTGATTAAGCATTGCCCCAGAAATATAAGCACCTAAAATAATAGACGTGAAAATTTGTAGAAATTCTGCTATTAGTGTCCATTTTATCTTTTTAAATAAATCCAAAAAAAAAAAAAAAAGAAAGAAAGAAAAAAGGGGGGGAGAGAGAGAGAGAGCGAGAGAGAGAGACCTGAGAATGAAGATCTGAGGAAGAGATGGAGGAAGAAGTGGGAGAAGCAGTGAGCAAAGTGTTGAAGGAAAGTGATGATGATGATGCAGACAAGTCAGGGCTTCTCATCAACATCCCATTAATCCTTGCATTCAGTGGTCTCAGTCCCAATGGCCACCCTTCTTCCTACACTCCCTCATATTTCACACCAAATCCCTCAATATAAAATATACATATACACAACATATACATGGTTAATCCTAGTGTTTGGCAAGTAAGAAAGTAAAAAAGTACCTGCTGAGCCATGAATCTTTAAGCGGCAGAGATTGA
This sequence comes from Ficus carica, assembly GCA_009761775.1. NCBI lineage: Eukaryota > Viridiplantae > Streptophyta > Magnoliopsida > Rosales > Moraceae > Ficus > Ficus carica. Next base: position 330,079 of record VYVB01000423.1, read on the forward strand.
TCGATGTACTAAGTCGGAAGCAAATACTACTACTAGTATTGAGGGTGTTGAACAAGTCACCTTTACTCGGAGACAGAGAAAGAAGAGTGTCTGTATGTGTCAATTTCATTTCCTTACTTCCATTCCATTTTGTTGAGTCCACCCACAGATTAATATGCTTCTTTGCTTCCCTATATATCTTTTGAACCAAAAAGAAAGAGAAACCAACAAAAAATAATACAAGAGAAAACCAACACAAACCCAAAATTAAAGAGTAACAAGAAAGAAATAATGGATTTTGAAAAAACCAATTCGAGTGTAACTGGGCATTGCCTCGTTAGAGGCACATTGAGACGTCCAAAAACCAAATACAAACAACATTCAGAATGAGAACAAGAGAAAGCGGACAGAGAAAGAGGTTTGAGAGTGACATATTTACCATGTAATGCAGACAGAATAGATATTAGATGGTAATGAGGATATGAAGAAAAGGAGAGAACGAACAATTCTGAAGAATTGAGTCAGATTTAAGAGGGCACACTGCACCATAAAACACTGAGGCCCCCCAGTGGAAGGCTCCTCCATCCTTTCTTTTGATTGACCAGAATGCCCCTCACCCCCACAAACATAATAACAATACTTCTCTAGTACATTGAATCCTTTTTATTTTTATTTTATTTTATTCTTTTTCATTTTTTCAACAATTGTCTTAATTAGCTAAATATTCTCTCTTTTTTTCTTGTTCAAGAATGCAAACAAGTAATTTTTCCAATTGAAAAAAAGTCGAGACTTTATTTTCATGCTGTGCCATTGTGGAGAATAAGACTTTAAGGGCATGTTTGGTACACCGTATTAGTACTCTGTATTATACTATCTAAAATAATACAATGTTTGGCAACATCTTTGTATTGTATAGTTTAATACAAAATAAAAAATTAATACAATACGAACTGTGATATTTTATACGAAAAAAAACCTATGTGTTAGGCTATATTGTATAATTTAATCTAAAGATTATATCCAAAAACAAAATATAATGGATTTCAATATGAAGGTTGAGTCAGGTTTCTGGACGAGAGTTGGGGTCGGGTTTCAGGATTGGGGCTTGTGTCGAAACGGAGCTCGAGGTCTGGTTATCGAGTTAGGGTCGGGGTTGAGTTTCATGACGGGTGTTGGGGTCGGGGTTTCAAGACGAAGGCCAAGGTCAGGTTTCAGGATTCAAGTCGGGGGTTGGGATTAGGTTACGGGGTTGGAGTCAGGTTTCCGGACGGAGGTTGGAATTGGGTTTCATAACGAGGGTTGGAGTTTGGTGTCGGGACTTGGGTCGGGGTTGGGGTTCGGAATGGGGGTAAGTTTACAGTGTCGGAGTCTGGTTTAGGGATGGAGGTCGGGTTCAAGTTTTAGAACGGGGGTCGGTGTTGGATTTCGAGACGGGGGTAGGGGTAGGGGTCGGGTTTCCGGATGGGGGTAGGGATCCGGTTTCGGGACGGTGGTTGGAGTTGTGATTCAGGACGGGGGTCGGGGTCAAGTTACGGGGTTGGCATCGGGTTTCGGGACGGAGATCGAGGTCAAGTTTCGAGGTTGGGGTTAAGTTTCGGGGTCGGGATCGGGTTCGGGTTAGGGTTCGACTTTCGGTGTTGGTGTTGTGGTCGTGGTCGGGTTTTGGGGTTAGGATAGGGGTCAGGTTTCGAGAAGGGGGTCAATGTCGGGGTCGAGTTTCATGGTCAGGGTTGGGGTCGAGTTTAGCGGTTAGGGTCGGGGTCGGTGTCTGGTTTTGGGACGGGAGTCGTGGTTAGGGTCGAGTTTCGAGACGTGGGTCGGGGTCGGGTTTCGGGGTTGAGCTTCGAGACAGGGGTCGCAATCGGGTTTTAGGGTTAGGGTCGGGTTTCGAAACCCAATCCCGACCCCAAAACCCCCTCTCCCTCCAACCCTACCCCGACCCCCTTCCCTTTCCCAAAAACCTGACATCGACCTCCAAACCCGACCCATACGCCTATTCCAAAACCTGACCCAAACCTCAAACCGACCCGACCCTCATCACAAAGCCTGACTCCGACTTTGACCTCGAAACCAGATCCCAAGACCCGTCTTGAAACCAAACCCAACCCCTAAACCCGACCCGACTCATGTCCCGAAACCCGACCTTAACCTCGAAACCTGACCCCGACTCCCATCACGAAACCCGACTCTGATCCACGTCTCGAAACGCGACCCCAACCCTGATCCACATCTCGAAATCTGACCCTCGTTCCAAAACCCGACCTCAACCCCGATCACGAAACCCAACCCCAACCTCGACCCTCGTCCCATAACCCGACCTTGACCTTGAAACCTGACCCCGATCTTGATCGTGAAACCAGACCCAAACCCCCATCTCGAAACTCGACACCGATCTCGAAACCCGACCTTGGCCTTTCCCAAAACCCGACGTCGACCATGACTTTGATCCCAAAACCCGACCCCGACTCTGACCTCGACACCCGTTTTGAAACCAGACCCCAATCCTCGTTATGTAACTCGACCTCAACCTTGATCACGAAACCGACCTCGACCTCGACCCTGATCCCAAAACCCGACTTCGACCTCTGTTCTGAATCTCATCCCCGACCCACGTCCCAAATCCCGACCTTGACCTCGATCCCCGTTTCGAAACCCGACCTCGACCCCTGTTCATAAACCCACCCCGACCCCCGCCAAGAAATGCGACCCCGACCTCAGTTCCGAAACCCGACCCTTGACTCGACCGCGACCCCTATCCCGAAACCCAACCCCGAACCCTGTTGGGATCTATATGTGCCATAAGGATAAAAAATCACTTCTAGGGATTTTCTATAAATATGACATTTTGATATTAATAAAAATAGGTTATTCATGTCTAATAAGTTGTGTCCTATTTACTTTCATTTGTGGATTGTATGATAATTTTGAGCAAACATAGAATACTCCTAGGCTGTTGGTAATATATCGAATTATCATATGTGTATGGGGTATACGTAGAAGACGTGGTAATTTGATAACAGTCTAAATAAATGGTCCGCAATCGATGGAATAAGATTTGGGGATCTTATTCATGATAAGATTGTAAAGGTTGACTACTTCCTTGGAGGGATGATTTGTCTTGACCATCGGATAGGTTCCGAGTAGAAACTTTGATGTATACCAGTATTGAGGTATGACATTGGACTAGACCTAAGGTGTTAATTGATTCGGTTTAATAATTCGTTTATAAGAATCAATGACGCTTTGATTATCATGCTGCATTAATCTTAATCCTGAAATGAATACTTGAGTTCGCATCTATGACTTATGCACTTTGATCCACTATAGGTGAGACACTGATAATTGATGGGCAACATACTTGTGTTTTGGGTGTATGACTTATGGATGGAGAAATCAAAATTCATAGATACGGAATCCATAGCTATCTTAACGATAGTACATGTTGTATACTTAAAGGCATTATTCAAGAATTGAAAGATAATATAACAAGATCTTGGCTATCGGTTTACTTTGTATTCTCTGATGGTTTACCGATTGTATGGCTTTATAATTGGTGGTTCTTTCAATGGAGAATAATGGAACTTTAAGTTAAAATAATTGAAAAGGTAAAACAGAAAAAGTCCTTAATTCAATCATGGATAACATATGGGGATTAAGCAAGCGATGAATAAATCATGGAAGAAGCACTGCGTTAAAGAGTTTTCGTAAAACGGTATGTAAACGGGGGTTCATCTTCAGACTTTTAGTGGAATAGTCCTGAAGATGATAATTAATGAATAATTAATCCGGAATTAATTTTTCACAATTATAGGAGCCTCTTTACATATTTCCATCGGGTTCCTCTACTAGCTCATATAGTTTCACGAAGCGTCTCGGGATTTGTTCCTAATTAGATCGGTAAATTAAGTGTGAATTTAAAAATGTCTATTAAGACATAGTACTCTCTAACATGCAATCCCGAAAAAGGATTGGACATGTAAAATTAATGTAGACAAATAATGTGATTTGTCAACATATGATTGGTTGTAAATAAAATAATTATTTGTTAATTATTTTGGTTAATTGAATTTTGGAAATAAGATTGTGTTTGAATTAATAAATTTTGGAAAACAAAATTTTTCTCTCCTAATTAATAGTGCATAAATTTAAATGGATGGAGGGAAGAAGATATTGTTTCAAAATTGTTTAAATATATTCCTAACATTAAATTATTTATTGATTTAAATAATAGAGCTTATTTGTTACATTTTCTTTTCTTAAAAATTGGTGCACGGTTTTTTGGTGGAAAAGAAATCTAAAATATTTCATTTATTTAAAATAATTAAATATGGATAATGTTTGTGGAAAATATTTATTTAAATTCAAATAAGAGAATCTTATTTAAATTCAAAGGTTTAAAAGGAGTTTGAATCTGAATAGGATTAGGACTTTTTGACTAGTCTAGATTCTTGATTTAAATTTAAACCACCGATTAACCTCCACAATATGTGGAGGATGAATTTGAATATACTCAAAAGAGGGGACGAATTTTGGAGTCCCTCTCCTAGCAAAAAAACGTCTATAAGGTTCAAAGAACCTAGCCCGAAATTTGAATGATCTTTTGATTCAAAAGATTATATAGGAGATATTTTTGAAAAATGATTGGAATATTATATAAAGGCTAGGGCTTCTTGAAAAAAGCTAACCATCATAATACACACAAAAGGGAGACGTTTTTGGGAGAGAGAGAAAAAGCCAAAACTAGGGTTTTTTTGGGCTTGAAAAAGATTCGTCCTTCTTGGGTGTGAGAAAAAGAGAGAAATTTCAATTGAATCAAAAATGTGAGGAAGGTTAAGCCGAATGATATTTTTCATAGAAGGTTAACCGGTTCCTGTTTTGTAGTTTTGAAGAACGAACCTGGATCGAATTTTCAACGAGGTACATTGGGATTAAGAAGGTGAGATCTAGACTTCGGAAAGCATTACCGGTCGTTTGGATTCATAGCACGTGTGCCCACACACACTCTGAGATGTGGGGACTTGAGAATAGTAGAGAAGACACATTGGCCGACGCTCTAACAATTCCGGAATCCGAGAAACAAGGTACGTTTGATCATGTATTTAATTTATTGTTATATACATCATGAGCTTCTTTTCTGAATCGGAATAAAATTTTTAAAACTTCCGTTGCGCCGTAACTCTGATATCGGATCCGTTTTTCCAACAAACCCTTCCCCAAAATGGAACCCCGACCCCAGTTCTAGAACCCTACCCCAACCCTCGTATTGTGTTGTCTTGGGGTCATAGCATAAATTTTATTTTTTGAAAGCTCAATTCCTAATACGATACAGTACGGTGAAAAACAAATAACTTATTGCATTGTATAATATTGTAATGCAATGTTATACCAAACATCATATTGTATAATAACAATACAATACAAAACAATATAATGCTTATAGTACAATACAATATAATATAATGTGCCAAACATGCCCTAAGAGGACTATAATGCCATTTTTGTGAAAGGCAGTTAGTCTAGGGGCGTAGTAGATTTAGTTGTCATTTTAATGATGAGGGGAGAGGAGAAATACCAAAGTTCAACGACTACAAAGTAAAAACTATGAAGGTGTAACCTAGTGGGAGTGGGAAAGTGCGCTTACTGCTTTGTGTGTGTGGAGAAAAACAAAAAAACAAAAAAGAAAGAGAGAGAGAGAGAGAGAGAGAGTAAAAAATCGATGAAAAAGAGAAAAACATTTAAATAAAAAATGAGAAAAGAAAAACCGGTTATCTTTGTGGTGTATCAACTGTCTCACCACTGTCATGTGGAGAAACTTTTTTTTTTTTTTTGGTTCATAAAATGCCCTTACATTCCACTGCCCATTGATTTTTGTAATTTACCAACAAAAACCCAATCCATCCACCATCCAACATCCACCATCCACGCCTCCTATACACAAATGCTTGGTTAAAAAAAAAAAAAAAAAAAAAAAAAAAAAAACATACACAGAGCAAAAACACACAACAGGAGTCAATCGTTCTGATCCAACAAAAAGGACGGAACAGATGATGCACCAACAGCTCCAAAAGCTGAGTGTCATTTTGTCATGTTTAAAACGAAAATTGAAAAAATTGATCCATTTTACAAAGGCAACAGCAGTAGTGCCAATACGACTGACTAACATTGTGCCAGAGTTAGGACTAAACTCAGAGTTTGTCCCAATCTCGGTCCAAATAATTTTTCAAACCCCACAAGATCCTATGCGTTTTGAAATATTTTTCATCACTATATATGATGTAACCACACAATATGTAGAGAAATACAACAAAATTGTTGTTAGTTTGTTGCCGCGACGCAATTTTTTTTTACTAACACACGTACAACACCTGTAAACGAGACTCATCGAAATGATATTAGCTACGCGACATAACTTGTATTAATATTCTTTTCAGACTATTGGTTGCGTCCTGATAAAGTTCTATATGCTCAGAATTAGTGCAACTGCACTAGTGTGATCATCTGAATCACGTTTTTTTTTTTTTTTTCCTTCTGAATCTCTATCGGTTGGCATGTCCGGCTGCTGCACCAGGTCTATACTCTCCAATTCCTAGCAGGTCCTGCAAAAAAGAAAAATAACAAATAAATCATTTCGCAGAATTAGACTATAATCTAAAAGAATTATTGCATGCAAAATGCAAGTAACTATCCCCGAAACAAAACTATGCCAACAATGTAAAAGAGAATAAGATCAGATCAAGAACAAGAACAAGAATTGAAAATGAACTAAATGGATGATGGATTAGGCCATGTTTCTGAGTGTCGGTCTGTCTAAGTAGCAGACAAAAACAAGAGAAAAAATCGATTGAGGCAGGAGTACTGTACCATGTATTAATGGACACAAATGTGGAGTTCCACTTCCAGAAGCTAAATATAGTCAGAAAAATAGTTTTCGGTTAAAAAATTCTGGAGACAGATAACAGATAGCACAAGGCAATAGTAGAGTATCTTGTTCGACTATTTATGACTTTAGATCTGCTCGAATCTCAACATAAGATCTATTTACGCTAATCTTTTGTCTGGGAGCTTAAGCAGATTTCTGGTCATGAGCGTGTATAAATAAGGCAAGACTAGCGAGGATTATCCAACATTCATTGAGAGAAACACTTGTGAGTTCATCTTACCAAACAATAATCAGTTAAGATCCAACAAGTAACAATTCTAATTTCCAAGCAAAAAAAAAAAAAAAAAAAAAACCCTCATAAGACCAAAATAGGAGGTGAATCAGTTGCACAAAGTTAACTGCGTAGATTTTGTGTGGATAAAAGTAGGAAGAAAACAACAACACATTTTTTCAAGTTGCAACAAGCTAGTGGAAAGAAGGAAAAATGTACCTGGCATGCCTTATTTTTGGCTCTGGTTTCTGCTGTACTGGGAATATCATGGTTTGGTTTTAAAAATTTCTTCTCACGCCGCTCACATGAACCCCATCCATCGGAGAACCTACCACCCCTAGTAACCAAGCCGCAAAGGAAGAAAATGAAGTGAAGGAATATTCATACTCGAAGTGTAACAAATCTTAACTGAATTATACTAGACCATAGGTAATTCCCGAAAGCCAAAAACCATACTGCATGTAGGCTCGAACCACAAATTCAGCACGCTGAACGTTACGATTATCGTCGAACTCAATCGTCTTGTCTCTTATTTCATAAGAAAGATTAAAGTAAAACGATATCTTCCTCCAACCTATAGAACAAATCAACCTCAAGTTATTATTCCATCTGGAAACAATTACAGAGAGGGACAACCACCACGCTTTACCTGACTTTTTAATGAACGGATGCCCAGAAATCATGGTATAATCAGTTTTCTCCAGAATCTGTCAATTGAAAGAAAAATTAAAAAAAATTAAAAAATTAGGTTCAGGTTTAGTTAAGCTAAAGATTTGCATGAGTAAAGAAAACCAAACATAAAGTTAATTGTAGGGCTTCATGAGCTGATCCATGAAACCAATATGCTTATTTTGTGCGTTTTAATGATCTATTCATTGCATCTCTGCACATATACTGAATGCAATGCTGGACAAAGGACTGTTCAGCAATTGATCATCTTATCATTTAGAAATTCAAGATAGACAGACAGGAAGGGCCTGCATGGCTAGGAAAATAAGCTTAGATGCTTTCCAATGCCTTCCTCCTTAAAAGAAAATGAACAAGATATAAGAAAAGAGACAAAAACGGGAGAGGAGAAACAAAAAATGAACAAGACTCCATAATTAATTTAAAAAGCTGCCAGATGCACTTGTGTGAAACCAGAAAGACACTGTCTAATCAAGATAGACTCTAGCATGGCCTTGAGATACCTTCAAAAACATGCCAATGGCCTTGTTAGTCACTAAAGGATAATAGTGGGCTTTGTCTGCCCCTAACTGCTTCTTCATCATGATTAGATGGGCCTTAATCATCAACATGACCATAACACAGAAAGACTCCAACTTTGGGTGAACAACTAAGACAGATCTCCAAAATGGTTACATACTAACAATTTCAGTGTTATGTTTGAATCTACCCAGTTGCCAATTAGGTGTGAAATACTTCTAAATTGTCTTTCATTGCAATCCATAATTACAAATCTAAAAATGTTGACTCCAAATCTCATCTCGAAACAGTCTCTCATATTTCAAGTTTAAGAAAAGACTCAAAATTAAAAGTTCATAACCTACCGAAATCCCCCGCCGCCTAAAAGACTTAAATCAAAACGTTGGGCAATATTCACGGACAAAAATTAGTAAGTTGTGAGACAAGGGTCAATTTAAAGAATAACAATTAAAATGCAACTTTGGCTTAACAAAAACAGACATGAACGTAAGAGTCAAGGGTATTGTTTTCACAGCAAGCCCATCTTTAATTTGCACTCAAATCACTAAGTAACGAAGTTGTCCAGAACTATGAACAATTTGCAGCTAAAGTTATAAAAATGCAAATAATTCAAACAAATTATCAAAGAACTATCGTAGCGTTATGGAACTCCCAAACTCATTCTAATTAGTTATATTATAACCTACAAGATAGATGCCTTGTCCATTTATAAGACAGAGTTCCATAAAGACTGAGAAAACCAACCTAGTTTCCAATTAAGCACAAAATACACATTCTATCACTCCTAACTTTGAAATAGATACTTTAGATTGAAAAGAGTCTTCAAATCCCATCCCAACAATGTCTCCAAATAATCCTAATATAGCAAGTTTAATTGCAAAAGGATAACACTGGGAAGTTGATCATCCACCAAACTTCTCCAACTAGTTGAAAATTATCGGAAGTTGAGACATTATATAAATGAAAATGCAACTTTAGATATAACTTAAACAAATATCATGAAGGCTGAAAAGATTTGAGATTATTATCATCACAACAATTCCCTCCTCTTTTGTTAACAAACTAATCACTCATAAGTAACAACTAACTCCAAAAACCAAAGCTTATAATACCCACCTGCAAACAAAGAATTTGAAGCCCAAAAAAAGGGAAATAAAAATAAAATAAAAAAAGAGAAAAAAACCAGCCTCTGCAAAATCTCAGTACATCGACCATACATTTCCACATTTAATGCTGCCATAGAATACCCTTTTTTTCACAGGTAAAACTACAAACATTTTCAGCTGGTTATTATATAAGGACAAAAATTGAAAGAAATCTGTAAAACTATTCACAAATTGCAGCAAAGATTATAGAAGCACGAAAGGGATTAGTAAAACTATAAAGATTTTTTTAGCAAAGAAATTAGTATAATTACCGCCATAGCCGCGTTCTGGTACTCCTTGAAGAGCGACACCGAAGGAAAATTCCCCGACAAGCTATGTCCCGAGCTCTCCTTCTCATGAATCCTCCCGTGGCTCTCCGGGGAGCATTCCGATCCGGCGAACTTCTCGATCCCCGGCGATAAGTACTTCTCAGGCGACGAATAGACGCTCAAAGAAGGCGTGCGCTGCTGCACATTCGTCCTGGCCACGGCCATGGGACTAACATCGCCGAAATCAAAAGAAGATGAGCAGGCCGTCCTGGCGATCTTCCGCGGTGGCCGGAAAACCCAGGTCTCCTGCACAACCTCGCCTTCGACGGAGACCTTGGAGTTGGAGCAGTCGGAAAAATTTCTGGAGGTCTTTTGTTGAAGCTTTAATGGCGGAGTCGGAGAATGGAAGCTGTTAGGGTTGTTTCTGACGGCGAGCGGCTTACGGGACTTGAACGAGGCGGCGGCGGAGTCTATTACAGCCCAGAGAGCGGCATCGTCGAGGTCGTGGTCGTCGGCGACGGAGTATGGAATTGGGGAAGCCATGATTTCTCCAAAATAAGGGTTTTGAAATTGTGATAAACAGTCAGTTTACAGAAGAAGAAGAAGCAGCAGCAGCATTATTGGATGGCTTCCAGAAGAAGAAAGTCTGTTAATGGATGTGCGCGAGCGTAGAGCGGAGAGATTTTCAAACTGCAGGCTCCGCTTTTGGGAATTATGACATAAACGACGTCGTATGATCTCATCTACGGCAGAGTAACGGGATGTCGTTTTACGCTATATTAGGTGCTCCCATGGCAATCTCCTTTCCTTTTTTTTTTTTTTATTGTTCCTTTCCTTTCTTCTTCCTTATTTTTTTAAAAAAAAAATAGGAGCTAAAAATTTTATTTTTAGGCTAAAAATTTTAACCGATTCTAACCATTTAACGGGAAAGTGAATCCTTAAGGAAACCTAAGCGAGCAGGAGAAAGAAAGTAATCATCAGAATTGAAGACCAAATCTGAAGGGAAAAAAAAAGAATAGAAAAGAAAAAGAAATAAGCTTATATCTTCATCAACTATTAATAGAGAGGACCTCACGTATAAAGGGTATGTATTGTTACACACCTTGCAACACCTCTCAGCAAATTATTCATATTTTATGTTGTTGAGGTCCAAATTTGTACCTCATTTTTCACTATCCACGTCTCAACTCGGATCGCTCAAAGATCAAGAATCAGTCTAGAAACGACCCGAAGACTTCACCAGCTGATAAAGAAGCTCGACTCCCGAGTCCACGGACATCGACTTCTAGTCGATCAACATCAGTTTTAAGTCAATCAGAGTGTAGGAATCAACTTGAAAACCACTCAGATCGGCTCGAGACCCAGATCAACCCGAGAGCCTGTCAGGTCAACCCGAAGACCAACGACCCGAGAAATCGACTCTAGGAGTCGACCCTAGCACTTACTCGAAGTCATTACTTGGAAATATTAGGAAACCTTCCTTATTCATTCCAGCACAAGAATCAAACGAAGATAAGCCATAATCAAGTCAAGAATCAGCCAAGAAGGTTACTTTCCCATTCCAGAAAAAGCTCTCCAATTAAGGAAAGTCAACCTATATCAAGAAGAGGCAACTTCCCATCAACAAATACAGCAAGTTCAGCATGAAATTCGCTAACAATCATCATCTATAAATAGAGGATGCCATCATATGCCTAAGGCATTTCATACGATCCAATTCTCACAGAAGATTACCCCGGATTACACAGAATCATCCCGGAATTCCCGCAATTCCCATATCTTCACTCGATCTTATCTATTCCCTTCAATCTCTCTCTATTTCCTACAATCCCCTTCTCTTTTCTTCCTATTCTTATTGCTACGACATTCAATGTACTTTTACATCAACTATAGTGAAAACCACCGGAGCCACCACAGAAGACTAGCTCTCACATTGAGAGTGAACCTTTATAAATCTCATGTGTTCTTTGTCTCATTTACTTTACTGTTATTTTGCAACTAACACGCTCAATTAACCCAACATGTGCTTAGTCGGCTTAACAATACAGCCATAGGCCCTAACCCAACTCGATCCGATTCAACTGTAGAATTTAATCTCTATAGTTTGGCGCCCACCGTGGGGCCTATGGTTGATATTACATGTGTTGACTACCAGTAATAACTACCACCATGACCGAGATGAACGCTTCTCCAACTAACTTGACGAGAGATGCGGGAGCATCCCAGCAACTTGGATATCATTCTACTGCAGGTATAGGAGACCATTAAGCAGACACGAGGCAGCAGCAAGATGGGATCAATTGAAGGATCACCGAGTTGACAGTTGAGAATGAGAAGCTTCGAAGGCAATTCAGTACATCCACCATCTTCAACACTCCACTACCATCCATCGCTGCCGCCTATGGGAGTTCCATGCAACCCAACTAAGCGGACATAAGTTTCTTCTCGAGTGACTTTCAGCTGACTGCCTTTCAGCTGACCACGGTTTTCACGCCATATAGTCCGCTCCACTCAATGCCATCACTCTATTCTGTGATGATGCCATAAGACAGCCTCAACTGTCAACAATTTGATCAGGTTGACCACACGCAGCTCAATTCCTTCCATCCAGATCACCTCGACCGGAGTCTCGATCATGCCTTGCCGACTTTTACATTCCTTTCAAGCACGGTGCTACCACAACCTTTACTTGGAACTCCTTCGACCGAAGCATTCAACTTGTAACAAGCCATCGCCGATGCAGTAAGTAATTGGAGACCGACTTATTGATCAATGAATATGTTATGGTTTATTGAGTAATGTGGTGGAATGATTCTTACGCCTGGTTTGAAAACAGGAGTATAACCTATTGTCGTGCCTTGTTAGGATGATAGACCAAGAGCATAGGACAACTTGTAAGTACAACTCCGCCTACAGCATAGGCAAAAAATATTTTTATTGCTTGCATGTTTTCAAAGCTCACGCATTAATGTATGTGATGCATATGTTTTATGTTTTAATATTGTGGCATCATAAAAGCATGCTCACTAATAATAAATCACATGACTAGAACAAGACCAAGTTTTCAAGTAAAAAATAATAAAGATTCAAGTTTTCAAGATTGTTCAAAACAAGAATAAGTTTTTAAGTATTGAAACAAGTTTTCAAGTTTAACGGCAAGTAAGTTGTCTTGTGTCGTACCGACCTGCCATGAGGGCGGGTTTGGTTCATGGTTTGAGTTGGATTGGACTGGCCACCCCAACCACTCCATGGCTGCGCGCCACGGTACATACACTCATGTTATGTAAGGGGCCCAAAAATATGCTAACATAAGAAAGCATAATTGATTTTCTTAAGAAAGCATAATTGATTCATGTATTCTTTATTAAGATTGTTTTGTGGGAAAAAGAAGTTATACTTGCTAGGCGAAAGCTCATAACTTATGTTTATGTTGTAGGTAAGCAGCCTACCGGTAATGCATGATACATGACTGTGGAGAATGGCACGGCAGGCTGTGAAAACTTTGGGTTGGACACTGCCACATGTTTGAAAAAAAAATGGTTGTCTTTTGATATGCGAATTTGATGGTTCAAATGTTTAGTATTTAGTATGAATTGTACGATGTGTTAAAAGAGTTTGAAAACTTAATAGTTTAATAAGTATATATCTACGTATAAATGTATATATGTATATATAAGTGCGAAGTTAAATAAGGTTTTAAATTTAAGTTAAAAAAAAATTGAATTCCGGTATTTCTACAGGATTAAGAGTAAGTTTAAGTATGTTTAAGTAAGAAGTAGCGGCCACCTAAGGTGGGTTGTCACAATATCTATTTATTTCATGCATTCCCTTTCTCTTTTCTTCTCGTTCTTACTACTATGGCATTAACTGTACTTTTACATCAACTATAGTAAAACCCTCGGAGCCACCACAGAGGACTAGATCTCACAATGAGAGTTAACCTCTATAAATCTTTTGTGTTTTTTATCTCATTTACTTTACATTATTGAACATGCTCGGTTAACTCAACACGCGCTTAGTCGACTCAACAATACAGCCATAGGCTCTAACCCAACTCGATCATATTCGAATGTGGATTTTACCCTCTACATATGTATTTTTCATTATCTCTTTCTTATCTCTTCTTGTTATTGCTGTAAAACTCCAGTTTAATACTTTATTGTTATAGTCAGGTGCGGAGTTAGAAATATATTTTATTGAGGGCATACATCAAAATTTTTTTTCAAGATAAAATAAATTTTAGTGGGGGCTATGTGAGAATTTTTAACTTTAGTAGGTTTATGTGAGAATTTTAAATTTTAGTGGGGCAAAGTATCAAATTTATAAACTTTTAATTAATTGAATTATTATTAGTAAGGATTATGCGAGAATTTTTCACTCGCAGCACTCTACCTCCGTCCCTTATTATAGTGGAAGATCTCTAGAACCCAATAAAGGATGTAGCTCTCATTAACGGGCGCATTTCTAAAAACATATTATCGTTGTTATCGCTATATATATATTTTACACATTTATTTTATTATTCTCTTGCCACATCAATTAGTGAGACTGACCAATCAGTCAATGGTCTTGAAACAAATTAAATGTAGAAATCACTCTATACAACAAATAAAACAAAAAGGGAAAACACCAATTTCTTCATAATTAATTTCCCCACTATCCCAAGAGATTTAAGTGGGAGAGATTTATGTTCTACACGTTTTTCTTTTTGGGTAGATGGAGAAATTATATTTCACACGAGAAGAAAATACATTCAAGTACTTATGGGTAGTGTGAGAACGTGAAATTCAGATACAATTATCATAAACATAGGGATTAAATTAGAAAACAACTACAAATTAAAATCGTAAAATAAAATAGGAGAACAATAAGTAGAGCGATTAAAGCAATCTTCGCGACGAAAAAGGTTAACTAAAGGATAAAATTAACCAACATGTAAAGTAAATTTGAAAAATCTGTCATTACTAAAGTCTATTTATTTTTCTATATTTCAACTCCACTCCACAAGACTTAAGATATTGTACAAATTTCATTTATTTTTAACTATAGTGAGTTTATATGACAATTTGAAATTTTAGTTGGGCAAAGTAGTAAAAGTATAAACTTTTTAGTAATAAAATTATTATTAGTGAGTATTATGTGAGAATTTTTCACTCGCACCACTCTACCTCCGCCCCTTGTTGCAGTAGAAGATCTCTAAAGCCCTACAAAGGGTGTAGCTCTCATTAACGAGTGCATCTCTAAAAACATATTATCGTTGTTATTGCTTTATATTTTACACATTTATTTTATTGTTCTCTTGCCACATCAATTAGTGAGATCGACCGGTCAGTCAATCAGTCAATGGTCTTGAAACAAATTAAATGTAGAAATCACCCTAAACAACAAAGAAAACAAAAAGGGAAAACACATCAATTTCGTCATAATTTTCCCCACTATCCCAAGAGATTTAAGTGGGAGAGATCTATGTTCTACACATTTTTCTATTTTGGTAGATGGAGAAAATTCTATTTCACACGAGAAGAAAATACATTCAAGTTCTTATGGTGAGTGCGAGAACGTGAAATTCAGATACAATTATCATAAACATTAGGGATTTAAATCAGAAAACAACT
The DNA here is from genome assembly GCA_009761775.1 of Ficus carica. NCBI lineage: Eukaryota > Viridiplantae > Streptophyta > Magnoliopsida > Rosales > Moraceae > Ficus > Ficus carica. Next base: position 345,444 of record VYVB01000423.1, read on the forward strand.
ACAATTAAAATCGTAAAATAGAATAGGAGAATAATAAGAAGAACGATTAAAGCAATCTTCGCGATAAAAAAAGTTAACTAAAGGATAAAATTAACCAATATGTAAAATAAATTTAAAAAATCTGTCATTCCTAAAGTCTATAAATTTTTCTATGTTTCAACTCCAGTCCACAAGACTTAAGATATGGTACGAATTTCATTTATTTATTAACCTTTTGCAGTTTTACTTTAGATTTCAAAGCTGTGTTGATTTTTTTTTTTCGATCAATTAAAAAGAAAAACATAAATGCTCTTTATGGGGTGGAGAGCTAATAGAATAACAATTAAAAAAGAAAAGGACAAACTAGTTGTGAAATTTACGGAGCTTTTGCTTAATCATCGCAGAATTCGGGGACGAACTTGATCTAAGTGTCATGGGCATGGAGGGAACGATGTGGGTAATGAGGATCATCACTTTCCCTTTCTTTTAGTAAGGATTTTTTTTTTTGGAAGTTTATTTATTTTCAAGGGTGTTAGGTCTTTTCCTAGTCAAAGTCACCTATTTATCGAGAAAATGTGAGAATTTGACATAAAAAAAATGTTTTGGAATATTGCTGATCGATGTTGAACATCAAAATTAACAAAGGATGTATTGGCCCACCCCTTATTAATATATGATGTTCAACATCACTGATGTTCCCTAATAATGTGCATTTGACATATATCTTAAATCAAAAAGTACTAATGTGCAAAGTAAAATCCAAGATATGAAAAATTAAAAAAAAGAAAATCCCTCCTATTTGAAAATCGGTGGCCGGTAATTATCTTAATTAGTCCTTTTTAGGCTAAAAAAAAACATATTGAAATAAAAAATTAATGAAAAAAACCCTAAAAAAAGTGCTGAATGAAGGGGAAAAACGTCAACGATCGTGTGGGGAAGGAGGACCCCTATCATGCCGGAGGGGAGGGGATTGGGCGAAGATGGAGACTAGCTAGGAAGAAAACAAAGCACAAATGAACGTGCAAAGTAAGGATTTTGGGGATCTAGAATGATGTAAAGCCTGCTTATGCCTCATTGGAATACAAAAATCTTAGCAAATTTGATTAGTCACAAAACTGAAATTTTCTTCTTTTAATTTTACCTAAAAACTTTTATGGTTTTCCTACTTTCTCTCCATTGAAAATTAAAAATCCTAATATAATATCAAAATAATTACACAAAAAGTCCATTTTAAAAGTCTCATTTTAAAATATATTCATTTTTTTTTATAAAATTACGTAAATGTCCATTTAAAAAAAAAAAGAATTAAATGCTTGTTGTACCTATTTTGCCCTTTTACTTTATTTAACATCATTTTCATTCATTATGATTCATAATTTTTTCTTTACTTGTTCATCATTATTGAATCTTTATCTTAATGAGTAGTTCTTTATTATAGTGATGGCTTATTAGTATAATTAAGATTTTTTATAAATATATTTCTTAAGTATAATTTAGATTTCTTAGAAATCTTTTTTTTTTTAGTATAATTTAGGTTCTTTATGATAATTGTAACGTTATTGTGATAATTTATTTACTTATTTTATTATTATTGGCACTGTTTTAATAGTTTCTAAAGTTTAAACATGTGATGAAGTTGTTTATTTCTTTATGATAATTACTATATCATTATATTTTTTAAATGTGGTATGCTTTTTTTTTTTTTTTAATTTTTTTTATGGTATTACCATATCATTATAATGTCTTTTTTTTATATATGATAATTGCTATATCATTATGATACTTTTTTTTTTTTTAGGTTTTAAAGTGTTTCATATTTTTTTACAATATCTATTTAATTTTTTTATATGTACGTTGTGAATTTAATTTTAATAACCAATTATTTATTATAATGATTATTTTTCATATATCATACAACTTATATCAGTTATGGTTCTTTTTTCCTTTATAATAAAGCAAGTAAAATGGTCGTATTTCCTTTTATAAAAGATTTGTTTAGTTTTACATTTTTTTAGAGATTTTTTATTTCCTTTTTTAATCAATTCTTTATTTGTTTAGTTTCAATTCTTGATAAAAGGGTAATATGGTCTTTATAAGTATCAATTTAGACATTCATGTAAATGAAAGAAAAAATGGACATTTTTTAAATCATAGTCTTCAATTTAGACATTTATGTAAATAATCCTCTAATATCTACTTAACTTTACCCTTTTGTTTAATATATTAAGGAAAATTAGACTGTGTGACATTGTTTAATCACTTAATCTAACAGATGGTCCAACTTTTTTTATTTAAAAAAATGACCGTTTTTCATTTTTCAGATTTGGTTAATCAGTGATTGACTACGAAATTTAGTGATTTACGTTATAGTTAATCAGTAAATAACCATAAGTCCATCACTGATTGACTATTATGTGGATTAACCGTTTAAGAAAATTGACTAACCATTTTAGAAAAAATGGCCTTTTAATTAATTTTCAAAAACTTTGATCATTTATTAAAAAATTAAAAAAAAAAAGGTTATTTAGTTATAAATCTAATATATTATTGTTATCTATTTAAAATATACATATTTATACTGTGTACGCCCTTAATGAGATTTTTGAATGGCTGCGCTATTGGCAACAGTTAACGGACTGTGGGTTTGGATTCAAAATCTCTATATTTGCCCCATTCAGCAGACGACTAGGATTGGTATGAAACAATCCCATTAAAAAAAAGAAAAAAAACAAGAAAATTCAAATGTTGGGGATAGGGAAGCGAAGGATTAGCATGCTTAATGGGTTGGCTATAACAACCCTATGGAGTCCATAGCATCCAAAAAAAAAATTAGAACACTCCAAAAAAGTAAGAACGAAAAGGTAAAATATAAAAGAACTCCTGTCAGTAGTTAATTAGCCAGCTTACAGTTACTAAAAGACATTAGCGTCGTTTGGGGAGGTTTTGGAAATGTAGTTTCGAAGATTTTTGAACTGGAGCTTTGAAAATATGTATTTGGAGTAAAAAAAAAAAAACATAAAATGTGTTCAGACAAAAAACTACAATATATGAATTTTGTTTCGTTATTCATGAAATTCTATACAACTAAAAAATATATATCTCATTGGACTTTAAATAACGAAATTATAGATTTTTAAAATTTAAATTCATTATAAACATTTGGAGAAATGAATAAGTGAAAAATAGTATTGAGTTGAGAAAAACGACAAATAAAAAAAAAAAAAAAAATAAATAAATCTGGAAATCAGATGACAAATATACTTCCAAATGGCATGCTCTCTATTCCTTCAAAACTTTGTCTAAAGTAGTAAATGTACATATAAACTATGTTTTCAAGCGAAAAAGCAGAACAAGGGCTTAACAAGTTCACACAGATAAGCTCGCCAACAAAAACTTAAGCCACAAGTTATTGAAGCTTTCTTGACTTCATAGATAATGTTTTCAGAGATGGTGAAAGCCAAAGCAGCGCATCCCTCAAGTCAGATTCTCTGTTCAAGTTACTCCATCTTTTTACCGTTAAATGCTTCAAATTAGGCAACAGAGAGCGGTAAGACTTTCTTAACTTTTTCGGAAATATTAGAGCCTACATGAGCAACAGAACAAGGGGAAAAATGAGAAATCTGAGTTGGACTACTTTAAAAAAATGCAATCAGATATTATGCTGATGTAGACTGATAGGCTTATACTCTTGGAGCAATCGAACTTTGAGAGAAAATCAATTATGCTGATGTACCAATCCATGCTAAAGGAGTTCATATCATAATTAAGTTCGAGATTAGTTTACGACAAATTTGTTGAGTTCATAAATAAATTTACCAACGTACTGTCAGCACCGTCATAGTCAAACGAAACCAGATTAGGAGCGTCAATTGACAAACCATATTTACCTCCAATCTTAGCAACCCAGTCATATAGTGTCGCAAAAGCCAAGACTTTGAGGTTGTGATTTCGGATGCCAATTGGATCACACCGCCATAAGGTAAGACTCTGAAGCAGTGGAAGTCCAGAAATTAGGCTTTCAAAATCCTGATTAGGATAAAAATAGGCATCATACAATGACAGTTTCTTAATTTTCTTGCAAGAAGCAAGATCAAAGTAGCAGATGGTCTCACCCGTATATCCAAAAGATTGAAGATTTATAGCATCAACTTGGATTGTTGGCCGGTGCCCCAACTCGAAGATTACGCAACTTAGGGCTGTCTTCTATGTTCACCTATTCAATGGAAGGGCAGCCCAGAAGTGGATTTCGCAATACTTCATCTTCCACTTGTACTTCGACTAAAGATAGAGATTTCAAAGATGGGAAGTCTTATAGGATAACAAGCTTCCAACTTCACATAGTAGACTAAGTGCACGACAGTCAATGATGTCAAATTAATCGCAACCTGAGGTAAACAGTAGTATTCTCTAACATTAGATTTTTCCATTCAAATATATAATTTCTGGAGATGGGGTTGGGCTGCAAAATTTAACCAGCTATCCACTTTCGAACTCTCCCCATTATACGTCATCTTTAGTTTAAACCTGGTAATAGAAAAGCTTGTATTGCAATGCATACCTATCTTGCGGTGAAACAAATACTGCTCCACAATTCCAGGATGTTTATAAGAAAAATCTAATGTGGGAACCGAGTAGCACATTTGTCTCCAACACTTAGAAAGGAAGCTCGTCCTAACTGAATCATGGGTGGGTAGGAAAGAGAAAATGTGATCAATAACATGATCCGGTAGCTTGGATATCAGATCAACATCCACGCTTTTTGTTTATTGATCTTCGTCATTGCTTCCAATATGCACTTCTTGCCTTTTTATCGCCATCTCTTAACATATGGCAATGAAATAAAATATGCAGTTAACTAAATGTATCAAACTTAAGGACTTCAAATGGATAAATTAAAGCTGTCTCAAATGGAAATAAGCTAAATAAAAAACTTATATTAAAACAAGGGAACAAAGCAAGGGTCTTTTTAAGCAAACACTTAAAAAAAAAAAAAAAGAAATTTGTTATTAAAAAAAGATCTTTTCAATCTACTATTAATAAAGCGCAATAGGTATATGAAAGCATACCTGAAAAAAATGAATAAAATAAAAAACAAGGACTTAAGAAACACTAAAGAATCATTTATGTGAAAAGAAAAGGGCCAAATATTTATCTCAGAGGGATTATGTGAATAATTCCCACCATCTTATTTCATTGAAACGTACAGAATATATACAAGTAGGAGGAGAGAATCTCACTCCTTAAAATCAGAAAACTAAAATGAATTTAAACCTCTTTGAAAATATTATAATACATAGTATGCATTCAAGGTTTCAAAATCACTTGTGAAATTCAAATAAATTTAAACCTCTTTGAAAATATTTTCGCAAAACCATAGTTCCTTTTTAGAGAGGTCACAAAACCTTAAAAACTGATTTCAAAACATTCTTCTAATTTTGTTGAATGTATGTGTGCAGGAATTTACTCTTTCATGCACAATTTTAAAAATTCAGTTTTATCTTAAAATGGGTTTAGAATTTGAAAACTTTTCCTCGCAGAAGTTACAGATCTTATCGAAATCTACAACTTTTATGTTTTGTCTGAAGCTTAAATCTGTCTCTAACTTATCCGTTTTTCCCCTTGAAAGTTTATGGTTGTGATCAATTTTTTGGACCGACCATTTTGGGAAACTAATAAAAGCGGAGGCCTTTGGAGCCTTTTTTTTTTAACTGTCCACAATACCCCCTAGGATTGTCTGTATTCTACAACTTTACAGTTATAACTTTGTTCAAATCCGACCTTTTAGAGGCTCAAAATTGAGTTATCAGAAAACTGTCCAAATTATTCTAAAAACTAACTTTTTTTTCCTTTTTTTTTTTTTTTTTTGGAGTCTATGAACTAGAGAGAAATGAAAGAATATAGCAAATGCCCAAATCTCCACTACTTACACCTATTTATAGGTGGAATTTTCAAATATTCCTATAATTAAAATTTTATGTTCTAGTTTCCTTGGTTTACATAATTGGCCTTAAAACATAATTTTTTTGACTTCTTTGTCCCTCTGGCCATGTTGAGGTTTTGAGCCAAAAAAAATCCTCTCATGTTTATCTCTTTAATTCTTTCCATAATTACAATAAATACAAAAATTGTGTAATTATCCTCAATTACTTAGCCTCCAAGTAATGTCATGTTTGGCCTTACTTCCTAATAGGCAATCCTTTTTCTTGATGATCATGATAATACAAATACTATCCCAGCTACCAACAATTTAATGATGCTAAATTGCAGTCCACAATTTATCCGCACATAATTAAACCGCGTATAGGTTTTTCTTAGGACTTGTTTACCACTTAATTTTTATTTTTCCAAATATTATTCCAGGCAATTCTAGATGTTCTTAGTCCTAATTCTTAATTTTGTATTCGTAATGACGATCAGTCATAGAATAATTTCAATATTGCTTAATAAATTACAATACCTTCTTAATCATGTTATAAGCTATCATGGTCCTTCATTAACCAGAACAACATCATAAATAATGATTTTTTCTTTTTTGTCATAAAGCTTCTTATTTGATTTGATGAACTGTCATCGAGTCTTATTGCACTATATGTGCTCAAACATATTGTGATAATAAAATTATGAATTTCACATTGATATCCATAATTTCCAATGAAATATCACATAAACACATAATACATACTTAAATTTCTTTATATCTAAGGAAATCATGAGTCCGTCAAAAAGTTCGGTTATTACAAGTGCGACAATTAGTGGGTCTGGGGCAGCTTGGTGGCACTTCGCGGGGGTCTGGGGCGGCGCAACAATTCATGGGTCTAGGGCAGCTCGGCGGCGGCGGCGTCTTTTTTGTTGCTGCTCTTTGTCTTCTCCGTCGAAGGCAAAGACGGAGTCGAGCTCCACCGCCGGTTGGGGTTCGGATTGTTGGGATCTATATGTGCCTTAAGGATAGAAAATTAATTCTAGAAATTTTCTGTAAATATGACATTTTGATATTAATAAAAAGAGATTATTCATGTTTAATAAGTTGTGTCCTATTTACTTTCATTTGTTGATTGTATGATTATTTTGAGCAAACAAAAAATACTCCTAGGCTGTTGGTAATATATCGGATTACCATATGTATACGGGATATATAGAAGACGTGATAATTTGATAACAGTATAAATAAATGGTCTACAATCGATGGAATAAGATTTGGGGATCTTATTCATGATAAGATTGTAAAATTTGTCTACTTGGAGGGATGGTTTGTCTTAACTATCGGATAGGTTCCGAGTAAAAACTTTAATGAATACCAGTATTGAGGTATGACATTGGACTGGACCTAAGGTGTTAATTGATTCGGTTTAATAATTCCGTTTATAAGAATCAATGACGCTTTGATTATCATCCTGTATTAATTTTAATCCTGAAATGAATACTTGAGTTCGCATCCATGACTTGTGCACTTTGATCCATTATAGGTGAGATACTAATAATTAATGGTCAATATACTTGTGTTTTGAGTACATGACTTATGGATGGAGAAATCAAGATTCATAGATACGGAATCCATATCTATCTTAACGATAGCACATGTTATCTACTTAAAGGCATTATTTAGGAATTGAAAGATAATATAACAAGATCTTGGCCATCGGTTTACTTTGTGCTCTCTGATGGTTTACCGATTGTATGGCTTTACAATTGGTGATTCTTTCAATGGAGAATAATGAAACTTTAAGTTAAAATGATTGAAAAGGTAAAACGGAAAAATTCCTTAATTCAATCATGGATAACATATGGGGATTAAGCAAGCGATGAATAAATCATGGAAGAAACACTGGTTAAGAGAGCTTTCGTAATACGGTATGTAAACGGGAGTTCAGCTTCGGACTTTTAGTGGAATAGTCCTGAACTTGATAATTGATTAATAATTAATAATTAATCTGTGATTAATTTTTCACAATTATAGGAGCCTCTTTACATATTTCCATCGGGTCCCTTTACTAACTCATATAGTTCCACGAAGCGTCTCGGGATTTTTTCCTAATGAGATCGGTAAATTAAATGGGAATTTATTAATGTCTATTAAGACATGGTACTCTCTAACATGCAATTCCGAAAAAAGGATTAGACATTTGAAATTAATGTAGACAAATAATGTGATTTGTCAAAATATGATTGGTTGTAAATAAAATAATTATTTGTTAATTGAATTTTAAAAATAAGATTGTGTTTGAATTATTTAATTTTGGAAAACAAAATTTTTCTCTCCTAATTGATAGTGCACGAATTTTTAATGGATGGAGGGAAGAAGATTTTGTTTCAAAATTGTTTAAATATATTCCAAACATTAAATTTTTAATTGATTTAAATAATGAAGCTTATTTGATAGATTTTCTTTTCTTAAAGAATGGTGCACGGTTTTTTGGTGAAAGGAAATCTAAAATATTCTATTATTTAATTATTAAATATGGATAATGTTTGTGGAAAATATTTATTTAAATTCAAATAAGAGAATCTTAATTAGATTCAAAGGTTTAAAAGGAGTTTGAATCTAGATAGGATTATGACTTTTTGACTAGGCTAGATTCTTGATTTAAATTTGAACCACCAATCAACCTCCACATTATGTGGAGGACGAATTTGAATATACTCAAAAGAGGGGACGAATTTTAGGAGTCCTTCTCCTAGCAAAAAACGTCCATAAGGTTCAAAGATCCTAGCCCGAAATTTGAATGATCCTTTGGTTCGAAAGATTATCCAAAAAAATAATTATTAATTATTTTTTAAGTAGGAGATATTTTTGAAAAATGATTGGAATATTATATAAATGGCTAGGGTTCTTGAAAAAAAACCCATCATCATACACTAAAAAAGGGGATGGTTTTTGGGAGAAAGAAAAACGCCAAAAACTAGGTTTTTGTACTTGAAAAATTTGTCTTTTTTGGGTGTGAGGAAATGAGAGAAATTTTCATTAAATCAAAACTGTGAGGAAGGTTAAGCCGAGTGATATTTTTCATAAAAGGTTAACCTGATTCCAATTTTGTAGTTTTGAAGAACGAACCCGGATCGAATTCTCAACGAGGTACACCGGGATTGAGAAGGTGAGATCTAGACTTCAGAAGAATTACCGGTCGCTTGGATTCATAGCACGTGTGCCCACACTCACTCTGAGACGTGGGGACTCGAGAATAGTAGAGAAGACACGTTGGTCGACGTTCTAGCAATTTCGGAATCTTAGAAACAGGGTACGTTTAATCATGTATTTAATTTATTGTTATATATATCATGAGCTTCTTTTCTGAATCGGCATAAAAATTTTAAAACTTCCGCTGCGCTATAACTCTGATATCGGATCCGTTTGGGGCTTGAATTTTGGGTTTGCACTGAAGAAGCTACTATTGTTGATTCGCAGGGTTTGAATTTTGGGTTTGCATTTCTTAGGGTTTTTTTCTTTTAAATATTATTTGTGTGAGGCGTTGTTTTATAAGGGTATTTTTATCTTTTAATGGTTAATTGAGCTTATGTGATGAGTCATGTGACACATTCTGTTAAAAACTTAATGGTTTTGGACAGAAATGATTAACATTATCAATATTTAGAGAGTTTAGGGTCTTCTTGGCTAAAATCAAAAAAATAAAGATCAAATCGTTACCTTTGAAATAGTTCAGGTACTATTTTGGCTAATTACTCTACGTAAGAAATGATAAGATTGAATTAGTGATCAAACGAGCGACTTTGTTTGTTTGTGATGAACAGACGATTAAATATTTAAGTGGGTCTGAGTTTTTTATGTTGAATTACAACATCTTTTAAAAATATGGTTTTTTTTTTATTATTTTGAAAGGTTACCTTTTGTATCAAAATCACTGTGGATTGGAGAGTTGCACCCAAAGAAAATGTTTTTTGCGCCGGTGCACTCTAAACTAATTACACAATTATAGTTTACTCCCTAAACTTTTAAATTTTCAATTTATACCCTAAATTTATAAATCTATAGCAATTTACCCCTCATTGATAAGAATGTTAATTTTTTATGAAAATTGATACTTAACTTACATATAGGTTATTAATTAAGAGTATCAAAGGTCATTTTTAATCAATACTAACCCAAATTTATATTTAAAATAAAGTTAGTTCAAAGTTTTTTACTTTGATAGTACTTAATTAAAGATCTTTATTTCAATAAATTTGGATTAAAACAAATAAAAATAATAATTCATGTCATTAATTAATGATTTATATACAAATCACATATCAATTTCCTTCAAAAGACTAACATTGTTATCAATGGAGGTAAATTGCTACATATGGCAAGTTCAGGGTGCAAATTACTAAAAATAAAAAGTTTGAGATGCAAATTGCAACTGGACAATAAGTTCATGCTACACTGGTGCAAAAAAAAAAAAAAAAAAAAAAAAAAAAAAAAAAACCCCAGAAAAATCGATAAATAGATTCATTTGAAGATGGTGTTTTACTTGTGAGCCATGACTTATAATCTTTTTTTCTCAAGCCTTGGCGTTGCTAGGAACTACACTGTAAATCATTGAAAATAATGTTAGTGTCATATTATCATGTTCAATTCATACCAGCCACAGATCTACATAAGGGCCAGGGGGGCACGTGCCCCCCCTCAATTCCTTGAAATCTAAATTATGCCTTCATCTTTTCTTAAAATTTTATAATTTGCTCCCACTCAAAAAATTTTCCCCCTTCAAATATGCCCTATAACACTCAACTTATTCTTATATTAAATACCATCACCAGCATTTGATTCTTTTTTTCCTCCTAATTTCTTTATCTACTATTTTTCTTTTTCTATTTTTTTAACTTTTTATTTGTTTTTAAAAAAATTTATTGCCCTTTCAAAAAAATTTATTGATTTTAAAATTTTCAACAAATTGAATATATGTGCGTGAAAGTTTTTATTTATTAGTAAAAATAATTACATTTAAATAGCAAAAATGATAGTGTCGAATAAATTAGAGTGAAATTTAATTTTCAAATAGAAAATTACAAACAACATATATCAAATCATGAGTTAAAAACTTTTTTTTATGATAACATTTGAGATAATATTCAAGAATAAATTTCACAATATTTTCAAAATAGAAAAACAATATGTAATAGTTAACATATGGTAATAAAACATGAAAAAAAAAAAAAAAGTTCTTTGGAATAAAAAATATTAAACTTTTTATCAGATAAAGTTATTAATTTTAAAAATTTTATTCTTATGTGTGCCTCCACTAAAAAAAATTCTGGATCTAGATCACTAATTCATGCACAAGATTAACATTTGTCCAACTCCCAATTAGGGAATGATATAGTGAAAAAAAAAAAAAAAAAAAAAAAGTGTTACCTCCTCAAGGACAAATTAGTGATACGAACCTTTTAGCTATACAAAATTTTCGTATTTTTTAATGGAAAAATGAAAATACATCCAAGTTGGGACGTCGAGGAAACAAAGTCCATACGGACGTGCAAAGTGAGGATTTGGGGGGTTTCTAAAAATGTCAAAAGCTTGGCCGATAGTGATTATCCACGTAACTGCATTTCAAAAATCGAAGCGTTTGAAAAAAAAAATAATAAAAAAATAAAATAAAAAAATAAAAAATCTTGGGAAGCATTTGCATGGCTAATGGGTTATAGCAACACTATGGAGTCCACGGCATCAAAGAGTAGTTATAAACACTCGCGAAAAAACAAGAAACAAAACGTAAAGATTAAAAAAAAAAAAAATCAAGGCAGTAATTTATTAGCCAGCTTACTAAAAGACTTTAAGCTCTCTAGTCAATTACAGCAATTTCTTCAAGTAATATATCAGGAGAAAAAATGACTTTAAGTTCAGGCCAATAAACTCACCAATAAACTACTTAAGCCACAAGTTCTTCAAGCCTTCTTAACTGTATGGATAATGTCTCCAGAGATGGTGAAAGCCAAAGCAAGGCGTCCCTCAAGTCAGATTCTCTGCTTAATTTTTGACATGTCTTTTACCTTCAAATGCTTCGAATTAGGCAACGGCAAGCGGCAAAACTTCCCAAGTTTTTCGGGAAACATTAGAGTCTCCACAAGCAAAAGAACAGGGGAAAAAAAAAAATCTGAGTTAGACTACTTAAAAAAAAAAAAAAAAAAAAAGGCAATCAACTGTTAAATGAATCATGAAATGGTGGAAGAAATTGAACTAAATAAGCTTCTATAAATACCTGTTCTGAGGAGACTAATAGGCTTATGCTCTTGGAGCAATTGAGCTTAGAGAGAAAATCAATTATGTTGATATACCAATCCAGACAAAAGGTGCCCATAACGCAATCAAGATCGAGATTAGTTTCCAACAAATTTTCTGAGTTCATAAATAAATTTACCAGTTGTTGATGGCGTAACTTGATCCGACCACAAAATCCTACTTCCAGGGGCGGACCGATCACGTGAAGGTAATAAAATCTTCTGCACTCGCCGAATACTGTTGACCCGACTCGATCCGATTAGGCAAGACTTCCCTAGGAACCTTGTTATCCGACCCGATTTTACCACATAACCGAGATCTGCCATGTACCCAGGTTAGGTAGTATCTGGGGTCAATGTTGTTGACCCGGACAGGTTGTCCCTCGCACGTGGTACCCCGCACGTGTTGGCAGCGGTGACCTGTCACAACACTCAATCCGCCGCCTGACATCTGATGCATAGCCTATTGATACGTGTATCCCATCGCCGACGTCCGCCGCTTGCTCAGACTGGGGCTATGCTCATTGGTGCCGGCATTAGATCACCTTAGCGTCCCCTGACATCAGACCATGGACACATGGCACCGGCCTATTGGACACACAGCGCCTGAGCGCCTAAAGCCTGTCTACCCGCCAGGAACACTAGGGGGTCGACCCGATCGGATAACCCGAATGCCTGAGCCCACGGAGAACGTCTATAAATAGAGGATCCGGCCACTCACTTAAGTATGGACAATTTTTCCTTGCCAAAACTCTGCCACTCCGCTTGCTCATCAGTACCGTCACTGACTTAAGCATCGGAGTGCCCGTGGCAGACACCCCACCGGTGTCCCCATCACTTTGAGGTGCTTCCTTTTTGCAGGTGATCAGTCGCAGAGTGACTATACAAGACCGGCTTAGACCGAGCAATCACATCGAGTGTTGTGCCAGAGATTTTCGGCATCAACATGAGGGCCCTCGCCTTTCCAGCAACCGCAGCCTCACCACCCATGCTCCCCGAGCGCCCGACCACGATAAAGCCATGTATGAGTGAGCCAGCCAGGACATTCAAGGCCTTGATAATCCTGCTCCGACAGGCTCACAGAGCACCCGGTGACCTTAGCGTCAGTGAGGCGCTCGAGCACAGCGCAAACCCACACAGACGAAAATCCTCATCGGGAACGTCCAAAGCTTGACCGAAACCGTGAAAGTGCTCGTGGACGCGTTCCAAGAATCACAAAATATCCAACTCCCCCAAGCACAGCAAGAAGCAACCTAATCTACGCCGACCAGGCAAACCAAGTTGGCCGGTCGACCGCAGAACTTATCACCCGCGGCTGACCGGAGAAGTAACCGGACCAACCAGGAGAGCCTTGGACACCAGCAGCGAGACGATGAGCATGGCCTAGGTAGAGAACGCTCAAGGAGTCGCAACCAGGCCACTCGCTCGAGAGCAGTCACACCGTTGGCGACCGCAAGACATGACCCAGACCAATACTGGATAGACACTATGAATGTGGGAGCACAACCTCCGTGTTCGACCGTTTGGGAAGAGCCGGGGCCAGCCGGCATCGGGTCCGAGATCGCTCCATCGACAAACCGACAAAGAAAGAGAAGGACGACCAGAACAGACTGGATCACCACCAGCGGCAACTCGACCTGCTTATGGGCCAGCAGTACGGGCTGGAGCAAGTCGGAGCAGTTGATCCTCCCTTCACCTTGGCTATCATGGCTTCGCCATACCCGGCCAGATTCAAGATGCCGTCCATGTCATCTTATGATGGCTCTACAGACGCCGACGAGCACCTCGAGAACTATCAGGCGTATATGCTCATACAGAACGCCAACGAGACCGCTCTTTGTAAGGCTTTTTGCCTAACCCTGACCGGTACTGCCTGGCAATGGTATCGAAGGTTGATACCCGGGTCGATCAGTTCGTTCAAACAACTGGCGGCACCTTTGCAGCCGTGTTCCTGGGTGCGAAGACACGGAAGATGGAGACAACATACTTGTTTGGGATCAAACAAGGCGAGAGCGAACCACTAAAGGAATACGCAGTTAACTAAATGCATCAAACATAAGGACTTCAAATGGATAAATTAAAGCTGTCTCAAATGGAAATAACCTAAATAGAAAAGTTAATAAAAAATAAAAAATAAAAGGAACTAAAGTCTTTTTTAAGCAAACACTATACAAAAAAGAGGGAAAAAAAAATGTTTTTTCAAAAAAAGATCTTTTCGATCAACTATAAATAAAGAGCAATAGGTATATGAAAGCATACCTGATATGAAAGCAAAAACAAGGACTTAAGAAACACTAAGAATCATTTATGGGAAAAGAAAAGGGCTAAATATTTTTCTTCATGGCCTAATAAAATGAAGTAAAACACCAGCAAGCAATTCATTGTCTTAATCAAGTTTTTTCCCCCAAAAGAAAGACGGCAATAATTTTTTTTTGAACACACTGCCTTCCTTATGGAAACAGTCGTGTATATGTGTGTGTGTGTGTGTGTGTAGCTGCTACACTTGCAGATACCTTAATCGGCATTTCAACAAACATAAAATAGGCATCATTTTAGGATCCAATTAACCACCCAATATTCAGTTAATTGTTTGTCAAACAAAGAAAATATAAAAACTAAATTACGAGGCTCAAAAACTCACCTTAAACTCACGGCCTCTCAAATTTGGTCCGGTTCCATCTAATATAAAAACAATGATCAGAAATATCCAAATATAAAATAAAATTAAAAAAAAAAAAAAAGGAAAATAAAACTAGAGACAATGAAAAGTTTGCAATGAACAGGGAAGAGAAAATAAATAAAACAAGAAAATCCATTAGATAATAAACATTAAAAAAATTAAAAAATTTTATTAAAAAAATAAAAATAAAAATAAAAACCGTTTTTTATTCACTTGAAATAGAAAAACACTTGCAGGAAATTTGACAATTTGGTTGTTCAATTAGGAAGAGAAGAAGACAACATGAATATGAAGAAACCCACAAAGATGAGAAGAGAAGAGGGAGAGAAAAAGAAATTACCTCCGAAAAAGAAGAGGAGAGCTCCAAGAAAAATAATAACAGACAGTACAGTTTTTCAAAGCAAAGTGCAAATGATTTTGATTTTGACAGAAAACCCTAAACCTTTCGTGTTTGGTGTGATGAAAAGATCAAGGATGGAAATGGCTGGAGGTTTGTTTGATAAGAAAGAAGAAATTCGAGACCAAAAATAAAAGGGAATAAAAATTAGAGCGGAATTCATTAATATATTTTTATTATTGGATGGAAAATTAAATTCATTTAGGGCCGTTTGGGGACATTAGAGATGGTGTTTTGAAGAGTTGGTTGAAAATGCATGTTTAGAAAGAAAATTTTTAAAAAACTTCTGTGATATAGAAAATATAACGAAAATTTGAAACATGTTTGGGAAAAAATATGTAAAATGGATTTTGTTTTGTTCGTCTTATTGTTAAGAGCATTTTAACATAAAAATCATTTCATTTCGATTTGAAATGACAAAGTTATGAACTTAAAAAGTTTGATTGTTTTTTTTTTTTTGAAAATAAAAGAAAGAGAAAATTTGATTTAGAGTTGAGATTTTGAAATTCAGATGGTGTTTTACTATTCGGAAATAGTGCCCAAAATAGGTCCTTAATGATGTCTAAATTTTAGTTTTTTGTCTTAAATTTAAATCAAAACAATTTTTTTGAGAGATTAAAACAATATAATTCAATGGGTTGAAAAACAATATAATTGTACAATTTTTGTTATTACATTTTTTCTTTTCTATCAAACTAGTTATAGACACGTGTCATGCACAGTATTTAATAAATTTGTTAAATTAAAAAAATTAATTATGAGTTATTATGAAAAAAATAGTAGTTAGGGAGATAATTAAGGAAAAATATATATGACGACATTTTATTAATAACAATTTTATGTTAGAGGATAAATTTTTTTAAAATTATTTAAATAGTAACAAATTATAGAAGTTAGCAAATCACATAAAAAAATTAATTATGTGCTATTATAAAAAATAATAGTTGAAAAGATCACAAAAAAAATATTTGAATAAGGATACAATTATTATAAGTTATTTTAGTACGGTAAAAAAAGAATGAAAAATAAATTTAAAAAAATGAAAGAATGCAAACAAAAAAGAGACTGACATGTCGGACTTAAGTGAAGAATATATTATTTTAAAAGGGTAAAAATATATATATTTTTTAAAAAAAATGAAAGAAAGCCAAATATAAAAAACCAAATTAAAAAAAAAAAGTAAAAAAAGAGGGAGTGACACATGACAAAAGGATAGAGACATTATTATTATTATTATTATTTTTAACAAATACCATGAAAAAAAGTATTTGAGAGAGTCATAAAACATAATTAAGTATGCATATATTTTAGAGAGTTTTTTAGATAGGGAATATTGAATATGATAAAGCAACAAAAAAAAAAAAAAAAAAAGCAAAAAAAAATAAAGAAGGAAAAAGAGGATATGAAAGAAAGTCAAGTTAAAAAAGAAAGCTAAAATTGAAAGAAAAGAAAAAAGATAAAGAAAAAAAGATGGAGTGACACAAAGGATAGAACAGACTTTGAGTAACTTTTGTCTCTTTTATATATGTTAAGATTAAGATAATATAAAAAATTAAAATCCCTCTACTATTTAAATTTTCTATTTTTTATTTATTTTTCTCTGAATTATTTTCTTTCCTTCATACTAAATAGAGTGCAAGGGCTTGTTTTAGAAAATACTAGTCATTTCTCCTTTTTTTTCCGTTTAAAAAAAATAAAAGGAACTTTTGATTTTTGAATAGATGACTTTTTTTTTACTTTTAGTTGAATTTTATGATGGTGGATCAATGATATATATATATATATATTATTGACTTCACTGATGTACTAATAATTCATTAACAATGGACTAATGGTATATTACTGTCACGACCTAAATTCACCTAAATTCGGATATGATTATATGGAGGGATTTAAGTAAAAGTAAATGCGTAATTGAAATTATCAAATAAATAAAACACATAATATTTCAAAATTCACCCACACTTTTGATAAAATTCTCATTTTAACCATCTTTAGAAAACATATCAGAGACTTAAGATAGAAAGTAATTTGTCCTAAAGTCTACCATTTTTATTATTAGTGAAAAAAGTCAAGTAGCTTATAAATCAAACAGTGGGCATTCTAAAATGTTAAGTTTTTATGTAATCGACCACACACATAGAGCTAAAAGAATTTTGATACTAGAAAAGTTGATGGAAGAAGCATGGCATTTTGATACTAGAAAAGTTGATGAAAGAAACATAGCATACTTGACAAGTTGTCAGAAGCAATTTCCCATGTTGGAGATTTAAAAAATAAATAAATAATATTGATACTAGAAAAGTTGATGGAAGAAGCATGGCTTATTTGATAGGTTGTCAGAAGCATTTTCGCATGTTGAGAAGAAAGCAAAAAAGAATTTATGAGAAACTAAAATCATTAAAAGATATGAGAAGAAAAATGAACCCCAATTGGTGACAAGGAATTCAAGGAAGAATTGGAAATATCCAACCAGAAAAATGAAACCCAGTTAGTCAATGGAAGAAACGAGCAGAGGAAGGAGAGAGAGAGAGAAAGAGGAGTTGAAGAGTGGAGGTATTTGAACAAAATTAAAATTGATTGACTAAAATATACATATTAAACTATTTAACTAAATAAATAAAAATTAGACCATTTATTATATTAGATAATTTAAATAGAACAGCCTAATTTTTCTTTACAAGCATATATATTGAAATTGTTGTTAACAAACAAGAAAAGAGTCTATAATCCTATCCTTTTCATTACTCACTACAACCTAAAGAACTATGTAGGTCCTCCAAAAAGGCTGGTCTGCCGGCCGACTTTCTGCGGTAGCCCGAAATTCTGATATGCCCTTATTTCACCGCCTAGTCCGGCAGTCACAATCACCATGCCCCACGCCGTTGCTTGTATTGTATGACTTCCGTGGCCACCACCGACGTAATCAAACCATGACCAAGACGATGACCAAGTGGATGAAGGAGTTGCTGCGGTGGCGGAGATAGAAGGCGAATCGCTGTACCTAATTGAGGAGGCATCCGAATTGAACGACTCGTCAATGTTGGGTTCGGATTCAAACTGAGAGATTAAAGCAAGCTCCTCATCCGCAACATTTAGGTTACTATTCTCTGTGGTGCTTTTCTTCGGCAGGGGTGGTAAATGCTTTCTGCTGTTTGAGGCAGCAGCAATGTCTTCCCGGGTTGGCGAATTGCAGGCCGAAGCTGGCTGCGAGGACGAGCGTTTTGAGTGCCGTTTCGAGTGCAATGGCAGCGTTGTTGGTGGCTCGCCCTTAATGGTGCCGGGCCATGGGATTGCTACTGAGACATCTTTGCATTGGAAATGTTCATAAGATGCCGTACTGACTAAGTTTCGTTTTCCAGAGGCTGAGTGTCTATGCTCTTCATGTTTCCAGACGTAGACTTGAGAATCTTCGCTTGCCGATACGACATATTTGCTATTCTGAGTGAATGAGGCTGCTATTTGGCTGCTTGTGTTCCGAAAACCTGTTAGAAGAGAGTCCAATATCAAATATCCGATTAGTATCAAAATCCGAGTTCTCTTACTATATTTCGTGACAATCTTTCAATGGCTCAACGGGGATACCTCTAAACTTATGAACGATGTTTGGACCGTCGAAAATTCGAATCCGTGAATCGGCTGTGGTAACAAGTAATTCAGATGGATTTGTTGGTGAAAACTGTTTATGATGGACATGGTTGCTTTGTTCAGAACAAAAACCAGTGATAATAAGGGAAAAGAAAAGGTAATTAGGCAGGAAAAATGAAAAGAATAAGAAAACAGATATACCTGGAAACCAGTAATTTTTTTGGCATTAGATTTCTTCTTGTTTTGGAAATCAATCTGGCTTGTTTGACTCAGTTTGCAATCTAAAAAATCATTAAAAAAAAAAATGTCTGTATATATTGTATTTAGACAGATATTTGGACATTGTATCCACTAAAGAGAATATAAAGTCATTACCTTCTGCACTGTAGGTGCGACAGCTTCCTTTGTGTGAACCAATATATGAACCCTAAAATTATATATGAAACAAATATTTACCATTACCAATCTAAAAGTGGCATTAATTTTCGAGGGGAGGGGGGAGAGGAAGAAGATAAGTTAACATTGTCCTTGTTCTGTTAAAACCCATTTAAAATTTTTTTTCCCCTGAAAATTATGGAAAAGAAAGAAGTAGAGAAATGAAAATGGGAAGGAAGAAGGTGAATTCACCTGGCCATCAGGGGTGTAGCAGGCAGCAGTGACCATCTCATGAAGATCAGTCCAGTCCACAACCTGCCTATCTGGTATGCTCCATATCCTAACCTTCCCATCAAGTGATCCACTTATGAAATAATTGTCGTTCATCGGATTGAATTGTATGCAAGTTACTGCCCCCAAAAAAATGGTTTAAAAAAAAAAAAAAGAAAAAACGAGTTATAGGTTCATTGCATTGTCAGAGCTACAACAGGCACAGCCCAACTTGTCCTTGAGGTAAAATGTACCCATTTGAAAAATCTTACCGTAATCATTGTGAGCAAACATTTTTAAGCAGGTCTTGGATTCCAAATCCCACAATCTCACAGTTTTGTCCATTGAAGATGAAAGCAACAGCTGCAAATAATATGCACCACAAAAAAATAAGTTAAAATAAAATAAAATAAAAAACACCATCATTACAAAAACGAAGAAAATTCATGTGATTTTAACTTCAAATACTTGGGAATAGACAACCTTAATTACCTGGGTCCTAGACCAAGAAAGATCAAGAACATCATCCAAGTGACCTTTGAAAGAGCAAACCGGCTTATCCGAGAGAGCGAACACGGTTTCCGGCACATGGACGTAATCAGGAATATGATTCACTCTTCTGCTTGAGCCTCCTTTTCCTTTCTTCTTCTTCTCTTGTGTTACATCCAACCAGTCCGGTGAGGCGCCAAACGAGGGATGGATAGGCGTAGCGCTATGACTATTACCAATACCATTACCATTGCTGCTATTATGAACATTGCCTTCTTCTCTCAAAGACGTAACCTCACATTCCTGAACTTCCCAAACATGGACTACCTGATCCTCGCCTGCGCTGGCAAGATATCGAGCGTCGGGGTTAAACTTTATTGTCCAAATCGATCCTTCGTGAGCTTGAATCTCCTGACACAAATGCAATGCTGATAGCTCCTTATATGACTTCCCACTTTGCCGAACTTTAATCCACCCCGAAGAAGAACTTGAATTCGAATTTGAGTTCGAGTTCTTCCCAGGCAGTTTCTGCTCTGCCGATGGCAAAGGCGGTGGCGGCAATGCAGGCAGTGGAGCCTCCCTCTCTTTCTCGCAAATTAGTCCACTCATCGAATGCGCCACTCCTCTTATGCCGCTTTTTATGAGAGAAACCCCTTTCCTTTTGGTGATCATCCTCAAGCTTCTTGTGATGTAAGAGTAGTTGATCCCTCCACCACCACCGCCTTTCCTCTCGCTGCTGCCACTTATTCTGGAAACGTTCTCGCGGTGCATTAGCTCCTTGACAAGCGGGGAATACCCGACGACACTCTTCTCGAATTCTTCCATTGTTAATTGCTTCCCTGTTTGGAGATCGCTCAGCCTGTTCCACATCCCATCTTTGCCGCACTCATTGACTATGAATTCCTTCCCAGTGTCCAAATTTTTTATCAAGAAGAAGGCTTCGAACCGGTTTGACGACAAGACCGACGACGATAGCATGCCGCTGTGCCGGATCAAGCGGCCTGAGGGTCCGGCATTCGCAGAGTCAGGATAGGAACATAATAGTTTCCGAGCCGGTGCAGAGATTGCGGAATAAGTCCTGGTGAGGCGCTGCTTCGGCACGGAGCCAACCATTTCCTGCTTCCGCCTCTGTTTATCGGTGGAGAATGGCTCGATGTCTCCGTCGGAGCGAGACCGGACGAGCAAAAGTGGGAACGGACACGGCGACAGCGAGGGAGAAGGCGAAGAAGTGGAAGGAAGAGGCTGACCTTCTTGTTTTGGCTGTGGTGGTGGTGGTTGTTGTTGTTGTTGTTGTTTTGACACCGCGGCATCTTTATCATCGGTGGCGGAGACAGCCAAACCCATTCCATGGAGCAGCCTTTTGCGGCGCTCGGAGATGGAGCCCGGGGAGGCCATCCAGAGGTCGTAGTCGGGGGCGGGAACGGTGGCGGTGGATGTTGAGAAGCTGCGGAGGGAGGAGACGGCAGAGGCGAAGGAGACGCGGCAGTCATCGAAGTCTTCGTCGTCATCTTCGGAGGAGGAGAGGGAGACGACGGAAGAGATGCGGTCGAAGGATTCAAAGAATTGCTCATCAAAAGCGTGGTCGTGGTCGTGGTCGTGGTCGAGGAGGGAGTCCCAGTCAGTGATGGTCATGGTCCTGTTGAGGCGTTCCATGTTGGGCGTCGGAGGGGCGATTTCTTCGGCGACGGTGGACATGAATGCAAAGCAAGACGAGGTGGAAAACGTAAAGCAAAGCAAAGCAAAGTTTGGGTTTAGCCGTGAGGATTGATTTCAGGGAGACCAAGCGGTGGAAGAGAGAAAAACTAGGAGTGTGAGAGAGAGAGAGAAACAAGAGAGTGTTTGTTATTTAGCGGTTACCGTTGGGTGTCGTTTCGTCTGTTGAGAAAATTTTTATTTTTTATTTTTTTTGGAGGGAAGCCAAGTAGTCAAAAGTAAGCAATCTCTGTTTCTGAATTCCAATTCTCTCTCTCTCTCACCACCCCCCCCCCCCTCTCCTTTTTTTTTTTTGGGGAAAAAGGAAATCCAAAATCTTCTGAATTGCAGTGGTTGCATCTCTTCACGTTTTTGGGCATTTTTTAGTTCGACGTGCGGTCACGATTGTTTCCCAACCCACTCTTATTTTTTTATATTTATTTACTTCGATAATGCACTTATATGGTATACATTTTATTTTATTTTATTTTATTTTATTTAGAGGAATTGGTATATTTTATTTGGTTTTTCAGTCATTATTCTAAACTTTTTTGTTTGTCCCTTTGATCCCAAAAAAATAAAAAATAAAAATAATGCAAGTTCTAGGAAGTAATGATCATCTACAAACCATCTGAATTTGATGAAAATGTTTTAGACGTGCATATCTTTCAAACTTGTTTAATTGTATTATAGGGTGTAGTATTACTGAGTGTTCTCTAGTTTCCCCAATATATGTATGTAATATATATATATATAATATTTCTTGCCAAGCAATTACGTCACAAATTACTATTATTATTATTATTATTATTATTATTATTATTCATAATATCTGTTGCTGTTAATTTTAACAAGAGAAAGTGATTCTAAATCATAATTTCACTTGAAAAAAGAATTGTCAATTATGATTCTATGAAAAACAACTCTCTCTTATTCTTGATTCTATGCATTTTAACAGGTGAGGCTTTCTTTCTCTTCTATATTATTATTGTTTACAAAAAAAATAATAAATAAATAAATAAAATAAAATTGTGTTTCTAGTCAAATCAAAGAATTAAAAAGCACTATTGCTAGTTCTCAAGAATAAATAAATAAAAAGCACTATTGCTTGTAATGATTTGGAGTAATTGTCTTGAGCTTGGATTATTGTTGTGTAGTTTGTTTGTCTGATAAATTTAAGTTTAAGGATTAGAGACACTCTTGAGAGTGAGGGAAGGGCTTTGAAAATTCAATATCTTATGTTAGAGCAGGAGCTTCTCTTTTGCAATGCCCCTCCTCTTGATTAGTGAACGTGTGATATGTACATTTGAACAGAAAATAAAAAAGAGCAAATATGGCCACAACTTGACACTCTACCATAAAGCTTAATGTATTATACAAAAGACTTATTTGCATGAATGCCCCGTGAACTTTTCAAATTTGACACTTTAATCCTTAAACTTTTTTTCCTGGACAATCAACCCCTTAAACTTCTAATTTTTGATAATTAAGTCCTTTTTACATAAATTCATTAAGATTAAGATAATTTTTAACACAATATTTACATATTATAGCTCAAAAGGGACAACGTTGATTATTTTTACTTAATTTTAATACAAGTTACTTTTAAAATTTAGGTTTAAGTTTGAATAAAATTGAATTAAGTTTCAAATTTTTTAAGGAAATCTTCTTGAACTATAATGTGCAAGTTATATGTAAAAAAACCGTTCAAATTTTTACAAATTTGAGTAAAAGGGACTAAATCGTCAAAATTATAAATTCAAAAGGTTGATTGCCAACAAAAAAAAATTTAACGACTAAATTATCAAATTCAAAATGTTCAGGGGTATGTGTACAAATAAATCTATACAAAAATTGGTTATAAAAAAAAAAGGACACATTTCTCGTTTACCGCGAACTTTGGACTTTATCATAAAATGTCCATTGATCTTTAGTTCTTAATAGTAAAAAATAAAAATAAAAATAAAAATAAAAATTGTACTTAGATTTTTCGTTTCAATACTAAATGAGCTACAAAATTGGGATTAGTGAGCAAATGAAAAGGGTTTTTTATTTTATTTAATTATTTTTTTGTTTTTTTTTTTGGGGGGGGGGGGGGGGGGGGGGGGGGGGCGCGCGCTCTCAATTGTCTTTTATCACGTGGTGTGACATGCATTTTTCAATAGTTCTACCATATGAACCTCTGGGTCCCAGGCTCATGGTCCCAATGGAAAGGCCTATACAAGAACATCATCATCGTGAAGACATTGAGGGCCAAATACAAAGATCCCATCAGAATCCAACTCATGATATCATTGTCATGTGAATGCAGTGTCAACAAAAAGAATGGGATGGTGTAGTATCTGAACTCGATTAGCGGAGCAGGAACCAGAACTGCAGCGGTCGCCACAAAATATCCCAACACCCAAATCCTCCTCTGAAATTTTCCTGCCGGCCAAACAAACAAACAAACAAAAAGAAATTCCCATGTTGGCAAATCACAAGGAAGCTAGATTAGATATTTGATATGATATGGCATAATATTTGCGTACTGACCTAATCTGGTGCAGATGTTAAGCCATGAATAGACGTAAAGCGGGACCAAGAGGTACTTGATTGACCAGTGAGCATTGATAACCTTTCGCCATAAATAGAAGGGGTAATGCCGGTTGTCGGCAAGAAGATACGGATGAGCTATACTGCAACGGTGAGATCGAATGAAAAAATCGTACAATAAAGTTAGCACAAGTACTTGAAACGGATGGAACATGTAGAAATATCATTCTTGATGACCAGATTGAATCTGCATACAACAATTTTGTCATATTTTTAAGCCATTCTTTTCATTTGCAAACGCAATTTCAGGCCAAATCACAAACTGATCTGAAGCAGGAATTTTCTTTTTAAAAAAAAAAATTTGAGCTCAAGACAAACAACTACTCGAAGACAAACCGAGCATGATATAAAATGGGGTTGACCTGAAAAAATGCACAGAGATGAAGCCAGCAATAAGTGCCAAAAATGCTTGAAAGAAACCATGTGGCTTGTTCTTCCAGAATGAGTGAAAGAAGGTTACAGCTCGTCCAAAACTGAAAGATAGGGGAGCCATAAAAAGAGCAGAAAACAGACCAAAATAAAATATCTGCGCGAAATGTGGAGAAACCGCATGAGCTTCTTTTGCACCTGCAGTACTGGAAGAGAGTAAGAGACAGTAGCAATAAAGGGGACTTCACGTGAAGAAATGTTAAAAAGTGAATAGAGACAAGAGGTACCAAGGACGACACTCCCATTCCAACGGACAAAAGCAACAAAGGCAGCCAATAATATTATAAAGGGGGCAAAAGAAACAAAAAATTTCTTCTTTGCACGCAAAATTGCTAAACAAACAGCCACAATCTCGTCAACCAAACCTACAATGAAAGAACCAAAGTCAAACCTAAAACGTCAAACATGAAGAGCTAATTCACAAGCAAGAGAGCTGGCATTCCCATTTTATCACCCAACGGAAAATTGCAAATTGTACTGTGTTAATGGTTGAGTTAACATGAGCCTTTTAACATCTAAGTCAAACCTGATATGCAACTTTTCGAAGAATCACTTCCAGTTGGTGTCCAGTGTTCACTAGCATCAACTACACCACCAATCTTTCGCTTTCTCATGTTTGAGCCAGAAATGACTCTTTTTTCAGGAGCTTGCTGACCATTCTTCCTGATTGAGGCACCAGGATCATCAACATCTGCTTTATCTCTTTGGCGGTCTATAGTGATATTTATAATCCCACTGCTTGCAACAAAAAGCATCCATATAATATTTGTTTGTCGAATGGCAACTGCCAAGGCACCGAGCTACAGTAACAAAAATGAAATATGTTAGCACTTGATCACGTAACGTAGGACACTGCAGTAAAAGCAAAAGACGGGAATGGTTGCGAAAATAATAAATCCACCAAAAGCTTCCCTAATATGTAGGGAACCTTGTAATTTAATATTCTATATGGAAGTTTTTAGCTAAATATTACCAGTCCACTGAACCAGTAGTTCTTCCTCAAACAAGCAAGATACATAGCAAGCACAGCAGTAAGCGATGCAACATCTGTATAATAGAGAAACGTAAAAAACCAATGGAGAGGATACAAGGCTAGGACCACTGAGTAAAACGTTGCTTTTCTATCGTCAAGGGCTGGTCTCAAGTGCCTGATTATCTCGTATACAAGAATACTGCATGCTATGGCCAAGACGCCATTTATGGATCGAAGGATCGCTATGGAGCACACATCAGAAACTGAGGAGGCACCTTTTGTGTAAAACATTCCTGGAAACAAAGAAGCAACATGGGCAAGTGAAAGATAGTACCTGCAAAAGTTGCAAACTTGCACATTCAAATTCTTCTCTCTTATGTTCTTCCTTGAACACATATTGAGTAGTGACCAACATCAAGGCAAGAGGAAGATGTCCAACTAAGTTGGCATCCAACCTCAAACCTATCCCAATGTCGAACTACTAACTTTATTTTAAAATAAAAAGAAAATAAAATTACAATAAACCTACAATAAAACACATAACAAAATTAAATAAGAACGGGCCACATGAATACACCCAATCCCAAAAGAAATTGTGTCTCATTTAACCCTAATTAGGTAAAACACAATAGGGAAAAACCAGAAAAAAAAAATTAAATAAATGCATGATCCAAGTAGGAAAACGTCCCAGAAACCCCTAAGACCACAACCACTTAAACTCAAGTAAGATCAATCCCACATTCAAATTCCCAATTGAACATGGTTAACAGATTGCAAATCTAATATTGCACCATGTGCGTGCTTGGCTATGGAATAATCGAAATGAACCAAGCAATTCTTAAGCATATGTTTGGTAGGAAGGAGAGAATAGGAATGAGGGAGTGATAGATCACCTAGGTGAGGGAAATGGGAAAGGAGGGAGAGGTCCTTTAAATTATGATGTTTGGTATGCAATCCCTCCAACAACCTCTCCAATTTAGGAGAGATCAATATTTAGGTATTTAGAAAAATTTGGAGTACCTCCCCTAATCCCTTCCTTCCTCTTTTCTCTTCTACCAAACAACCATGAATGTCAAAATCCTTCCACTAATTCCTCCACCCCTTTCCTTCCTTTCACTTTTCTCTCCTACCAAACACACTCTTAAGAACAAACCGAAGAAACCAATTGTTTTACATAGAGAACATTCAAGATTGGGAAAATCCTAAACTTTAACTTATAAGTTTACATTTATGGAAGCACAACGTAGAGGAGTACTTAAAAACCCCTCCAAATTGCATCAAATTTCTTACTACAATTATAGAATTCAGTTTATTTCAATACTTTCAATTTTCTTTTACTCTTTTAATAATGAGAAAATCAAAGAACAAAAGAAATACAACTGTGCCTCTTAGAACCATTTTCTCGAGCAAGACAGAAATAACAAAGCAAAACCACTGAACTTTAAGAGATCACATTTTCAAAATTTTCACTCCACTAAACCATATTTTGGCAGCTACCCATTGCAGAATATAATCAACTAAAGCAAGTAAACAAAAGTCGGAGGAATCAAAAAGTTCTGAATAAATGTAAAAAAAGAAGAGAAAAAAAAAAACATAAATTATTTAAAAAGAAAAGAAAATGCACAAATTATTAAACAAAAAAACAAAAAGCACTCACAGGCCAGGAGGAGTTGTAATCATGGGATCCCAGCTTCTGAAATTTCCTTTGCAATACTGTTGAGCCTGAGGTATGTGGAAAATCTCGTCCTGCAATTTATGGGAACAGTTTAATCTTCAAAGAAGAGTCCTTTGCGATCAAGAAAAAATAAAATAAAATAAAATCTCATTACCATGTAAGGATGAGGGACAACATGATTGAGAAGAATGGAGATGGGAATGACCCACAAGCTCACAATCGCTGCAACTGCTACCTTCCCCATCTATCTATCTTGTCAAGCACTCCTCTTCTCCATTCAAACTCTCTTGCGACGGTGCAGATGACGAAACTCTCTAACAGATTCTGGTGTGCAACGTCTGAGATCGTCAAAAGCCCCTCTTTTAGAGCTTCGATTATCAAATCTCTCGACCAAATCTAATGGTGACCCAGATTTGTTTGTTTAGGCCCCGTTTGGGGGAAGTTCTCCCGACCGTCTCATCAAAACTTCTTAATAAGTCCCACTTTTTTATTTTTTTATTTTTTTTATAACTCAAATTTTAAAATTACATAATTTTCTTATTTTAAATCGAAATAAAATATTTTATATTAAAATATAAGTCAAGATCTACTGTATTTTTTGTCTCTTAAGTATTCCATCAATAGTTTTATGTCAAAATATCTGAATTTAAATATAGTCATATAAAATGTGTTAAATACTAAAAGTTCTTAAATAAATTGATGAGATGTCACAACACTATTTAGAGATAGTCATTAAGACATGAAAATGGAACATCATATCTGAACTAGTCAAAATGTTTACAACTGACTATAGAATAAAACAAGATTCATTTTGCGTATTTTTCCAAATACATTTGAAATTTTTGTTCTATTTTCTACATTACATAAGTTTTTAAAAAATCTCATCAAATACATATTTTCAACCCAATTTTCAAAACTATCTCCAAATATCCCTAAACAAACCCTTAAATTGTTTATTGTTTATTTTTGGCTTTATGTTTTGTAGAGTAGGAGTAAGGGATGAAAGAGGAAGTTGTGTATGGACGTCCCTTGAATTTTTTAAGTTTGGCAATTTGATTCTTAATATTATTTTCCAGACAATCAACCCTCTAAGTTTACATTTTTGACAATTTACCCCCCCCCCCCCCCCCCCTCCTCTTTTTCCTTCTCAAATCAATCAAAATTTGGACCTTTTTTTTTTTTTTTTGGCACATAACTTGGAGGACGTGGTGATCATTTTTGTTTAATTTTACAACAAATTTCTTTTTAAATTTAAGTTCAAATTTGAATTATAATTGAATTATGTTCAAGTTTATAAAGGAATTTGTATTAAAACTAACAAAAATGATCACCAATGTCCTTCTTGGGCTATAATATAGAATTTATGTGCTAAAAAAGCTATTCCAAATCTTACCGAATTAGAGCAAAAACAACCGAATTACCAAGAACTAAGGATAATTGATTGTTAGGAAGAAAATTAAAGAACTAAATTGCCAAATTTAAAAAGTTCAAGGAGCATTCATGTAAAAAATCTTTTTTATTTGTATAAATGAATAGAAAAGTTGGGATTGATCCAATTTCACGGATTCGGGGAAAAAGAAATTTACAGTGATTCACAGAGTATGTAGTTAACAACTATTAGTGATTTTTTTATTAAGCTGATGTGTCAAAAAGTGTAACGCCCATTAGAATTAATCGTGATTAATTATGCGAAACTGGATTGATTAATATGCTAAAATATGTTTTAAAATAATTAAACTGCATTTAAAATAATGTTTTCAAACTTTTAAAAGTATCTTTGAGAAATTACATTTTTACTTTTGTATTTTTCAAAATTACATTTTTACCCCTGAACTTTTTAAAAATTATAAAAATGCCCCTTACCGGTCAACCAGACGTCACCACCGGTCGACTGGACCTGCACATCTCTGAAATTGCCATAGCCTCTGCATCCATTCTCTTGAAATGTGTAATTCGGTCTTCAAGCACTCCGGCACCAAAACCCACCACAAAGGGTTTCCCTTGTCTATAAAAACCTTCCCACTCCTTCATTCTTCACTTTTTCCTTTTCCCCTCTCTCCCTCACTCTTCCTCTTTTGTGAAACCAAAGAAAAACTCGAGCTCCCCTCTCCCCCTCTCTTAAATTTATTAGCCATTCACAAATTGAGTTTTGAAATAAACTTTGATTTTCAAAATGGATTTTGATGGATTTTGGTGATTTTGACTTTGATTCTAGTTATTTAGGTTCTGAAAATTATTTATTTTATGTTCTAAATATCTACAAATAATTAGAAACTGTTTTTGTTAAGTTTGAAGGTCGGGCCGAGGTTGGGAACTCGCTGTTCCACGACGGTCTTATCAACCGTACACCTTCTTCGATCGATTGGACGGCCATAGAACAAGACAAGATATTTCATCCCTGTCCGGTCAATCAGACCTGCTGGACCGGTCAACCGGACAAAGACAGAATACCCGTAGAGACCTTGTTTCAGTCCAATAGGCCATATTTTACTATTTTGGACCCAATTAACGATGTTTTAAACCCGAAGTTGGATTTCCACAATTTGCACGTAAATCAAAAAATATTAATATTTTAATGTACGATAATTTTAAACACACTAATTAAGCTAGATGTTTATTATAATTGAGTTTTGGGTTATGTCAGATACTTAGGATATCTATGTGATTTGATTGAACGTTTTGGAAATCGGAGCGAGGAGTATCGATATTTGTGAAGTTATCGTTGGACTTATTTTGCTTTTGTGGTAGGATACCTAAACCTGCTTTTATTAAATATTGCTACGAAATCTTGGTTTTGTAAACATTTTGAAAATCAGATGTTTTACAAAATGTTTTAAATGGAGAGAATGTGTGTGTGTGTGTGTGTGTGTATATATATATATATAAGATGTTTTTGGGTCAAAAGTATGTATGTATATTTTATGTATGTAGATACATTACTTTGAGAGAGACTCAAGTGAGACATTTTGAGACTTGGCTTATCATGTCCAAGTGTGTTGAATGAATTTCAAACACTGTTCGGTTAGATACCGACAGTTGATAGTTTTGCTTGTAAGTCTTGTTCAGACGCTTAGATAATGTCTTGTCACCGATCGGTTGTTGTCAGGCTAGCACCCGTAAGTTTATTATGTTCAGTACTTATTAATTTTGCATTTATTTATTTCACACTGTTGGCCTATTTCTCCTAGCCAAATGTTTTTAATTAACATTTAAATGAGTCAATTGTATCCTACTGGACTAGTAGCTCACGTTTTATGTCCCCCCCCCCCCCCCCCCCCCCCCCCCCAAAAAAAAAAAAAAAACCAAGAGGTGTTGGAAGTAGCGCCAATTAATTGGATTATTACAGGGCCACTGTGGTCCAGTGGTTATCTATCTATACTTTTATTTTCAGTATTTATTTTCCAAGGCATGTGTAACGCCCTAAATGCTAACTAACAATAATATTAGGAAATTAACATTAGAATTAATATAGGTAATGTGATGAGATAGAAATTTCTTAATTCTAATGTTATGTTGAGTTTTTTTTTTTTTCACAGGTGACGCGATGAGGACTCGATGTGCTAGAACAAAGTTCTTGCCAAATTGTTGAATTTTTTTATGATGATTTGATAATTTTATGTGATGGCTTAAATACATATATAATAAAGAAATTGTTGCATTTATTTTTGTAAATTATATAAAACATATATATATATACCATATTTTGTATACAGTTAAGTATATTTTACTTTATATATGTATATACAGATTGTACTGTATATATTTACCTTTATATATATAAGTATATATATGTTAAGTTATTTGATTAGTCAATTATATATAATATTATATGCATATATATTTGTGTGTGTTTATATGTGGCATGTGCGGTAAGAAAGAAAAAAAAAAGAAAAAAAAAAAGAAAAGAAAGGGAAGGGAAGTTATTGCAGCCGAAAAAGAAGAAGAAAGAAAGAAAAAAAAAAAAAAAAAAGGGTTTGACAATTTATATTTCATTAATTCCAAATTTTAATTGAAATTAATAGCTCTTGATTTATAGGGTTTCTTGTTTTGATTCTTTCTCCCTCACGCACAACCCATCCTCTTTGTCTCTCTCTCTCTCTGCCTCTCTCTCTCACGCACAAACACAGAAAAAAAAAAAAAAAATTCCGTCAAACCTCCAAATTCTTCCAAGACCGAAAATCAAAGAATTTCAAGGTATGTTTCGGAATTATTTGATGATTGGGATGATTTTTGTTATTTATTTTAGTTTGAGATTCTTTGAAGGATTAGATGATTTTCATGATGAGTGTTTTATGTGAGTTTGAGGAAAGGATGAGAAATATTTATCGAATGATGATCGAAAAAAAAAAAAAAGGGCGATATGGTTGATTTTGTGAACAAGACGAAATTAGGGTTCTTTTTTTTATTTATTTCTTTATTTACGATTTCATTGATATGGTGATTGAATAATTTCATATGTTAGAAATATGTCTTAGGGCTGTTTTCGTGTGTGTATGAATTATATAAATATTGTGATGATAATTTATATATATATATTTCTATTTATTTTCGGATTTGACATTGCTACTGGAATTTCTAGATTCTAAGGTAAGAATTCCAAACGGTTTTTAAGGGTGCAAATGTACTCTATTTTTAATAAATTTGATATTGTTGGAAAGCCCTAGATGTCTATTTTCATTTGAAATCAGTTTCATATCATTTGGAGTTATGTGTGAATTTTTATGATTTTTCAAATAGACAGAGGTCGGACTGCCAAGTTTGGTAAAATTTTAATGATCAGAATTCGAAACTATTTTTGAGAATGGAAACGGTCTCCGTTTTTAACAAATTTGATATTTTTAGAAAGCTATAGATGTCTATTTTCATTTGGAATCAGTTTTATAGCATTTGGAGATATCTGCAAATTTTTGTGATTTTTCAAACTGGAAAAGGTCCGGCTACCAGTTTCGGTAAAAAGTTTAGAAATCAATTTCAAAACTATTTTTGAGGGTCCAAACGGTCTTCATTTTTTATGAATTGGATACCATTAGAAAGATCTGGATGTCTACTTTCATTTAAAATTAGCTTCAGATCATTTGGAGCTCTGTATGAATTTTTATGAATTTTTTAAGGGATAAAGGTCTGTTTGGCAGATTCTATCAAAATTTGAAATTTCATGAAATTGTTCAATTTTTGTGTTTTGATGTAATTAAATGATGAAATAGGCCTTGTAGGTGCTGCTATGATATGATGGATGTATTTGATGAATTATTTTGAGCTTTTGTTGATTTTATTATATTTATTATTTATGGCATGAACGGTTCTAAAGACGAGCACTCGAGATCTCAATCGCGCGTCACCATCGAAAAATTCAAAAAGGTTAAGTAAGGCGTTTAGGTAAGTACACTCTCACCTGCAACATGAATTAAAGATTTGAGAAGTATATATATTTTGATGTTGATGATGATGTTATGATGTTCTTAAATAATACTTCTCCTATGATGACGTTTTGATGAAACATTTTGATGAAAAGTATATATATGGTATGTATATGTATTTTATGTTTTAAAATGGCGTTGTACACCCTTGATGATGATGATGATGATGTTGTCCGGTGAGCGGACTTTTATCACCGTTGGTTTGGGATTTGCTACCCAACCCTTCCGTGACTAGCGCGCTATGATGGTACAACGCTGGGCCCAATATATGACGGTTTTAAAAGTAAAAAGTTTTTAAATGATGTTTTATATTTATGATGATAAAAGAAAAATGTTTATTTACATTTGTGAGATTTAAGTGTCTTACTAAGCCCTTGCTTATATAAGTTAATTCATGTTGCAGATAAAGGAAAGGGTAAGATATAGTGTTGGAGGAGCTTGGAGCGGAAGCGGGACGATATGTGATAGGAAAACGGGAGGAACGATCATAAGATGGACATTTTTGATTTCAAATGAAGTTTTGAGATTTTAATTTATTATTATTTGATTGGATGTTTCATAAGGACTTAAATTTTATTTCATGAGTTGGGTTTTAAAAATATATATATATACTTAAATTAATTATGAAGTATAATTCTGATATAGTTTTAAAAAAAAAAAATTCTAGAGTTTTCTAAAATTATCTAAGTAAAGTTTTCCGTTATATAAAGATTTTTATTTTAAGCTTAATCTTTTCCGCAATTATATAAGAGATGAATGATTAAATAAGAAGTCAACTGTAACGGTCCGTGAGGGGTCGTTACAGATATGGTATCAGAGCGGTTTCCTATTTCCTATCATGCATCGCCACGTATCCACTTCAAACTTCTTCAAGTAAGTAATTAACTAGTTTCCTTAAATAGAAATTTAAGAATTGTGAGGTGATGTTCTATTTATGGAAAGTTTGAATCCTGACTCGATATTCAAAAAAAAAAAATCTCTTAATAACTAGTTTGCTACTAACAGACGACTAGGTTAAGATGGTACGCGGACGAGGACGTGCAGCTCGATGACGTGCAGTTCGAGGACGTGGTAATGGTCGAGGGCATGTCGAAGATGAGGTTGCTGCGGAACCTAACTTGGCAGAAGTTATGGCACAGTTGCGTCAAGACCAACGAAGGGGTCGTGGACAAGTTGAAAATGAAGCGGTGGCAGAACCTAATTTAGTAGAACTGGTGGTTCAACTTCAGAGGCAAGTTCAGGAACAACAGGCTCTCATTAATAACTTGCAAGCTAATGCCAACAGAGTGGAAGTCCCCATTAATCCACCGGCTGCCCAACCAGTGCAAAATAGAGGAGTTCAGGCAGCAACAAATCATGAACCTCTGTATCTGCGATTCAAGAGGATGAAGCCTAAGGAATTCAATGGTTCGACTGACCCTTTGGTAGCTCAAGGATGGTTGAAGTCGATCGAGTTAGTGCTTAATTTCATGGATTTAACCGATAATGAGAAAGTGAAGTGTGCTTCCTACTGTTTGATGGATGATGCTAGAATCTGGTGGGAAGGAATAGAGCGGAGCAGGGACATAAGTCAGATGATATGGGAAGACTTTATCCAAGAATTTAACGAGCAGTATTTCAACATGTCTGTGACCAGGGAACACTATGACGAGTTTAATAACTTTCGTCAAGGAAATTTATCGGTGACAGAAGCTGTTAAGCGGTTCAACCAACTAGCACGCCTTTGTCCCCATATGGTTCCAAATGAACAAGAACGGCTGAGGAGAATGATCGGGATGCTGAGACCCGAGATTGCAGTGATTGTTGATAGCGGGACTGCTCCACCAACCACCACAGCTGAATGTGTCAAGTGTGCCCTTCGTGCGGAATATCATCTAAATAAGCAAAAGGAAAGCCAGCCTCGTCAGAACGAAGTCCCTAAGAACAACAACAACAACCAGAACCGTGGAAACTTCGGAAATCAAGGCAGGTCTCAAGGAGGTCAGTGGAACAATAACAAGAGGAAGGGGAACTTTTCCAATCAGAGGAACCACAACAACCGTCAAGGAGGGGGCCAACCAGCTAAGCAAGCTAGGAACATTCCACCTTGTTCTAAGTGTGGAAAGCTACATTTGGGGGAGTGCCGTATGGGCACAAATCTATGTTATGGTTGCGGACGCGAGGGTCACTTGTCCAAGGATTGTCCGAACAAGACTTACCAGCCCTTCCAGCAAAGACAACAGAGAAACCCACCAGCTCAGCTCCACAGTATGCAGGCCGCTCTTGATGGACCTCATATTTCCCAGGGACGACTCGAGGCTCCTCCACTTACCACCAATGCCAGAATTTTCACCATGACCAAAGAAGAAGTAGCTGCTGAGACTTCTACTGTTGTCACAGGTCAGATACTTGTCAATAATCAGTATGCTAATGTTCTTTTCGACACAGGAGCCTCACACTCCTTTGTGTCTTCTACTTTTGCTAAAAGGCTAGGCATAGATCAGGATATCTTGAATCAGGGATTCACTACGACACTACCCTCTGGGGAAGTGATGATGTCTACTCATTGACTACGAGCAGTGCCAATGAGAATTGTTGATAGAGAGCTCTACAGTAATCTGATAGTGCTCGAGATGTTTGATTATGACCTAATTTTAGGTATGGATTTCTTGGGCAAGTATAACGCGTCTATTGAATGCCGAAGACGTAAGGTCGTGTTTGATCCCGAAGGAGATGATCGGTTTGAATTCATTGGTGATGCGAAGAAGAAGGCGAAGTTGTTCCTATCAGCAATGAAGGCTCGAAAAATGCTAGCCAATGGCTGTAACGGTTTCTTAGCCAGTATCGTAGATAAGAAGAAAGAAGATAAATTGAAGCTTGAAGATGTACCTGTTGTACGAGATTTTTGTGATGTGTTTCCAGAGGACTTGCCAGGTTTGCCGCCAGATAGAGAAATCGAGTTCGAGATTGAGTTAGCGCCGGGCACTGGGTCAATCTCCAAGGCACCTTATCGTATGGCACCTGCTGAATTGAAGGAATTACATGAGCAACTTCAAGAGCTGTTGAACAAGGGTTTCATTCGCCCTAGTCATTCACCGTGGGGAGCTCCGGTTTTATTTGTGAAGAAGAAGGATGGGACAATGAGACTCTGCATCGACTATAGAGAACTAAACAAGGCGACCATAAGGAACAGGTACCCATTGCCGAGAATTGATGATTTATTCGACCAATTGCAAGGTGCGACTGTGTTTTCGAAGATTGATTTACGATCTGGTTACCACCAACTGAAGATCAAGGAAGGAGATATTCACAAGTCAGCCTTCAGAACTCGATATGGTCATTATGAGTTTGTGGTCATGCCATTTGGGTTGACCAATGCCCCTGCTGCTTTCATGGACCTGATGAATAGAGTGTTTAAGGAGTTTCTGGATAAGTTTGTGATAGTCTTTATCGATGATATTCTCATTTATTCAAAGACTCGAGACCAACATGAGAAGCATATAAGGACAGTTTTGCAGACATTGAAACAACACCAGTTGTATGCCAAATTCTCTAAGTGCGAGTTTTGGTTGGATCGTGTGGCATTCCTTGGTCATGTGATTTCTAAAGATGGCGTAATGGTGGATCCCGCAAAGGTTGAGGCTGTTAGTAATTGGAAGAAACCAACCAACGCAAGTGAGATCAGAAGTTTCCTTGGTTTAGCAGGATATTACAGGAAATTTGTGGCTGATTTCTCAAAACTTGCAATGCCGCTTACGACACTTACTCGAAAAGGAAAGAAGTTCGAATGGACAGAGGACTGCGAAAAGAGCTTTCAAGAGCTGAAGAGACGACTCACAAGTGCTCCAATCTTGACGATTCCAGATGGGGATGAAGGGTTCGTAATTTACAGTGATGCCTCTAGAATGGGACTTGGTGCAGTCTTGATGCAGAATGGGAAGGTTATTGCCTATGCTTCAAGGAAATAGAAGGACTACGAGAAGAACTATCCCACCCATGACCTAGAATTGGCTGCCGTTGTTTTTGCATTGAAAATATGGAGGCATTATTTGTATGGAGTCCGATGTCAAATATTCACTGATCACCAAAGTTTGAAGTACTTCTTCACGCAGAAGGATTTGAATATGAGGCAAAGGAGGTGGCTTGAGCTAGTAAAGGATTACGACTGTGAAATCCTATACCACCCGGGGAAGGCAAATAGGGTAGCTGATGCATTGAGTCGGAAGACCCCAGCCACGTTAATGTCCTTGAATGCGATGTCCAAGCCCCTTCAAAAGGAGATTTTTGATTTTGGGTTGGAATTAATAGTTGGACAACTTTCTGCAATGACCTTGTCTCCAACTATTTTAGATGACATTCGGAGCAAACAAGACCTTGATCCAAGCCTTGTGAGAATTAAAAAGGAAATGCTCGAAGGGAAGTGTGAAGGATTTAGTGTGTCTGATGATGGAGTGCTGAAGCTTAAGGAACGGTTATGTGTTCCTAAAGACGAGGAGTTGAGGAAAAAGATTCTTGAAGAGACGCACAATACCCCGTATACGCTTCATCCTGGTGCAACCAAAATGTACATGGATCTTAAGAATAGTTTCTGGTGGTTCGGAATGAAGAAGGATGTAGCACACTATGTGAAGCATTGTTTGACGTGCCAACAAGTTAAGGCTGAGCACCAAAGGCCAGGAGGGGTGCTCCAGTCAATTCAGATACCGGAATGGAAATGGGAAGACATTGCGATGGACTTTATTACTGGCTTGCCAAGGACTACGAATGGATATGATGCTATATGGGTGGTCATTGACAGATTGACCAAGTCAGCACATTTTCTTCCTATACGATTGACGTTCTCGATGGAACAGTTGGCAGAATTATATGTGAAGGAGGTCGTGAGGCTTCATGGTGTTCCCAGATCTATTATTTCGGATCGAGATAGTAGGTTCACCTCTCATTTCTGGAAGAGCGTTCAAGCGGCTATGGGTACGAAGTTGAAATTTAGCACAGCTTTTCATCCGCAAACAGACGGTCAGACGGAGAGGACTAATCAAACACTTGAGGATATGCTTCGAGCTTGTGTCTTGGACTTCAAAGGGAGTTGGTGTAAGTTTTTACCCTTGGCTGAGTTCGCTTATAACAATAGTTATCAAGCGACGATTGGGATGGCTCCCTATGAGGCACTTTACGGAAGACGTTGTAGGTCCCCAATTTATTGGCATGAGGCTGGGGAGAAGAAGCTAGCAGAGTCGGAACTTAAGGAGAAAACTGACTTCTTCAATAAGACGACCAAAGCATTGAAGGTGATTCAGCAGCGGATTGCCACAGCTCAAAGTAGGCAGAAAAGCTATGCAGATGTGCGTCGAAGGCCTTTAGAGTTTGAGGTTGGAGACTTGGTGTTTATCAAGGTCGCCCCGATGAAGGGTGTGATGCGATTTGGGAAGAAAGGCAAGCTTAGTCCCAGGTATGTGGGACCATATATGGTGATTGAGCGTATCGGCAATGTGGCTTACAAGTTAGATTTACCGCAGGAGATGACATCCATCCACAATGTATTTCATGTCTCGATGTTGAAGAAGTATGTACCGGATCCATCTCACGTCATCCAACCGCAATCGATTCAGATTCAAGAGGATATGAGTTACGAAGAGAAACCATTTGAAATTCTTGATCGAAAGACGAAGACCTTGAGAAACAAAGAGATCCCCTTAGTGAAAGTTCTTTGGCGTAATCACAAGATGGAGGAAGCTACATGGGAGCGAGAAGACACTATGAGAACGAATTATCCGGAATTATTCTAAGTTTCGAGATCGAAACTTTTATAAGGTAAGAGGGATTGTAACGCCCTAAATGCTAACTAACAATAATATTAGGAAATTAACATTAGAATTAATATAGGTAATGTGATGAGATAGAAATTTCTTAATTCTAATGTTATGTTGAGTTTTTTTATTTTCACAGGTGACGCGATGAGGACTCGATGTGCTAGAACAAAGTTCATGCCAAATTGTTGAATTTTTTTATGATGATTTGATAATTTTATGTGATGGCTTAAAGACATATATAATAAAGAAATTGTTGCATTTATTTTTGTAAATTATATAAAACATATATATATATATACCATATTTTGTATACAGTTAAGTATATTTTACTTTATATATGTATATACAGATTGTACTGTATATATTTACCTTTATATATATAAGTATATATATGTTAAGTTATTTGATTAGTCAATTATATATAATATTATATGCATATATATTTGTGTGTGTTTATATGTGGCATGTGCGGTAAGAAAGAAAAAAAAAGAAAAAAAAAAGAAAAGAAAGGGAAGGGAAGTTATTGCAGCCGAAGAAGAAGAAGAAAGAAAGAAAAAAAAAAAAAAAAACAAGGGTTTGACAATTTATATTTCATTAATTCCAAATTTTAATTGAAATTAATAGCTCTTGATTTATAGGGTTTCTTGTTTTGATTCTTTCTCCCTCACGCACAACCCATCCTCTTTGTCTCTCTCTCTCTCTGCCTCTCTCTCTCACGCACAAACACAGAAAAAAAAAAAAAAATTCCGTCAAACCTCCAAATTCTTCCAAGACCGAAAATCAAAGAATTTCAAGGTATGTTTCGGAATTATTTGATGATTGGGATGATTTTTGCTATTTATTTTAGTTTGAGATTCTTTGAAGGATTAGATGATTTTCATGATGAGTGTTTTATGTTAGTTTGAGGAAAGGATGAGAAATATTTATCGAATGATGATCGAAAAAAAAAAAAAAGGGCGATATGGTTGATTTTGTGAACAAGACGAAATTAGGGTTCTTTTTTTTATTTATTTCTTTATTTACGATTTCATTGATATGGTGATTGAATAATTTCATATGTTAGAAATATGTCTTAGGGCTGTTTTCGTGTGTGTATGAATTATATAAATATTGTGATGATAATTTATATATATATATTTCTATTTATTTTCGGATTTGACATTGCTACTGGAATTTCCAGATTCTAAGGTAAGAATTCCAAACGGTTTTTAAGGGTGCAAATGGACTCCATTTTTAATAAATTTGATATTGTTGGAAAGCCCTAGATGTCTATTTTCATTTGAAATCAGTTTCATATCATTTGGAGTTATGTGTGAAT
Source organism: Ficus carica (assembly GCA_009761775.1). Classification (NCBI taxonomy): domain Eukaryota; kingdom Viridiplantae; phylum Streptophyta; class Magnoliopsida; order Rosales; family Moraceae; genus Ficus; species Ficus carica. The sequence continues at coordinate 385,320 of VYVB01000423.1, forward strand.
TTTTATGATTTTTCAAATAGACAGAGGTCGGACTGCCAAGTTTGGTAAAATTTTAATGATCAGAATTCGAAACTGTTTTTGAGAATGCAAACGGTCTCCGTTTTTAACAAATTTGATATTGTTAGAAAGCTATAGATGTCTATTTTCATTTGGAATCAGTTTTATAGCATTTGGAGATATCTGTAAATTTTTGTGATTTTTCAAACTGGAAAAGGTCCGGCTGCCAGTTTCGGTAAAAAGTTTAGAAATCAATTTCAAAACTATTTTTGAGGGTCCAAACGGTCTTCATTTTTTATGAATTGGATACCATTAGAAAGATCTGGATGTCTACTTTCATTTAAAATTAGCTTCAGATCATTTGGAGCTCTGTATGAATATTTATGAATTTTTTAAGGGACAAAGGTCTGTTTGGCAGATTCTATCAAAATTTGAAATTTCATGAAATTGTTCAATTTTTGTGTTTTGATGTAATTAAATGATGAAATAGGCCTTGTAGGTGCTGCTATGATATGATGGATGTATTTGATGAATTATTTTGAGCTTTTGTTGATTTTATTATATTTATTATTTATGGCATGAACGGTTCTAAAGACGAGCACTCGAGATCTCAATCGCGCGTCACCATCGGAAAATTCAAAAAGGTTAAGTAAGGCGTTTAGGTAAGTACACTCTCACCTGCAACATGAATTAAAGATTTGAGAAGTATATATATTTTGATGTTGATGATGATGTTATGATGTTCTTAAATAATACTTCTCCTATGATGACGTTTTGATGAAACATTTTGATGAAAAGTATATATATGGTATGTATATGTATTTTTATGTTTTAAAATGGCGTTGTACACCCTTGATGATGATGATGATGATGTTGTCCAGTGAGCGGACTTTTGTCACCGTTGGTTTGGGATTTGCTACCCCAACCCTTCCGTGACTAGCGCGCTATGATGGTACAACGCCGGGCCCAATATATGACGGTTTTAAAAGTAAAAAGTTTTTAAATGATGTTTTATATTTATGATGATAAAAGAAAAATGTTTATTTACATTTGTGAGATTTAAGTGTCTTACTAAGCTCTTGCTTATATAAGTTAATTCATGTTGCAGATAAAGGAAAGGGTAAGATATAGTGTTGGAGGAGCTTGGAGCGGAAGCGGGACGATATGTGATAGGAAAACGGGAGGAACGATCATAAGATGGACATTTTTGATTTCAAATGAAGTTTTGAGATTTTAATTTATTATTATTTGATTGGATGTTTCATAAGGACTTAAATTTTATTTCATGAGTTGGGTTTTAAAAATATATATATATACTTAAATTAATTATGAAGTATAATTCTGATATAGTTTAAAAAAAAAAATTCTAGAGTTTTCTAAAATTATCTAAGTAAAGTTTTCCGTTATATAAAGATTTTTATTTTAAGCTTAATCTTTTCCGCAATTATATAAGAGATGAATGATTAAATAAGAAGTCAACTGTAACGGTCCGTGAGGGGTCGTTACAGCATGTAAGCTTAAATACTCTTTCGCTGGACTAGGCTTTGGTGCCTGTGTTTTATTTCCTATTTTGTTTGTTGTGTGATGATACTGGATGTTGGATTTTCAAACTTGTTTTCATGTTTAAACTTAATATTTTGGACTGCCCACTATTTTGATTAAAAAGTAATTTAACGGTTTTTTTATCAATATAAAATTGGTAAACTTTAGGACAATTCATTAACTGGCCCAACTCTAATATGTTTTCTACAGAAAGGTTAAAGTGGGAATTTCATTTGAAATTATGAGCGAATTTCGTAATATTATGATTATTATTTATTCGATGATTTTAATTGCGCATTTACTTTTAATTAAATCCCTCCACGTCACTACCCCCGTTTTCGGGTCATGACAAAAAGTTATGGAAGGAGACAAAGAAGTATATAGAACAAGAGACAGATGATCTCAGTCCACACAAAACAGAACTACTAAGGTTATTTTATTTTTTATTTTTATTTTTATTTTTTGCACTTGGGTCCCTAAACTTTTCAACTTTGATATTTGGGTCTTCAAGTTTATAATTTTTTTTTATGTCAAAGATTCTCTTAACCCCAATGAATAAATTAAAAATTAAAAAAGGTAATAAATTCCAGGAACTGCCCAACAATGTAAAAATGTAACCCAAAAATTTATACTAAAAAAATAATGAATTCTAAAAATAATAGACATAAATTTCAAATAGAACTTTCCTAAAAAAATACAAATAAAAAATCAAATAGAACTGTCAACACACTATGATTTTTTGTTGAAATCCATCAATAATGTAGTTTTTTGCTTAGAGCATCTACGATGCAATACTAAGGCTCCGTTTGGTGAAACGGTTTGAGTTAAGATTTTTAAGTTGAGTTGAAGATAAGTTAAGTTAAGAGTTAGAGTAGAGCATTTTGTAAAAAGTTTGAGTTGAAAAGTTTAACTTGAGTTGAGTGTTTGGATGTAAAAAAGTTTGAGTTGAAAAGTTTAACTTGAGTTGAGTGTTTGGATGTAAAAAGTTTGACTTAAAAAGTTTAACTTGAGTTAGGGCCTTGTTTGGATGTAAAAAGTTTGAGTTAAAAAGTTTAACTTGAAAAGATAAGTTAACATGTCATTGTAGGTTGTGAATGGAAAAATGGAAAAAATAAAATAAAATAAAATAAAAACACACATCAACAACATACATCAAAACCTTTTACAATATTTTTTACATAGCCATAAAAAACAACAACAAGAATTACGTAGCTGCTAACTAAAAATGCTAATAAAAAAATTGAAATTCTCCCCCTAATCTGGTTTAAATAGATAAAAATGGGCTTGATTTCAAGTGGATTTATACCATGGGTTTCATTGATATTTGTCCCACATATCATCGGCCAAGACATCTCTCAGCTGATTCATTGTACCCTTCCTCGATGTATCTTGCTGCCTTCTTGTACTTGGGCCTGTATCATCGACCCCGTCGGCCAACACGTAATCCGCGTTAACATCTACATGTTCACCTACAGGCACACCATCTGCCGCATACTCTTCAAGAATAGGATCCCCAACCTGTACTATCCTTATGAAATTATGAACAGTCGCACACGCCACTGAGATCATTACTTGTTTCTCCATGGGATAATTGTTGTGTAACGACCCACCATACGTAGGCCATTACTGTACTTAACTTACTACATAATAAGTGAACATGTGGAAAATAAGGACTATTTTTTTTATTTTTTTATAACTTGTATCTGAAATCGACATATACATACTTATAATCATACATACTTACTTAATTAAATACTTAAACTTTAAACGTGATTTAACATCCAACTTAAGTCTTGGAAACTTATTCATACTAAACTTACTCATATATGTATATATACATATACACATGTATATATTAACTGTCAAACATAACAAAACGCATAGAGGTTCCTATCCCAAGATTTCACAGTTCGCCCTACCATGCTCCACCGTCTTGCATCACATATTGCCATAAGATTGCTTACCTACAGCATAAACGTAAGTTGTGAGCTTTCGCTCAGCAAGCACAACTATTAACCCGCAAAACATTTCATAATAAAAAATGCATGAATCACTTATTCTTTTATTATGCTTTCTTAGGTTAGCATACTTTTTGGGCCCTTACATAACATAAGTGTACGTACCTTGGCGCGCATCCATGGAGTGGTTGGGGCGGCCAGTCCTGTCCAACTCAAACCATGGACCAAACCTGTCCTAGTGCAGGTTGGTACGACACGGTGTAACTTGCTTACCATCATACTTAAAACTTGTTTTTACTTTAATACATAAAAATCATTTCATACTTATAAACAGTTTCTTACTTAAAACTGGGTTCTTATTCTTACCATATAACTTATCATTAGTGAGTATGCTTCGTGATGTCACAATAAAGCATAAATCATATGCACTTTAACATGTATGCATGAACTTGAAAACTTACAAGCAATAAAACATTTTTCACTTATGCTGTAGGCGGAATTGTACTTACTTTATGCTAAATCCTGAGTTTGATGTTCCGCCTAAACATGTCACTTTCCTGTTTTCAGAAAGAAATCGTAGGATAAGAATCATTCTATCATAGTATCAATATTTAAACTAATAACCATAAGTAACCCTAGTTACAAGCTTATTGCGTTGCAATGGTATCCCATTCGGTTACTATAAGTAACCATGGATCCAAGATTTATCATAACACAAACCCTAAGACTTAAACTTCCTTTTTAAACTATTTTAAAGAAAACTGTAATTAATTTAAACAGAAATAATACAACTTTGAAATTCTAAAAACTGTATTTGAAACCAATCTCATAAATTTGGTTTTCTCTTAAAAAATCTGTTTTGAATTTGAAAAAGTTTTCTTCATGAAAGTTATAGACCTTAGAGAATTCTACAACTTTTGTTTTTAACTTAAAACTCAATTATATTATTAACCTACTTGTTTCTTCCTTTGAAAATTTTTTGACCATAATTACTAACCGTAAGATTGGTCTCGGATTTTGATAAAAACGAAGGCCTTAGAAGCCTTATTTTCAAAAACAGTCCATGATTGCCCCTTGTATTTTCCATTTTCTACAACTTTTCAATTTTGACTTTTTCCAAATTCGGCATCTAAAGGCCTCAAAATCTTGTTTCCAGAAAACTGTCCAGTTAAAACGAAAATGGCAGATATCATTCAAATAAGTTCTTACGTAAAATTCAGTGCACACTACCTCGAACGGTTAAAAACCGTGAGCCTATGACAAGCATGCAGGGCGTTTTATAACATTCACAATCATACAATCATTTCTTATCCATATAACCTTGGTGCAAACCCAAATGGTAATCTATACCAATTTAGGGTTTTTAGGGTTTTCTAGAACCCTAATTGCAACATACATAACTTATACCATAACCATTCATAAATTCTCATCTTTGAGTATATAAGAACATATAGCAACCATATCGTAAGCATACATACAGCCAACTAACCTCTAACTCAAATAATCATAAACTTGCTTCAAATCATAACTAGAGACCACCAAACCCTAATCTTGCATTATCAAGCAATCACCATAACCCTAGTGCATAAAAATAAAAAGTGATCTGATGCTCTTACATTCACAACATGAGAATATGCTTAAATCTTAAACCAAAACTTAATTGAAGAACTAGAAGGTGGAGATGATTACCTCAAGTTTCAAAAGATTGGATCTAACTAGGGTTGAGCAATTTTCTTCACACTCTACTAGCACCACAAATCCGAATTCTCTCTCTCACTTTTCCTTTCTTTTTGTCTCGGCTTCTAAGAGGGAAAATAACTAGAGAATCAGTTGCTAATCACTTTAGGTTTTACTAAAAGTTCTTGAAATGATCAAGCTTCCACCTATTTATAGGTGAAATCAACTTACTTTTGGAATTGCTTAGTAATCCTCAAGAGCAAAATATTTGCTTATAACCCTTATGTGGTGGCCGGCCAAGCTTGCTTAAACTAGCCAAGTGAGCAAAGCTAGGGGACTTACTCATCAAGGCTATAAGCATGAGGTGTCTTCTCCTTGTGGTGGCCGGCCATGTGTTGAGACATGGTGCTTGTCCTAGTTAGCCAAGTAAGCAAGGCTAGGAGCTTGCTCATCAAAGCTAGGACATGAGGTGTTCATTCCTTGTGATGGCCGGCCATAGGTGGAGAGTTGTGCATGTCTTAGCTAGCCAAGTGAGCAAGGCTAAGAGCTTGCTCATCAAAGCTAGGGCATGAGGTGTCAAACTCTCCATAAACCACATATTTACTTATTTGCCTATGAGTCCCTAGAAACACAATCTTTGCTTGTGTACCACATGAGGTGGCCGGCCATAAGATGCCAAATAAAAGGGCTTGTTTAATGAAACACAACACATAGCCAAGTAAGCAAGGCTACAATGCTTACTTAGCAAAGCTAAAAATATGAAGTGTCAACTTCTAATGAATTTTAAATTTTCCTAATTTGCATATTGGTCCTTAAGAGCAAAATATTTGCTCGTAGAACCATGAGGTGGCCGGTCCTAGTAGGTCCATGTGGAAGAACATGGTTAGGGCAATTTTGATTCATCAAACCCTTACTTATTTCTTTGGTTTCCAACTAAGTTAACCAAGCTTGCAGTTGGTCATTGGCTTAGTTGGAATTGAAAACTTAGTTAGAAAAATCTATAACTCCAAAAATCTATAATCACATAATTTTCTCAAAATTACACTTTGGCCCCTAAAGACAAAAATATTTTCATTTTAGTCCTTATGAGGTGGCCGGCTATGGTGGTGACACTTGTCATCTTATTTTTGCTTAGTCATTCATGTAAAGATGAGGTGTCATCCCATAAGGCCTCGTTTGGTTTTTCTCCTAAAGGAAGTCCATACAGATATTACGATTTACTGTTTTTAACTATTAACAGTATAATTGTACTAAAAAAATTGTGCTTGATTTTTCTATAGTGGTCTCGTACCTTATTCTTGCTTATTCGTATGAAATGATGGTTTTTCACAGTATAATTTTCATTCAGCTAATTATACTGTAATACCATTTTAATCATACCTTAAGTCATTCTGGTCAAACATTGACCGACATAAGTTCATAAATCCTAACTTCACCTTTTTCAACAAAAGGCTTCAAACTTGCATAAGTAAATTATTGAGTCTTATAACAAAGAATTCAATAATTTTCTGACAATTCAATCAAACATTTCATATAAACATACATAATACAAACTTTGATTCCTTAAAACGGAAATCATAAATTTGTAAAAAGTTTCGTTATTACATGTTGATGCCTTGAAGTATTTTAAATCTTGACTTCCATACACCAAAAGTTCGCTCAATACAATTCTGTAGCGATTAGTGGGTGTAGTTAAATACTTCCCTGCGGTTGCCCAGTCTGACGCGATATCTTCGATATTCGGGTAAATGATACGTCTCTCGTCAAAATGGACTAAGGAAACAATCCTTATTCACGTAGCCCGAATCGCCTACGTAAAATTTTCTTACGAAGTAAACATCGCATTATCAACACAAATCCAATATTTTGTAATCACTCGATTATTTATAAATACTCATATCATGTGACAGATGATTTTACCAGGTGACGGTATTGGGAAACCGTGAAATGCTATTGCCTCTTCCAACATTCTAGTATCATGACAAGATCCCTCGTAGCCGGCCAACATATATGTAAATTTCATATTGAATGAACATGCTGCTAATACATTCTGCGAATTCACACCTTTTCGATTAATCCATGTTTCAGAATTTTCCTCGCGTGGCATACATGGTACGTGTGTTCCACCTATAGCGCCAATACAATCCTGCATGAAGAAGTAAAATGTTGATAATTATGGCTACCAGCATTAATATCACGTGTTGAATCAAAAATAGTGTACTTTCCATTTTTTTATAATTCGTTAATACGATCATATGATGCGATGACATCAATAACGTACATCAAACCATGGCCTATATTTGTAGGAATGCTCCATAATCAAATGTTGAACCTCTGTGTAGTCGAGCGGTCTGATGAATTTGTCTTTTAAAGCACGAATAGCCGTCAACACTTTAAAGAACCAATGTGAAGTTGTCTCTCTAAGATGCTGGAACAAATAATAAATGTGTCTGTTTGTTGCGCCTTGTGTACAAATGGATAAAAAAAATGAACAACTGCTCGTTGACATTCATGTTACAAGTTGGCCTCAATAATTCCCTACTACCTAATACATGACTTAGTGCTTTGAATGTATCTGATTTAATACTGATCAAATCTTGAATAATTTCTTCATATCCATTTATTATCTCTTCCACACGTATGCTGCCAGTTAGTCTTAAATTATGCATTGGTTGTGGATCTCTTCGTCTGTTGCACCTACTGGCAGCCATGGCAATGACTGCCACCGCAAGAACCTGGTCATCGTCGCTTAGCTCATTTTCTGAGGATCGGTCCTCTTCTTCATGTTCGGATGCGGAACTAAACTCGTTCATATTGAGAATGACGTGACCTTAGCTAAATTTGGTTGTTTACCTGGTATAGATCAATTGTTCCCAAAACAAGTTTCATTAGCCCCAATACCATTATACTCCGTTCAACTAATCATTTCAAAGTCGTTATGTATTATTTTTATTCTCCTTAACCACTACAAAACATAACATAACATAAATAGGAATATGTGATATCATGTTAGGTAAAATAGCGTAACCAACAATATAACCAAATGTTGAAACATGAATGAAATAAATAAATCAATAGAATCCAATAAAAAAAATAATGTCAATGTTATGTCTAAAAAAAATGGACATAAAAAAAAAATCGACCCTAAAACTCAATCGGCCGGTGGCGATTGCGACTTAACAACGGAGGCAATAATGCCTCGCCTATCGTCATCGGGAAGCTGATGGAATATACGCTGCACCCGTGGATGAGCCTCGAAGTAGTGCCACATAAGCGTCCGCTAATCAAGTGGAATACCTATCTCGATCATAATATTCATGCACATCAGCAAGTGATCCTGTCGACTTGATTGGTCATTGCTGGTGCCCGATTGCGATCAACTACGGAAATGACTTACTATTTCCTACATTGCCGAGTAAGTCATCTCGTTCGTTGTCTCTCTTTGCTTTCTCTTACCAGAACTGCCCTTAGACCGTGACGGACCAACATCGTCGCCCGCTCTTCTGGTGTTGGCCTGCCGCCCACCGTTGGTTGGAGTTATTTCATCTTCTAAAACTAGATGTGTTCCAAAGTTGTCAATAGAAAATTCAGGGTCGACGTATGGAGTACTGCCATCTCGCATCGTAACTGACCCAAACCCTGAGGCACCTGCAGTATGATTTTTTTAAAAAACATTTAAATAAAAATCCTTGTTGCGAAGCCCCTCGTGGCGGAGATAGTTGCACTCCTTGTGAACCTGCAAATGAAATCTTATCAACATCCTCATGTAATAGTCATGTGGTTATACAATAATATTAGCAGCGCATATATTAGACAATGCAACTACTAGGATAAAGCTCTGCCACGTATCATCCGAGAAAATAACTCTATCGGTCGATGGATCATATCCAAGGCCGGTGCGGACTTGCATTGCCTTCCATGTCTTATAAATTTTCTTCATCCTCTCTCTTTTTTTTTTTTTTTTTTTGATATAATGTGACTCCGTAGATAGAAACTCCACCATATTCTGAATTAAACTGAGTGGCCAATTGTTCAAGAATTTGTATGGAGGGATGCTTACCGCCACTATAAGACAAAAACTCATCCATTTTTTCAAGGAATCTCTTTTCCTTCGCGTTACCCCAAATGTACGTCTCACTCGATGCTTTGCGAGGCATTTCCTTAATAAAGCGACAACCAAAATAGAAAAAGATACTTTAAACTTGTATGAGAAGGAGGAGAAGTTGGCTCAGTATAAATTGATTGACATATTTCATCTGAAGCATGTCAATGACCCGATACAAATGCAGCTACCATGGCATATAAACAATGGGTTCGAGGTTAAACAAGTTCATGACAAATATAACCTACAATTAAGCCCCTTAACAACAAACATGGGCTTATATACCGGTAGCTGACAATATATATCGAATTACTAACTCACCATTCAGATAAAATTACAATCTATGATAATGGGCTTTTTACATCATCGCCAAACGGGTGGGAAAAGTGCACATAAACACCAACACAAAATGCAACAAAAACAGGATTCACCAACAAAATATCCAAAACCAAAAGCCAGGACCTGTTTGAGGCTGCAAATGACTAAAAAATGCAACATAAACCCAATTGGAGGTGCTAACTAACCCAAATCTAAGGACATAATATGTTTGAGGCTGCATATCAACACAAAATGCAACAAAAACCGGTTTCACCATGCCAAATATCCAAAACCAAAAGCCAGGACCTGTTTGAGGCTGTAAATGACCAAAAAATGCAACATACACCGGTTTGGAGGTGCTAACTAACCCAGATCTAAGGACATAACATGTTTGAGGCTGCATATCAACACAAAATGCAACAAAAACCGGATTCACCATGCAAAATATCCAAAACAAAAAGCCAAGGCCTGTTTGAGGCTGCAAATGAGCAAAAAATGCAACATAAACCGGTTTGGAGGTGCTAACTAACCCAAATTTAAGGACAAAACATGTTTGAGGCTGCATATCAACAAAAATTGCAGCAAAAACCAGATTCACCAGGCAAAATATCCAAAACCAAAAGTCAGGACCTGTTTGAGGCTCAAATGACCAAAAGATGCAACATAAACCCAATTGGAGGTGCTAAATAACCCAAATCTAAGGAGAGAACATGTTTGAGGCTGCATATCAACACAAAATGCAATGAAAACTGGTTTTACAATGCAAAATAACCCAAAACCAAAAGCCAGGACCTGGTTGAGGCTGCAAATAGGACAAAATCAACATCCAAAATTAACAAAAACCCCACAGAAATCCGGTTTCAACATCCATACTTAAAATAAACACCACACAAATCCGGTTTCATCATCCAAAATCAACAAAAAATCAACACACATCCGGTTTCAGCATCGAAACAGATTTAACACAAAATCCAGACAAATCCGGCCTTCCATACACTCAAAACATATGAGAATGAATCCAATTTTGAATAGGTGAAGAAGTTATACTAGGGTTACCGAGTTCGAGCTGGAAGAAGAGTACACAGTGGATGACGGCGGATTAGGGCCGGAAGCAACGGCTCAGGGATATGATTTCCGAACTCGAAAATAGTGGGTAATGAGCCCTTTTGTTTGAGTTTGCTTCACGGACCCCAGTCGGTGTCGCATTTGCCACCGGCGGTACCTAAGCCAAGAGTCCGTTGAACAGACCCGGTGGTGTCGCAAGTTCCTCGGCCGGTTTCGAATAGAAGCCCAAAGTAGAGAAACCTTAGAAATGAAATTAGGGAGTTTGGGATTTAGATACGTGACAGATTCTTGGGCTCGACAACATTCATACACCCAGAATCCACCGAAGGGAAGAGATGGAGGCGATTAAGGTTCAAGAATGGCTCTTACATATGTGATAGATTCTCAGGAAATTGCTATTGGAGCCGGTACTCACAGGGAATCGAATATATTCAATTCGAAAACCTAGAACACAGAGGCTGGACAAAGACAGAGGATCAACGATCCAAGCAGCACATGAGAAAGAGGAAGGAGCACATTTATCGAAGGAACTGCAGATGGGCGAGGGTTGGGAGGACAGTCAACCGAGCAACAGTGATGCAGCAGATGGGCGAGGAGGGAGGGAGAAGAAGGTAGTGGGTGCACAATGCTCATTCAATGTGAGACAGAAAGCATGGGTTGGTCGCACAGTAAACCGAGTTTGGTTTACTGTGCAACGGTCCAAAGCATAGTTGGGACCAAACTTATGAACCAAATGGGTTGAGTTTAGTTTGAACTCAAAAAATTGAGTCCAAATTGACTCACTAAACAAAGCCTAAATTATTGTACCAATGATAAATTTTAGCATTTGAAAGGAAAAAAAATGCTCGTAAATGAAATGCTATCTTTGATGCCAAATTTATATGTGATAAACTTTGTAGCAAATTTATTACAAGGTATAGTCAAATGCCAAATTTAACATTTTTTTTAAAGGTCAAATTTAACATTTGATTCTTATTGGTCGTTACCTTAATTTTTTTTTTTCATGTAATTTGTTACAATATTTTCATTTTAAGTTATTTAAATACTAAAAAAATTCACTTTCGCGAGTTCCAAAGCATAATAATGATACAAAAAATGAAAATAGCATTTGAATTAAATATATTAAAGTATAAAATAAGAGAATGCTAATTTCCACACTCTTTTATTACAAATAAAATTATCGACTTAGATAATTGTATTGGAAATAATCTTTTATCCACTTTGCATAAACAAAATAACAAATACTTCATTTGTTAAAATTGGCTGGCTTAGGAACATAAGTAGCTCGACAAATTTGAGAAAATAATATATATTTTTCTGAATGCAGCTGGAAAATCAATAGGAGTTTGGTACACTGGAATGCTAGTCAACGACATCAGAGTCAGAAGTTTGAGTTTGTTTTGGGTATTTTGTGGTAGAGAAAGCTGCAAGCTTAAAAGCATTTTTTTGGTTGTTAGTCTAGAAATAGAAACTGAAGTCCTTACACTGCCGACACAGCCTATTTCTTTTTATGAAATCTCACCAGAAAATAATATTACAGCTGAGATAAAACATTTATTTATTTACTCTAAAAAAAAAAAAAACAGGGCTATAAAGTTACGATTAAAGTCTTTGGTGTGTCGTATAATTTGTATGGAATTGTATAAAACTAATTATTAGAAAATTTGTGATGTTTAACAGTATCTCTTATTTATTTATTTTTTTCCTTTTTCAAAAAAAAAAAAAGAAAAAAAAAAAAAAGAAAGAAATCAAGTGATTAAAATAATAATTTCTATCTGTAATGGAACACGACAACTCGCACAGTAGAAATTCCCTCATTCTTAGTTTTTTTTTTCTTCAAAATAATTTAAGAAAAAATTATAAAAAAACCTCGACTTTGACAAAATTATCCCTACTCTTAAAATTAGTAATTTGATTATTCAATTGTTATGTAAAAATATTTTATTAGAAAACTAGCAAAGTTGAAATTAACAGGATTCCTTTTAATCTCACTCTCCACACCCAAATATCTAGATTGTAAAGAGCAAATTTAAACAGTAAATACAAATTAAAGAAAATGTAATGGAATTAAGAAACACCTATTGAGTGAAAATTACAAAATCCTAAGGGCAAGTTTGACCATGCAATTTAGAAATAGTTTTTTCGGTGTTTTTTGAAAACAACTTTTAGTAAGATTCATTTATAATTAAAAAGAAATAAAAAAAACTCTATTTGATTCGAGGGTCTAGGTCGGGAAGCGTGATTGAGGTCGAGGTAGACATTAGAGATCGGGGACGGGATTCGAGATCGGAGTCGAGGTCAAGGACAAGATTTGGGATTAGGGTTGAAACTGAGTTTTAGGACTTGGTTCATGGTTGAGTTCTGGTTTCGGAATAATGGGAGTCTAGGTCGGGATTTATGGGACCGGGCACGGGGTTAGGTTTTGAGACAGTGGTCAAGATCAAGTTTTGAGATGGGGTTCAAGGTCGGGATTCTGGAAGGGGGTCAAGGTCGGGATTTGGGACCGAGATCGAGGTCGGGATTTGGGATAATGATCGGGCTCGGGATTTGGGACGGGGGTTGGGGTCATGTTTTGTGACCAGGGTGGATTTGAAACCGTGGTTGCGGTCGGTTTTTGAGATCATGGTTAGGTTTCAAGATTAGGGTTGGGTTTCCGGTCTAGGGTCGAGGTCGGGATTCAGGATGGGATTGAGGTCGGGTTTCGTGATAGGGATCTGGGAAGGGTTTCAGGACCAGAGTTGGATTTAGGACGGGGGCGGAGTCGAGTTTCGAACTGAGGCTGGGGTCAGGTTTCGACATCGAGGCCAGGGTGGGGATTTTGGTGGGGATCGATGTCAAGTTTCGAGACCAGAATTGAGGTCAGAATTCGGGTCTGGGATCGGGGACCCCGACCTCCGTCTTGTAGCCTAGCCCGACCTCAACCATAGTCTTAAATCCTGACTCGACCTTGACCCATGTTCTGAAACTTGACCCGACCCCTACCCCCTTCTAAATCCCCACCCGTTCCGTGTCTCGAAACACGACCTCTGTTGGGATCTATATGTGCCTTAAGGATAGAAAATCAATATTTTGGATTTTATGTAAAAATGACATTTTTGATATTAATAAGAGGAAGTTATTCATGTTTAATAAGTTGTGTCCTATTTACTTTCATTTGTTGATTGTATGATTATTTTGAGCAAACATAAAATACTCCTAGGCTGTTGGTAATATATCGAATTACCATATATATACGGGATATACATAGAAGACGTGGTAATTTGATAACAGTCTAAATAAATAGTCCGCAATCGATGAAATAAGATTTGGGGATCTTATTCATGATAAGATTGTAAAGGTTGTCTACTTCCTTGAAAGGATGGTTTGTCTTGACCATCAGATAGCTTCCGAGTAGAAACTTTAATGTATACCAGTATTGAGGTATGACATTGGACTGGACCTAAAGTGTTAATTGATTTGGTTTAATGATTACCACTAGTACAAAATGTGGATACCATGACGGTTTTTAACCGTCGTGGTAATATTTCTACGACGGTTTTCTAACCGTCGTGGAATCCAGAGTCGTGGAATCTTTTTAGATTCCACGACGGTTTTTTACCCGTCGTGAAATAGGCAAAAATAGGACCTAAATGTGGACATTTAAGAACATACCACGACGGTTCTACGTAAAAAACCGTCGTGGTAGGGTCTGCCGAAAAAAAAAATTTGTGAATTCATTTCATTTCCCACGGGTGGCAAATCCGGAAATTAACTCACAAAATCAACATTTTTTCTGGAAAATTCCCAAATCCGTGTCTTACCCAATCAATTTTAAAGTAATCTAAATCACAACGACTGTCAACAATCACCGAAATGACGAATTTTGAACAATTTTCTACGGAAAATTCCCAAATCAACAATCAACCAAATCAACATTGTGGAAGGAACATTGTGGATTTTTGACATTTTGGACGGAAATTTCACAATCAACAAAATCAACATTTTGGACGGAAAATTCCCAAATCCGTGCCTTACCCAAGCAAGATACATTTCAACTTACCGGATTGTCGAGCGTGGGTACGGGTGGAGTGGTAGAGAATGTAGGGGACGGAGGAATGGCGGCGAGAGGGAGAGGGAAAAAGGCTTGGAGTTAGAGAGAGAGGGAGGAATGGCGACTAGAGAGAGGGAAAAAGACTCGGAGTTAGAGAGAAAGAGAGGAATGGCGGTGAGAATGTAGAGAGGCAGCGGAGAGCGATAAATGGAAGGAGGATATGGGCGGCTTTGGGTTTGGAGTTAGAGTTTGTATTAGAGAGTGAAAAAGGCTCGGAATGTAATGGGGTGGGAAATAGGGTTATTTTTTAGGTTTTAATATACGCTCCAAAAAGTTGAAAATTTTTAAAATTTTTTAAAATTCCCGCATTCATACCTACCATGACGGTTTTTTGGAAAAACCGTCGTGGTAGGGTGAAAAATAAATTTTTTTTTTTGAAAAAACCGTCGTGGTAAATCACTACCACGATGGTTTGTCCCAAAAACCGTCGTGATAGGTCAAAAAAAATGAAAATTTTTTTTTGACCTACATCCAAAAAACGTCGTGGTAGGTCAAAAAAAATTTTTTTATTTATTTTTTTAAATTTTTGAATTTTTTTTTGAAAAAATTCCCTCCTTTGTACCTACCACGACAGTTTTTCAAAAACCGTCGTGGAAGTAACTCGCTCGATGAAGCGGGGTGCTTCCACGACGGTTTTCAATAACCGTCGTGGAAGCACTTCCACGGCGGTTATTAAAAACCGTCGTGGAAGCGGCGGCTTCCACGACGATTTTCGAAAACTTTGTTCCGCTTCGTATTTTTACGTATTTTCCACGACGGTTTTTTTAAAAACGGTCGTGAAAACGCCATTGTGGAATCCACATTTTGTAGTAGTGTACGTTTATAAGAATCAATGATGCTTTGATTATCATATTGCATTAATCTTAATCCTGAAATGATTACTTGAGTTCGTATCCATGACTTATGTAATTTGATGCACTAAAGGTGTATCCATGACTTATGTACTTTGATGCACTGTTAATTCATGGTCAATATACTTGTGTTTTGGGTGCATGACTTATGGATGGAGAAATCAAGATTTATAGATACGGAATCCATAGCTATCTTAACGATAGTAAATGTTATCTACTTAAAGGCATTATTCGGGGATTGAAAGATAGTATAACAAGATCTTGGCCATCGGTTTACTTTGTGTTCTCTGATGGTTTAACAATTGTATGGTTTTACAAATGGTGGTTCTTTCAATGGAGAATAATGGAACTTTAAGTTAAAATGATTGAAAAGGTAAAACGGAAAAAATCCTTAATTCAATCATGGATAACATATGGGGATTAAGCAAGCGATGAATAAATCTTGGAAGAACCACTACGTGAGAGAGCTTTCGTAATACGGTATGTAAACGGGAGTTCAGCTTCAAACTTTTAGTGGAATAGTTTTGAAGTTGATAATTGGTGAATAATTAATCTGGGATTAATTTTTCACAATTATAGGAGCCTCTTTACATATTTCCATCGGGTCCCTCTATTAGCTTATATAGTTCCATATAGCGTCTCAAGATTTGTTCCTAATGAGATCGGTAAATTTAAATGGAATTTAGTAATGTCTATTAAGACATAGTACTCTCTAACATGTAATCCAGAAAGGATTGGACATGTGAAATGTATAGACAAATAATATGTTTTGTCAACACATGATTGGTTAATTGAATTATGGAAATAAGATTGTGTTTGTATTATTTAATTTTGGAAAACAAAATTTTTCTCTCCTAATTAAAAGAGGTGCACGGTTTTTAATTGAGTGGAGGGAAGAAAATTTTGTTTCAAAATTGTTCATATATATTCCTAACATTAAATTATTAATTGATTTAAATAATGGAGATTATTTAATTTTTTTTCTTTCCTTAAAAGATGTGCACCGTTTTTGTGAGGAAAGAAAATTTGAAATATTCCATTGATTTAAGTTAATTAATATGGTTGATGTTTGTGGAAAATATTTATTTAAATAAGTGAATCTTATTTAAATTCAAAAAGGTTTAAAAGAAATTTGAATCTTGATAGGACTATAATCTTTTGACTAGTCTAGATTCTTGTTTTAAGATTTGAACCACCTATCAACCTTTGAATTTCAAAGGCGGCCGAAAATTTGGAGGAGAGATCTCCCCTTGGAAAAACGTTTTAGGTTCAAACAATCTAGCCCTAATTTGTATGATCCTTTGGTTCAAAATATTATCCGGAAAAATAATTATTTTTCAAGTAGGAGATAAATTTTGAAAAAGGATTGGAATACTATATAAATGCTAGGGATTCTTGAAAAACTAATTTGGTGATTCACACTAAAAGGGAAAACGTTTTTTTGGGAGTGAGAGGAAAAACAATTTTGGTTTCTTCCACATCAAAAATTCGGCTATCTTGTGAGAGAGAAAAAGAGAGAAAATTCCATTGAATCAAAACTGTGAGGAAGGTTAAACCGAGTGATACTTTTCATAGGAGGTTAACCGGTTTCTGTTTTGTAGTTTTGAAGAAAGAAACTGGATCATATTCTCAACGAGGAACATCGAAATTGAGAAGGAATGATCTAGACTTCGGAAAGCATTACCGGTCACTTGGATTCATAGAATGTGTACCCACACACACTCTGAGACGTGGAGCTCGAGAATAGTAGAGAAGACACGTTGGTCAAACGCTCTAGTAATTCCGGAATCCAAGAAATAAGGTACGATTGATCATGAATTTAATTTATTGTTATATGCATCATGAGCTTTTTTTCCGAATCGGCATAAAAATTTTAAAACATCCGCTGCGCCTTAACTTTGATATCGGATCCAATTTTTCCAACAACCTCGACTCCTATTCAAAATCTTGACTCCTATGCTCGTCTCGAATCTCAACTTTGATCCTTATCCCGAGACCCAACCCTGACCTCTTGTCCATAAACCCAACCCTGACGTTGTTGTCGAATCTCGACCTCAACCCTTATCCTAAGTCTCGGCCTCGACCCCTGTCCTGAAACCTTATCCCGATCCCTAGTTTCGAAACCCTACCTGACCCCAATCCCGGTCTCGATACTCACCCCCAACCCCTGTCCAGACTCTTGACTCCTATGTCGGTCTTGAATCCCGACCGCTTTCCCGAAATTGGACCTTGACCCAATGTCCCGAAAGTTGACCTCGATGCCAATGTTGATTCTTGACCTTGACCCTCGACCCTCGTCCCAAGTCTCAACCCCGACTTCTATCTCGAAACCCAACCTGTATCCTCATCCCGAAATTCGATCTTGACCCGGCCTTGAAACTCGAACCCGACCCTAGTTCTGAAATCCAATCCTGACCCCGACCTCGACCTCAGTCTTGAAACCTACATCGATCTCAGTCCCGAATCCCGACCCTAACCTCAGTCCAAAAACCCTATCCCGACTGCAGTCCTGACACCAAAACCTGACTTCGGTCAAAAATCTAGACCCTGATCTCGACCCCATCACAAAACCTGACCCCGACCCTTATAAACGGTAGAGGTTTAATGTATATAAAAGAAGAGTTTTTAGAAAACCTCTATCCATACATGTATATTTTGCTTTCATTTTTTTAAAATCTATTTTCTCAAAACAATTACCAAACACTATATGATTTTTGAGAACATGTGAGAATTATTTTTGTACTCATCTTTGAAAAAATAATTCTAAAAACTTAAAATTGTGAACATGGCCAAACAAGCCCTTAATATCTATAAGTGAAATATCGGTTGTTTCACTTCGCCAATGAGTCCTAAACTACTACTATTTTCTATTCACCAATATTCGTGCATGATTGTATTGTCTAGATTTCAAAATGAGAATGAAAACGTAATAGTGTAATGGGAGAAGATCCGATTTCCCCCCTCTTATTTTATAAAATACTCAAAACACTCACGTGTCTGATAAAAGATAACCTTTTCATTTGGTCCTTAAATTATGTTAAAAGTTACATTTTGATGCTAACCCTTTTGTCTTTATTAAAAGCACTCCTCGAATGCTTAAAAAGAGTATGATTCGATAATTTTCTTTGACTTATAATTTAACAGAAACTTGCACACGACATCCATATATCAATAACCTTGTCCATTCAAACATAAAGGATCAAATTCCACCTTTTTATTTTTTATTTTAAGTTTAGGAAGCTTTTAATCAAGGATCAAAACCTAACTTCATTTAATCCAGAGATTAGATGAGTAATTTAACCAATTTTAGAATTAAAGATTTAAAATATCCTCCAAAGTTTTTCTCTTAATGTAATATATTGATAATGATATTATTTGAATAATTAGTCCTTTTAAAATTATTGACAAAAAAAAAAAAAAAGTGATTAACGAATCAAAAAATGATAATAAATCTCACATTCTAACTTAAATTATTGAAAGCTCCTTATTTTTTATATATATTTTTTTTTTCGTTAAAAAAAACTATTGATTCTACTTTTAGAAAAAGAAAACATTTGAAAAAAGTTAATTAGATGATCGCCACATCATCTCCATGCTGTTCAATCTGTGGAGTCCCTTGATGAGGCCTCGGTTATTGTTTCTGATGTTAAAACTTGTTTAAGTTTGGTTGTCGATGGTTGTTCTTTTTACCATGTTTCTTGTACTGGAATATAGTAGCTCATATGTTAGCAAGTTCTAGATTGCTTTATGCTGATGTTGTTTTTTGTTTTTTGTTTTTTTTGTTTTTGTTTTAATAGAAAAAGGTATATAAAAAAAAGTCATTTCCGTAAATTAAGAACAAGTTGCTTATTTAAATTAGCATTTATTAAGCTCTCTAATTTTAATGCCCTTTAATTGTCATAATTTTTGTTGGTCAACTATCCGATTCATTACAATCATTTGGTTCATTTAACACAGCTAAAATACACAATAACAATCTATGTGTAAATGTTAGAGTTTAAAACCACACCTATATGTGTGTGTATGCTTTTATATATGGGATATGACTTGGACGTACATTTAAATTTTCAGCCCTTATATGAAGAAAAAAACTTTCTTGCTTTTGTTGTTGTTGTTGTTGTTTTTATTCTTATACTTGTTGTTGTTGTTGTAGTGGCTAAAAAAAGTTTTAAAAAAGGGTTGATCGGCATTAGGATATTTCATAAATGTTAACAAAAGGATTGTCCTAGATACTCATACAAATGTTTGCAAAAAGTCCTAATGGCGGGTCATATGATTGAAATAGAAGACGTATCATCTTATCTCTATTGAATGTACTAGCATATAGGAATTTTGAAACATGCTAAATTGAGTAAGATTAACAAAAATCAATACATATTAAAAATTTACTTGTGGAGAATGAGAAATGAAAATCAATTCTTTGTTTACTTGTTTATATTTTCTTGGAATGTTAGTGGATTGGTGAATGGTGACCACAAATCAATTTGGGACGGAAGTATGGGATTGACAATCCTATATCTAGACAATTGTGATTCTCAATTCTATTATTAACTATTAAATAAATTAATAAATATTTTTCTCCTAGTTAACTTGCAAAAAGTTATATTTAAACCAAAAATATGTTAACAACCCATTAATTATTTTGTTTAACTAATCTTATATGATGATCATATTCATTTTTAATTGTTGGAAAAACGGATCTGATATCAGAGTTAGGGTGCAGCGGAAGTTTTAAAATTTTTATGCCAATTCAAAAAAGAAATTCATGATGTATATAACAATAAATTAAATACATAATCGAACGTACCTTGTTTCTCGGATTCCGGAATTGCTAGAGCATTGACCAACGTGTATTCTCTACTATTCTCGAGTCCCCACGTCTCAGAGTGTGTGTGGGCACACGTGCTATGAATTCATGCAACCGGTAATTCTTCCGAAGTCTAGATCCCATCTTCTCAATCCCGTTGTACCTTGTTGAGAATTCGATTCGGGTTCGTTGTTCAAAACTACAAAACAGGAACCGGTTAACCTTCTACAAAAAATATCACTCAGCTTAACCTTCCTTACAGTTTTGATTCAATGGATATTTCTCTCTTTTTCTCACACCCAAGAAGGACGAATTTTCTTAAGCACAAAAAACCTAGTTTTTGCGTTTTCTCTCTCTCCTAAAACCGTCCACTATGAGTATAAGATGATGGTTGACTTTTTTCAAGAACCCCTAGCCTATATATAATACTCCAATCATTTTTCAAAAATATCTCATACTTGAAAAATAATTAATAATTATTTTTCTGGATAATCTTTTGAACCAAAGGATCATTCAAATTTCGGGCTAGGTTCTTTAAACCTTATGGACGGTTTTTTGCTAGGAGAAGGCTCAAACAATTCGTCCTCCACATAATGTGGAGGTTGATTAGTGGTTCAAATTTAAATCAAAAATCTAGACTGGTCAAAAAGTCCTAATCCTATCTAGATTCAAACTCATTTTAAACCTTTGAATTTAAATAAGATTCTCTTATTTGAATTTAAATAAATATTTTCCACAAACCATATTTAATTAATTTAAATAAATAGAATATTTTACGCTTCGTTTGGTTCACCCATTCAAACCACTCAACTCAAACTTTTTTTTGTCTTTTTCCCAAAAATTTTTGTCTTTTCTGAAAATTCAAAAAAATTTACTATGCAAACTTAAAAATCTCAACTCAAACTGGTGAACCAAACGGAACATTAGATTTCCTTTCCACCAAAAAAACGTGCACCATTCTTTAAAAAAATAAAATCTATCAAATAAGCTCCATTATTTAAATCAATTAATAATTTAATGTTTGGAATATATTTAAACAATTTTGAAACAAAATCTTCTACCCTCCATCCATTAAACCGTGCACTATTAATTATGAGAGAAAAATTTTGTTTTCAAAAATTAAATAATTCAAACATAATCTTATTTCCAAAATTCAATTAACCAAAATAATTAACAAATAATTATTTTATTTACAACCAATCATATGTTATTAATTTCACATATCCAATCCTTTTCCGGGACTGCATGTAAGAGAGTACCATGTCTTAATAGACATTTTAAAATTCCCATTTAATTTACCGATCTCATTAGGAACAAATCCCGAGATGCTTCATGGAACTTTATGAGCTAGTAGAGGGACCCGATGTAAATATGTAAATAGGCTCCTGTAATTGTGAATAATTAATCCCGGATTAATTATTCATCAATTATCAACTTCAGGACTATTCCACTAAAAGTCTGAAGCTGAACTCCCGTTTACATACCGTATTACAACAACTCTCTAACGTAGTGCTTCTTCCATGATTTATTCATTGCTTGCTTAATCCCCATATGTTATCCATAATTGAATTAAGGACTTTTTCCGTTTTACCTTTCAAATCATTTTAACTTAAAGTTTCATTATTCTCCATTGTAAGAACCACCAATTGTAAAGCCATACAATCGGTAAACCAACAGAGAACACAAAATAAACCGATAGCCAAGTTATTGTTATATTATCTTTCAATTCCCGAATAATGCCTTTAAGTAGATAACATGTACTATCGTTAAGATAGCTATGGATTTCGTATCTATGAATCTTGATTTCTCCATCCATAAGTCATACGCCCAAAACACAAGTATATTGACCATCAATTATCAGTGTCACACCTATAGTGAATCAAAGTGCATAAGTTATGGATGTGAGCTCAAGTATTCATTTCAGGATTAAGATTAATGTTAGATGATAATCAAAGCGTCATTGATTCTTATAAACGGAATTATTCAATTAACACCTTAGGCCCAGTCTAATGTCATACCTCAATACTGGTATACATTAAAGTTTTTACTCGGAACCTATCCGATGGTCAAGACAAACCATCCCTCCAAGGAAGTAGACAATTTTTACAATCTTATCATGAATAAGATCCCCAAATCTTATTCTATCGATTGCGAGCCATTTATTCAAACAGTTATCAAATTATCTCGTCTTCTATGTATACCCCGTATACATATGGTAATCCGATATTTTACCAACAGCCTAGGAGTATTTTATGTTTGCTCAAAATAATCATACAATCAACAAATGAAAAGTAAATAGGACATAACTTATTATATATGAATAACCTCTTTTTATTAATATCAAAATGTCATATTTACAGAAAATCCCTATAATTGATTTTCTATCCTTATGGCAGATATAGATCCCAACCTTAACCATGTTTAAACAAGTAAAAATTTTATTTGATTAGAACAAAATAATATGTGATTCATTTTGATACTATTTTTTAAATTAAATTGATTCCAGTTTTTACCTTTTGTTTTTGATTTTTTAAACAAAAATAATTACACAACTTAGATTTATTATTTCGTTGTCCTAGTACTCTAGTATTTAGTTAAATGTGATTAGCAATATTACAATTAATATATAAATAAATCATATTTCATTAAAAAAATTAAAAACACAATTATGAAGGGGTATAAGGACCCGTTTGGAGGACTTTAGGAGACAAAGTTTTAACGGTTGGTTTGGAAATGTGTGTTTGGTTGAAGTATAAATAGGAAATGAATTGTGATATAGAAAATAGTAGAAAAATCTAAAATGTGTCTGGAAAAATATTTACAAAATATATCTTGTTTCGTTCATTTTGTCGTTATGAGCATTCTGAGACAAGATTCATCTTATTTCGATTTGAAATAAGAAATGTGGACTTTTAAAGTTTGATTTTGTTTTTAAAATGGATGAGTGAGAAAGTGCATTGTAGATTTGGAAGTTTTGGAGTTAAGACGGCAAACACTGTTTGAAGACATTACCCCAAACGGGCCCTAAATTTACAATAGTTGACCTACGATTATGAGTTTAAGTAATGGAAATTATAACCAGTCTGATTTCAAATCTCCTAATCAAAATAAATAACATTTTTAGATTATGAATTCTCATCTTGAATCCAACTTATCACTCAAAATCCTAACTGATCCGATTATATGTAAATAAATACACAATTAACACCCTCAAAATGACCATGTAATATTAAAATCTTGGGGAAAGCACCAAAATAACACAAACTTAAACATCACTTTATCAACATATCACAAAATTTTGTCACTTCACAAATATGACACAAAATAGTTGTAGTCAAAGGTCAACCTAACATGTTTTACCCAAACTGCCCCTATTACTTAGAAAATCTATTATAATAACATATATATTATTTTGGATATTCTATTAGATTATTTTCAGTTTTCAATATGGATGGCTGGTTATCTCCAACTACTCTAGTAGATTATAATGTAAATTCTACTAGAATATTTTGGATATTTTACAACAAAATTTTCAGTTTTCAACATAGATGACCGGATATTTTCGCTAGCTAGTACCGGTCATTGACATACTCTAGTAGAATATAATGCATAATCCACTAGATTATTTTGAATATTCTACTAAAACATTTTTAGTTTTCAACATGGATGGCCACTAAATGTTTGCGGCTCCGACCGCCGGCATACTCTAGTAAAGCATAGTCCATACTCTAGTAGAATATGGTGCATACTCTACTGGAATACTTTAAGTTTTCAATATGGATGGTCGGACGTTTCTGTCCGCCGGTGTCGGTCGCCAGAGTACTCTAGTATAGTCCATACTCTAGTAGAGTATTGTGTATATTCTACTAGAATATTTTAAGATTTCTACATGTATGATCGGATGTCTTTGTAACAACCAGATTACGTAGGCCGTTACCATACTTATTTCACTTAAATACTTAACTTAAATACCAACTTTGATCTGATACCAAACTTTGTAACAACCCGATTGCGTAGGCCGTTACCGTGTTTACATACCAAACCTTGTGATGACCCACCTTCTGTGGCCGCTACTTCATAGTTAAACATACTTAATCATACTTAAACTTACTCTAATTTTTCGTAAAAATACAGGAATGCATTTTTTTTTTCCTTTTTTGAACTCAAATTTAAAACTTAACTTATTCTTATACTTATTTACATGTACTCAGTCGAGTACTGAATTTTAAAACCATCTTAACACATGCTAATTACTGTAGTAGTAAACACTGTCCCAGTACTAAGTACCGGTACCATTAAATTATCATAACATAACACAACATATTTTACAAAATACGTTGTGGTGTCCAACATAAATTTCACAGTCTGCAGTGCCATCTCTCCACAGTCTTGCATCAAGCTTGTCCGGTAGTTTACTTACCGGCAGCATGAACGTAAGTTATGAGCTTATGCTCAGTAAGTATAACTTTTTGTTCCGCAAAATAATTTCAGTAAAAGAATGTATGAATTGATAATGCATGAACCAATAATACTTTCTTATGAATCAATTATGCTTTCTTATGTAAACTTGGTTTTGGGCCTCTTACGTATCATGAACATGAGTGTACATACCGTGACGCGTAGCCATGGAGTGGTTAAGGCGACCAACCCTGTCCAACTCAAACCACAGACCAAACCAAAACCCACCCTCATGGTAGGTCGGTGATTACGCCCAAACGTGTACAAAAACAAGCGGTCAATTGTAGCACAATTAGGATGATCAATCTCATGAGGAGGTGATAAAAACAAACAAGAAAAGATTAGCGGAACAAAAGCGTTAGAGAAATAAGTAATCAAATAAAGAAAAGGAAGAAGTATTTTTGTGATTTTGAAATAAATTTAAAGACAACATAATTTAAAATGGAGTAAATATAATAATCAAAAGATGGTAAAGCATCAAGAATCCCTCATGCGTATTGTTTTCCAATTTTAGTTTTGATTCATTAAAATTCAACAAAAGTATTCAAATGAAGTAAACTTCTCACGTTAAGACCAAAAATATTATTATTATAAATTATCTAAAATCGACAATATATCAAATTGACAATATTACAGTAAAAGATCAACTTATAAAATAATTCTAGTTACAAAACATTACATGACAAAATTTACATAGAAAAGCATGACTGAATCTATATAAAAACTTAGCACATAATATTTTGCATTCAAAGAAGATTAGAAAATGGAGAAGAATAATTTACTCAAATATATATGCATTATAAAACCAAACAAACAAAACCCCAATTGGAATACTCAATACATGAGTTCATCTCTAGCTTCACCGAGATAAATTAGCCTAACATGCTCAACATTATCTCAAAAACTCTAAAGAAAATAGGAGAAGAGAAGATAAAAATATGACTATATCTTTTCTCTAAACTTCACCCAAAAATTGGTTAGAAAAAAACAACACGCCCTCTTGAGGAGTCCTCATTATATAGCCATGAATCCAACATGCTAGAGAATTTTCGGTGCAACAAATCCGCCACTCAGGCTGGTAAATCAGCCGGACACTAGTGGGAAACCAGCTGGGGCTATGGATCAGGGAGGCTGGATGCAAGGCCCGTGATTTACAGGCTTGAGTTTCGGCCCACGAACCATGCTGTCAAGCCGGAGACTAGATGTGGTAAACCGGCTGGAGGGAGCTTGGTGGCCTGGGCTGGAGGGAAATGCGTGCGGGCTTGGCTGAGGACACGACCCGGAAGTCACGCGGGCTGGTGGGAGGTTTGGGCTGGCAGCTGGAATCACGCCCGGGCTTGGCTGAGAACACGGCCTGGAACTCGCGCGCTGGGATTGCGAGCCTGAGAAGCGCAAGTAGGCTGGTTTCAAGCGGGCTGGGTTCAAGCCTAAGAAGCGTGAGTGGGCTGGTTTCACACGGGCTGACGCGCACGAGGAGGAGGAGCTGGGCCCATGTGTCTGGGCGGCGACACGTGGCTAGGAGGAGCTGGGCGGCTCGGCTTGGCTCGACAGCTAGCTGTTGGCGTGGCTCAGTGGCTGGGTCATTTGGGCTTCATTTCTTGGGCTTTGTTTGACTAATTTTGCTTGTAATTTTGACCCAAATGTCTTATCTCCCTACAAAACAAATTAAATTAAATTAAAACTAAATATTTCCACACAAGAATATTTTAAATTAAATTTATGAGAAATATTTAATTTAATTTAATTTATTTGATAATTATGTACAATAAAAGTGCATTTATCACAACCCCCAACCAGCTTATTGCTAGTCTCTAGTAATTCAAGCGGAAGAAAAATCTAGTCAAGCTGAAAATTAAAATTGAAATCTGTAAAATCATCCAAGCACTCAAATAAAATATCAGCAAGAAATCAGAAAATGCTATCAAAACTACTTCAGTCATTACTCCAGAGTTGTGTGTGTGTGCACCAAACCATATTCTTCTTACCACAGTCCATAACACAAATAGCATCGAAAAATTCACCAAGAAAAAGTCTCAACTCCATTACCTTACGGGTGTTGGAAATATTTTAGTGCAGAGGTTTTCACTCGTGGAGTTGGAAAAGAATCAGTCAACGCTCAAATGAGAGAAGGTAATTTAAGGACAAGCTAATAAACAATCCTTGATCAAATTATAGGCGAATCAAATATTTGGAGCATTACACCACTTACACCATAAACCAGCTTTCGGGATTTCATTCGGATCAAATAGAAAATTACACAAACGAAGAGCCGTAAAAACAAATATACAGCATTTTATTATTATTATTATTATTATTATTATTATTTTTAACAAGAGACATCATGCTTAATAGAACAAATGTAGTAAGGAATTCTTTTGGCTGCTATGCAGCACCAGATGAGATTAGAACCGAACTACATGAATATTGATGATGAAATGAATGCTCTTGCTTTTGTTTTTTTAGACAATACAAAAGAAAAATGACGAATATTTACAGAATAAGGCTCTATTACAAAAGATCAATTCTATCTAACCAAAAATCATCCCTCAAGCAAAAGTACAAGTTAAGTAGTGGTGTTCCAAATAATGATTGTACCAACTCAAAAGATCAATAAAAGTTCAAAAAGCTGTTTTCTCAACTCTCAAAACTCACCAAAAATGAAACACTTAAACTTGAGAATTTTTCTCAACTAAATGTGTTAACAACCATCTTACCACAAGGTTTAGCATGTGCACAAAAAGAACTCTAGAAATCATTTCTTAATAGTCAAGATACAAAAACTGACCTAAACCGAACATTTTGAAATCACACTTAGGTAACTTTGTAAAAATTTTAATCCAAATTCCAAAATGACAAAAATTAAACTCACGCATGAATATGCTCACCACCCCCAACCAAAAATCAGATAGTGTCTTCAATGTCTAAAATTATGTACAAATGTGAAGAAGATAGGGAAAGAGAACACCTGGATGATGATGGTAGGTTCATAGATGAGCTACCTGATCTGATTCTCCAAAACACATAAACAAATATTAAAGCACTTAAAAACAAACCGAAAATAAAAGCAAACAAAACACACAAAAATAAAAGAAATAAGAAAAACAAATAAAAGAAAATATGATAACAAAAGGGTTGGAAGTAAACTACTCATAAACCGGGGCCTCAAGAATGATTTCTTCAGCTTGGCTCACTCGCTCAATGTAATGCTTCAGTCTTTGACCATTGACTCTGAAAATCCTCTTATCGCTTGGGTCCTCGACTTCGACAGCACCATTGGGAAAGACTTGTTTCACCACAAATGGACCAGTCCACCGCGACCTCAACTAACATGGGTGGAGATGCAGACGGGAGTCATAAAGATGCATCTTCTGATTTAGCTCGAAGTTCTTTCTCAAAATCTGCTTGTCATGAGCCACCTTCATTCTAGCCTTGTAAATCTTGGAGTTATTATATGCATCATTTCTCAACTCCTCAATTTCCAACAGCTGGAGCTTGCGATGTATACCTGCAGCACTGAGATCAAAGTTAAGGGCTTTGATAGCCCAATAAGCCTTATGTTCAAGGTCTACAGGTAAGTGACAGGCTTTTCCAAAAACAAGCCTATAAGGAGACATTCCAAGAGGGGACTTATATGCAGTACAGTATGCCCAAAGAGCGTCTAAGAGACGTGAGGACCAATCTTTGCGGTTGGGGTTCACTGTCTTTTCCAGAATCTATTTGATCCCCTTATTTTCCAACTCAGCTTGGCCATTTGTCTGTGGATGGTAAGCAGTGGAAACCTTACGAATGATATCGTACTTGCGCATAACAGCCTCAGAAGAACAGTTGCAGAAATGAGTTCCTTGATCGCTGATGATAGCACGCAGAGTACCAAACCTAGATAACACATTCTCTTTCAAGAACTTCACAACTGTTGCATTATCATTGGTTCAACATGGCACAACTTCTACCCATTTGGAAACGTAATCCACAGCGAGGAGAATGTAGAGGTAACCAGAAGAAGATGGAAAAGGTCCCATAAAATCTATCCTCCAACAATCGAATATCTCTATCACAATGATTGGGTTCAAGGGCATCATATGGCGACGGGACAGAGCACCTAACTTTTGTCACCTTAGACAAGAGCGACAAAACTCATTAGTGTCTTTAAACAAAGTGAGCCAATAAAAACCACACTGCAAGATTTTTGTGGCAGTTTTCTTCATGGAGAGGTGACCACCACATGCATCGTTAAGGCAAAAGTTGAGAACACTATGAATCTTATCATCAGGAATGCATCCCCTCATTATTTCATCGGGACAGTATTTGTAAAGGTATGGATCATCCCGGTAGAAGTTGCGAATCTCGACCAAGAATTTTCGTTTGTCTTGAGCACTCCAAGCGGAAGGAATTTCACCAGTTGCCAAGTAGTTGACAATGTGAGCGTACCAAGGTAGCTTGGTGACAGCAAACAGATGTTCATCAGGGAAATCATCTTGGATAGCAGGACAGTCAGCGGGGTCACTAAATTCGAGTCGAGAGAGGTGGTCCGCCACAACGTTTTTGACTCATTTCTTGTCCTTGATTGTGATGTCAAATTCATGCAACAAGAGGATCCACCTAATCAATCGCGCCTTGGCATCCTTTTTGGAAATGAGATACTTAAGGGCTGCATGATCTGTGAAGATGGTGATTGGGGATCCAATCAGGTATACGTGAAACTTGTCGAGAGCGAACACTACAGCAAGCAACTCTTTTTCAGTAGTTGAGTAAATCATTTGAGCACTATTTAGAGTTCTACTTGCGTAGTATACAACAAAAGGGTTCCCCTCCCTTCGTTGTCCAAGGATGGCCCCCACAGCATAATTACTTGCATCACACATGATTTCGAAAGGGAGGCTCCAATCTGGTGGTTGTATGATGGGGGCAGAAGTCAGTTTTGCTACAAGTGTTCGGAAGGACTCCTCACACTCTTGTGTCCGTGTGAACACTTTGTCTTTAGACAGGAGGTCACATAGCGGTCGGGAGATCGCTGAAAAGTTTTGAATGAACTTCCTATAAAAACCAGCATGCCTAAGAAAAGACCTAATGTCTTTGACTGTTTTTGGGGTGGGCAATTTAGAGATAAGATCAATCTTAGATTGATCAACCTCAATCCCTTTTTCAGAAATGATGTGCCCTAAAACTATTCTGTTCGGCACCATGAAATGATACTTTTCCCAGTTGAGCACGAGACCTTTCTTTTCACATCTTGTCAGAACAGCTTCAAAATTGAGAAGGCACGAGTCAAAGGAATCACCGAAGATGGTCAAGTCATCCATGAACACTTCCATACATTTCTCGACCATGTCGCTGAAAATGCTAATCATGCACCTCTGAAAGGTGGCTGGCGCATTACACAGTTCGAATGACATGCGCTGGAAGGCATAAGTACCAATAGGACAGGTAAAAGTAATCTTTATCTTGATCCTCCAATGCAATCTCGATCTGATAATAACCTGAGTAGCCATCAAGAAAGCAGTAGAAAGGATGACCAGCCATGTGTTCTAGGATTTGGTCGATGAACGGAAGTGAAAAATGATCCTTACGGGTGGCGGCGTTCAGCTTTCGGTAGTCAATGCACATGCGCCAACCCATAACAGTCCTTATGGGGACAAGAGCCCCTTTCTCATTCTCCACCACTGTCACCCCTGATTTCTTGGGCACTACCTGAGTTGGACTGACCCACTTGCTATCAGTGACCGGATAGATGATACATGCATCCAGAAGCTTTAAGACCTCATTTTTCACAACTTATTTCATCGTTGGGTTCAATCTCCTTTGGGGATCCCTTCGTGGAATAGCCCCGTCTTCCAATTTGATGTGATGGGAGCAAATTAAGGAGCTAATACCCTTAATGTCAGTAATTGTCCAACCTAATGCAGCTTTGTGCTCTCGCAGCATGTCGACTAACCGCTGCTTTTGTGATGCGTCAAGTTTAGATGAAATGATAATAGGAAAGGTATCACCAGCTCCCAGGAAGACATGTTTCAGACCCTCAGGCAATTGAGCCAGCTTAAGTGTTGGGATCTCTTCAGTGGATAATTTTGGCTTTTCTTTCTCTCGAGTAAGCTCTTC
The DNA here is from genome assembly GCA_009761775.1 of Ficus carica. Classification (NCBI taxonomy): domain Eukaryota; kingdom Viridiplantae; phylum Streptophyta; class Magnoliopsida; order Rosales; family Moraceae; genus Ficus; species Ficus carica. Next base: position 416,281 of record VYVB01000423.1, read on the forward strand.
AAAACGTGGTTTCTTTGCCTTGTGAGTCTTTATAGATGGTAGCGTTGTTGGCCAACTCACAATGACCGGAACTCTCAGATTCAGAATTATGGATGAGATCATCAAGATCATCAGAATTGCTATGCAGTTGAAACTCCTTCGAGACAAGTGTGTCGATCAGAAATGTTTGGTGACACTCGTCATCATCATGTGGCTGCTTCGCAATGTGGAAAACATTCACCTTCAAAGCCATGCTCCTGAAAGATATTTTCATGAGACCATTCCTACAGTTGATGAGAGCATTGACTGTAGCAAGGAAAGGTCTTCCGAGTATAATGGGAACCTTGGACTCCATGCTCACCACGGATTGGGTATCTAGGACAAGGAAATCAACAGGGTAATAAAACTTCTCAACTTGAACATGAACATCCTCAACTATACCCCGAGGCTTTTTGATCGAATGATCGGCCATCTGCAAAACCACAAATGTGGGCTTAATCTCTCCAAGACCAAGTTGCGAGTAGATAGAGTAAGGCATGAGATTGACACTCGCTCCAAGTCAAGCAAAGCTTGACTTGAATCTTGAGTCCCAATTTGGCATGAGATGGTGGGACAACCAGGATCTTTGTACTTGGACGACGCCTTCTGCTCGATCACCGCACTCACTTGTTCCGTCAAGAAGGCAATCATCTTAACGTGGTGCTTCCTTTTGACGGTGCACAGATCCTTGATAACTTTGGCATAAGCCGGCACTTGCTTGATCACATGAAGCAAAGGAAGACTAATCTTTACATGAGTCAAATGCTCTAGGATCTCACTTTGACTATCCATCACTTTCCCAGCAGATCGTAGAGCTTGGGGGAAAGGCACATTTACTGGAAGTTCAGTTGGCTCATCTTTCTTGGGGGTGACTTCTTGACTACTTGAAGTGACAGTAGTTTTTGATGGTTCATCCAAAATCTTGCCACTACGAGTGGTGATGGCATTGACCTCCTTGATGTTTTGACCTTTAGAGTTGGAGGTTTGTGCTATGTGTTGCTGATAAATGCACAAAAACACACTTTTGTTCACATAATTTATTAGATAATTTACATTTTAAATGAGTATTTTCATAATATTAACTCATAATATTTTTCTTTGAAAATATTTATTATTTTATTTATTTTGATTTATTTTTCCTTTTCCTCTTTTCCTTCTATTTTCCTTTTTTTTTTCTCTCCTTCCGAAATTGCAGCCACTACCAACCCAATCCGCGTGATTCCAGCCCAGATCGCGCCAAGCCCGCCGACAAATCCAGCTGCCAGCAGGCCCGAGACCCAAGCCCGTGCACCACTTCCAGTCCAAGCCCGCGCCAGCTGCTCCATGCGCCAGCTCAGCCGAGACCCAGGCCCGCGTGATTCTAGGCCCGAATCCTCAGCAAAGCCTTCCAGTAGTTGTCCAGCTTGGCAGCAGAACTCCTGGGCCGAAATTCAAGCCCGCGAATCACGGGCCTTGCATCTAGCTTCCCTGATCCTCAGCCAATTGATTTCTGACGAGTATCCGGCTGATTTACCAGCTTGGGTGGCGAAATTTTAGCACCAAAACGTCTCTCTAACATGTGGATTAATGGCTATATAATCAGAGTTTCTCAAGAGAGCAGGGTTGTACTTTTTTATAAATTTTTGGGTTGAGTTTAGAGCTTATTTCTTCCCTATTTTCCTTGAGAGTTTTTGTGAGAATGTTGAGCATGTTTGGCTAAAATTCTCTTGGTGAAGCTAGAGATGAACTCATGTGTTGAGTATTCCAATTGAGGTTTTGTTTGTTTGATTCTATAATGCATATATATTTAAGTGAAATATTCTTCTCCATTTCTAATTTTCTTTGAATGCAAAATATTATTTGCTAAGTTTTTATATAGATTCAGTCAAGCTTTTTCTATGTAAATGTTATCATGCAATATTTTGTAACTAGAATTATTTTATAAATTGATCTTTTACTGCAATATTATCAATCTGGTATATTGTCGATTTTAGATAATTTATAATAATAATCTTTTTGGTCTTAACGTGAGAAGTTTAATTCATTTGAATACTTTTGTTAAATCAAAACTGAAATTGGAAAACAACATACATGAAGGATTCTCGATGCTTTACCACTTTTAATTATTGAATTCTTCTCCATTTTAAATTACGTTGTCTTTAAATTTATTTCAAAATCACAAAAATAATTCTTTTTCTTCTTTCTTTGATTATTTATTCATCTAACGCTTTTGTTCCACTAATCTTTTCTTGTTTATTTTTATCACCTCCTCGTAGGATCGACCGTCCTAATTGTGCTACAATCGACCGCTTGTTTTTGTACACATTTGGGCGTAATCAGTTGCCCTGTGAGGTTGGATTGAGCTTAGGAAGGAAACTTGCTTTGTTCTTGAACAGCCAAGGCAATAGTCAGCTTTGTGATCTGGCTCTTCATCTCTTTACTTTCTTCCACCATTTGCGTGAAAAGTGATTTGAACTTTTGGTTCATCCTAGTCTATGCCTCCATGAAAGATTGCAAGGTATTCTCGAGAGAACTCCTCGGCGGTTGTGCATGATACTGAGGTGTAGAATTCACCTTTGGTGGTTGTGGCTGTTGCTCCATTCTCCAATGTCCACCTGATGGTTGTGTTTGATTGGAATCTCTCTAACTGAAGTTTGGATGGTTCCTCCAACTAGGATTGTACGTGTTAGAGAAAGGCTTGTTGTATGCCCCTAAGGCATTACATTGCTCCTCGTAACTCCCTCTCATTTCATTATAAGCAGGGCAATCCTTAGCTAAATGTTCCAACCCTCCACAAACGAAGCATGGCTCTTGCGACTCTGCCCTTGCGACCATGTGGATTCCTCTACCTTCCTTGGTTTTGAGGGCTTCAATCTGGAGTAAATTTAAAGACAATGTAATTTAAAATGGAGTAAATTCAATAATCAAAAGGTGGTAAAGCATCAAGAATCCCTTACGTGTATTGTTTTCCAATTTTAGTTTTGATTCATAAAAGTTCAACAAAAGTATTCAAATGAATTAAACTTCTCACGTTAAGACCAAAAATATTATTATTATAAATTATCTAAAATCGACAATATATCAAATTGACAATATTGCAGTAAAAGATCAACTTATAAAATAATTCAAGTTACAAAACATTACATGACAAAATTTACATAGAACAAGTATGACTGAATCTATATAAAAACTTAGCACATAATATTTTGCATTCAAAGAAGATTAGAAAATGGAGAAGAATAATTCACTCAAATATATATGCATTATAAAACCAAACAAACAAAACCCCAATTGGAATACTCAACACATGAGTTCATCTCTAGCTTCATCGAAAGAAATTAGCCTAACATGCTCAACATTCTCTCAAAAACTCTAAAGAAAATAGGAGAAAGAGAAAAGATAAAAATATGACTATATCTTGGCTCTAAACTCCACCCAAAAATTGGTTAGAAAGAAAACAACACGCCCTCTTGAGGAGTCCTCATTATATAGCCATGAATCCAACATGCTAGAGAATTTTCAGTGCAACAAATCCACCACCCAGGCTGGTAAATCAGCTGGACACTCATGGGAAACCAAATGGGGCTGAGGATCAGGGAGGCTGGATGCAAGACCCATGATTTGCGGGCTTGAGTTTCGGCCCACGAACCATGCTATCAAGCCAGAGACTAGATGCGGTAAACTAGCTGGAGGGAGCTTGGTGGCTTGGGCTGGAGGGAATTGCGCGTGGGCTTGGTTAAGGACACAACCCGGAAGTCACGCGGGCCTGAGATCACGCGGGTTGGTGGGAGGTCTGAGCTGGTAGCTGGAATCACGCCCGGGCTTGGCTGAGAACACGGTCCGGAACTCGCAGTCTGGGATTGCTGGCCTGAGAAGTGCAAGTGGGCTGGTTTCACGCGGGCTGGGTTCACGCCTAAGAAGCATGAGTGGGCTGGTTTCACGCGGGTTGACGCGCACGTGGAGGAGGAGCTGGGCCCATGTGTCTGGGCAGCGACATGTGGCTAGGAGGAGCTGGGCGGCTCGGCTTGGCTCGGCAGCTAGCTGTTGGCGTGGCTCAGTGGCTGGGTCCTTTGGGCTTCATTTCTTGGGCTTTGTTTGACTAATTTTGCTTGTAATTTTGACCAAACGTCTTATCTCCCTACAAAACAAATTAAATTAAATTAAAACTAAATATTTCCACACAATAATATTTTAAATTAAACTTATGAGAAATATTTAATTAAAATTTAATTTATTTGATAATTATGTACAATAAAAGTGCATTTTTGTGCATTTATCAGTCGATACGACATGAAAAACTTGCTTAATTACGTGAGAACTTGTTCTTGTTTCGATCATACTTGAAAACTTGAATCTTAACTATTTCTTACTTGAAAGCTTGATCTTGTTCTTATCGTGTGATTTATTGTTAGTGAGCAAGCTTGCATAATGCCACAATGATAAAACATAAGCATACGTTCCTCATGTAAATCAATGCATGATTTTTAGAAAACATGCAATGCAATAAAAATATTTTGTCCATGCTGTAGGCGGAGTTGTACTTACAATTTGTCATATGCTCTTGATATATTGTTCTAGCAAGGCACGACAACATGTTATATTCATGTTTTCAAACAGGACGTAAGATAAGAATCATTCTATCTTACTACAGACCATAACATGCTAGTTTGGTATCTAATCCAATTACCATTAGTAATCATAGATACAATCCTGACATAATAAATCGGTATCCAATCTGATTACCATTGGTAATTATAGAATTGTTACTATATTTTTAAGTAACTTAGACTTAGTCTATTTTTCTTCCTTTTTCTTAAAAATATTTTGTTTATTTGAAAATATCTTAACTTTACAGATCAAGTATTTCTTAACATAATTACTTGAAATTCATGAAATTGCCTTTTGTAAGACATAATATGATTAAAACTCACTTGTAAAATTCAAATGGATTTAAACCTTTTTGAAACTATTTTCATAAAATCATAGTCTCTTTTTAAGAGGTCATAAAACCTTAAAAACTGATTTCAAAACACCCTTTTAATTTGCTTGAATGTATATGTGCAAGAACTTTCATGTTTTAACGATCCGCCTAACATAGGTCGTTACCATACAGATCTTATATAATTACTTAACTTATTTAATAAAATGAAAATACGGAATAAATTTTTTTTTAAACAATTTGAAATCCAACTCAACCATGTGCTTATATATATATATATATATATACTTTCTTAATTGAGTATTGAAATATCAAACTTATTTTAACATATAGCAAAGTATATTAAATAACATATACAAATATCTTATTACAAAATGTGTAGCGGTCTCCATCATAAAGTTTCACAGATAGCAATGCCATTCCCCACCGTCTTGTATCAAGCATTGCCAATAGGTATCTTACCTACAGCATAAACGTAAACTACAGCATAAACGTAAGTCATGAGTTTTCGCCCAGCAATTACAACTTTCATTCCGCAAAAACATTTTGTAATAAAACAATGCATGAACCAAATTATGCTTTCATTATGCTTTCTTAGGTTAACATATTTTTGGGCCCCTTACTTAACATGAGTGTATGTACCATGGCGCACAGTCATGGAGTGATTGGGGCGGCCAGTCCAATCCAACTCAAACCATGGACCAAACCCGCCCTCGTGGCAGGTCGGTACGACACGAGAAAACTTTCTTATCATCATCATGCTTGAAAATATCTTCTTGAAAACAGTTTCTTTTTTAAAACAGTTTTTTACTTGAAAACAGTTTCTTAAAAACAGTTTATTACTTGAAACTTGATCTTATTCTTACCATGTGATTTATCATTAGTGAGCATACTTCATGATGCCACAATAATAAAGCATACATCATATGCAACACATATATGAATGCATGAGTTTTGAAAAACATGTAAAGCGATAAAACAGTTTGCCTATGTTGTAGGCGGAGTTGTACTTACAGGTTATGCTAGATTCTAGGTTTGTTGTTCCGACAGGTTACAACAACAGGTTACCTTCCTGTTTTCAAAAAGGACGTAAGATAATAATCATCATATCTTACTATAAATCATAACATTCAATGTTGGTATCCAAACCAACATCCATATGTAACCCTAGATATAAGCCCAACATATTATAGTGGTATCCTATTTGGTTACTGAAAGTAACCATGGGTACAAGGCCCAATAAATTTTGGTATCCTTTCCGATTACTATATGTCTTACTATTGTTACCATATAACTTGGCCTAATTTATTTATTTATTTTTTTTCTTCACAAAACCTTGTTTGATATTGTCTTACCCTTTTCTTTTAAAATTATTTATAAAATTTTAACCTTTTTTTTTTTAAACTGTTTTTTTAAAACTGTAATTTTTTTGAACAAGGATAGTAAAATTGTAAAATTCTGAAAACCATTTTTGAAAATAGTCTCGTAAATTTGGTTATCAATGCATGTGTAGAAATTGCTTGTTCATGCATTGTTTTGAAAATCCTGTGCAGGAATTTCCTGTACCCTACGTAATTTTGAAAATCCAGTTTTTTCTTAAAATCTGTTTTGAATTTGAAAAAGTTTTCTTATGAAAGTTGTAAACCTCGAAGAATCATACAACTTTAGTTCTTTACTCAAAACTTCGTTCTACCTTTAACCTATCCATTTTCCTTTTTGAAACCTCCTGGCCGTGCATAGTATCTGGGCCAACCAGGTTCGGGAATTTGTAAAAACGGAAGCCTTTGGAGTTTATTTTTCAAAATCTGCCCACAAAGCCCCCTAGTTTTTTCAATTTCCTACAACTTTGCAATTTTAACTATTTCCAAATTTGGTCTCTAAAAGCCTCAAAATTACGTTTCCAGATCACAGTCTCATTTGATCCGAAAGTTGACAGTTTTGTTTTTGATTGGTTTTTACGTAAAAATTCACATACCTTACCTCAAACGGTTGCAACCGTGAGCCTACATCAATTCATGCAGCCCATTACGTACATTCTTATCATCCATACACTTAATTATCTTACTTAAAACCCAAATAAGTAATCCTTACTTGTCTTACCAAATTAGGGTTTTAGGTTAGTTTTTAATCATTCATTTATCATACATCAACACCATCATCATCATTCATACAATGCTTTTTCTTAAGCATGTGGGGACATATCACAAACACAAGATAGGCATACAAAAATTTCACATTCTTTCTAAAGCATAAAATCAAATACATGCTTAAACTTATCAATCAAGACCATCTAAATCTAAATCAAGCACATAATAAGCACATAAAACTTTTGCATGAAAAATAAAAAGGGTGAGCTTATGCTCTTACAAACCCAAGCTTGAAATATATTTAAATTCTTAATCAAGACTTAATAGAATGTTTAGGGGATTAAAAGGATTACCTCTAGATCTTGAAGGGTGGATCTACACTTTAGATTGAGAAAATTTTCTTCCTCACTTCACTTACACATAACCGGCCACTTCTTTTTTTTTCTTCGGTTCCTAAGGGTGAGAGGGAGAGTTGAGGATGAACTAAAATTTTTCGGGTTCAACTAAATGGTTCACCACAACCCCAACATCACCTATTTATAGGTGAAAATTAATTAATTTTCTAGAATTATTTTTATTTATAAAATTACACATCTAACCCTAAAAATAAAATATTTGCTAAATGCCCCCTTGAGGTGGCCGGCCATGGTGGAGCCATTTTGCTCCTAATTGATGCATAATTATCCATTTAATTTTTAATTCCAAATATTACTTAATTATCTTTAATGAGGAGTCACCAAATAAGACCATGTTTGGTACTTTCCTTAATATGCAGTCTATTTTCTTAATAACTCAGATAGTGCTAATACTGTTTTTTAACTAATAACAGTATAGTTGTACTGAACTGCAATCCAGAATTTATTTGCACTTAACTGGACTGCGTGTAGGTTTTTCTTAGGACTTGAAGTCACTTAGTCCTTATTGCTCTAAATATTGTGCTTGATTTTTCTAAAGTGATCACGTAACTTATTCTCGCTTCTTCATTTGTAATAATGGTTTATCACAGTATAATTTTTATACTGCTTGTTATACTGTAGTACCATCTTAATCATACCTTAAATCATCTTGGTTAGTCGTTGACCGGAATAAAATCATAAATCCTTATTCTGCCTTTTTCATCAAAAGGCCTCATGCTCAGCTAAGCAAACTATTATTGAGTCTTATAATATTGTAAAACTAAGATATATCATGATAAAATCAGATCAGGTATTTCACATAAACATTCATATTCCTTAAAGAGGAAATCATGAATTAGTAAAAAGGGTGGCTATTACACATGTATCATGCAAAGTTTTACAAATCCAGTTTTATCTTTAAATCAGTTTAAAATTTAAAAAAGTTTTCTTACAGAAGTTGTATATCTCATCAAAACCTACAACTTTTGTTTCTTATCCAAAACTTATTTTTGCCTTTAACTTACCTATTTTTCCTTTTGAAAGTTTCGGCCGTATACAGTGCTTAGACCGACCAGTTTTGAAAACTCATAAAAAAATTAAAAAAAAAAAAGAGAGGCCTTTGGAGCCATGTTTTCAAAATCTGTCCTCATTACCCCCTAGGATTTTTAGTTTTCTACAACTTTACAGTTATAGCTTTTTCCAAATTCGGTCTTTATGGGGCTCAAAATTGGGTTTCCAGAAAATTGTCCCAATTATTTTTGAAATCCGACAGTTTGTATTTTGTGAATTCTTAGCTTAAAAATCCGCACACACTAACTCAAACGGTCAAAGCCGTGAGCCTACGTCAACATGCAGCGTGTTGGTTTCATTATTAAACTTCAACCATTCACTTATCTCATGTTCTTGAAAAACACAATATTGATAACTTACTTGTTTACCAACTTCTGTCTTTAGGTTAATTTCTTAACCAACATACCCATAATATTCACATCATCATCATCATTCATAAAATCTCCATATTTAAACATGTAAGAGCATAATCACAAACACATAGTGAGCACACATAACATGTGAGAGCATAAAATCAAACTTATGCTTAGAGCTAGCAACCAAGATAACCTAAGCATAGATCTAGCATAAACCAACCATAAATGACCATCATATAGGAAAATAAGAAACATGAGCTTATGCTCTTACATCCCATAACTTGAAATACATTTAAATCTCATAAACCAAAACTTAATCAAAATCTTAGTTAGAGGATTAAGATTATACCTCTAGAGCTTGGAAAGATTGCTTCTTGACCTTGGGATGAGAGAAATTTTGCTCTACACCCTCCACTAGCAACTAGCCACTCTTGGCTTTCTCTATCTCTCTGTAATGACTAGTTTTTTTTAGCATTACGATTTCTTTCTTTTAGAAATTTGTTTGTACCCTGAGGATATTTATGAAAGAGCCCGGTTAAGGGTTTTTATTATGTTTTGTGAGTTCTTATGACCTTATAAGACTCAAAAATGAATGCTTAGCCAAGCATGTGACCTCTTAAGTAACAAGGGGTAGAAAATGTTATGATTTTATGTTGGTCAAGAAAGTCAACTCTTGACCGAGAAAGTCAACTCTTGACCAAAGAAGTCAAACCTTGACAAGAAAGTCAATGGTCGGCCAGAAAGGTCAAAGATATGTCGGTATTGTTATGTAATTAACAGTATAGAAATTATACTGTGAAAAACCGTCTTTACGGGTAAGATAGTATGATTAAGATCCAAAACCACCATAGAAAAATCAAGCATATTATTTAGGATATCAAGGGCAAAAGGGCTTCAAGACATAAGAAAATTTTTATACAGTTCATTTTTACACAGATGAATTTTGGACTGTAGTTCAGTGTAATAGTACTGTGCATGAGTGAGCCAGTATTAAAAGATATCTGTGTTAGCTTAAAATTGGACTGTATATTAAAAAGAAAAGCCAAAAACAAGCCCTAAAGGTTTACATCATCTACCTTTTTAATTATGACATCATTATTGGATTAAGGAAATTTTGGAAAGAATTTTGGGGTGTTCTAGACCCATCCTGGCCGGCCAACTAAGGCTCTTTTTGAGCAATTTCTTGCTTCTGCAAGGACCTTTTAGCAATTTAAAGAAGTTCCACTTCACCTATAAATAGGTGAGCCATTGTTCAAAAAAAATTAGAAATCTTAGCCAAACTATGTCAAAATCTCTCCACAATTTCACTCTCTAAAAACCGAAATCAAGGAAAAGAAAAAAAATGTGAGTGAAGCAAGGTCCAAGTGACCGGTTTTGGTAAGGAACCAAGCTAAGTGGCCGGAAAATTTTGAAGCCCCTTTTGGCCAAGAGGGCCGGTTGTGGGAGAGGAAGGAGAGAGGAAGAGAAAATTCAAGATTTGGCCGGATTTTGAAGTTTGTGGTGGCCGGATTTTGGAGTAAGGTTGGTGGAAAAACTTTGGAACCAAACTAGCCAAGGAGGCCGGTTCTAGTTGGTGGAAAGGGAGGACCAAGGGTGCATCAAATCTAGCTCAACCTTGAAGGTTGATTGAGGTAAAATTCTTCTAGCACCCTAAGCTTCTCAATTCAAGTTTCAATTGAGAAATTTAAATGTATTTCAAGTGGGTTTGTATGAGCATAAGCTCAATTTAATTTTCTGCCCTAGATTAGATGTTTAGGTATTGTGCTTGATTTCTAGGGTTTGTGGTTGGTTTTGATGCTTGCATGAGCTTAGGGTTTTTATGCTTTATGTTGATGTAAATGTATGTCCCTAAGTTTGTTGGATGACAAAACTTGACGTTAGAAATACGCTGCCTGTTTGACCTTAGGCTCTCGGCTGCTGCCGATTGAGGTAGGGTGTGCGAATTAGGACGTAAAATCAACTTAAGTGAAGAAACTGTCAGTTCGGGTGGAAACTGGTCAGTTTTCTGGAAACCCGATTTTGAGGCCCTTAGAGGCCGAATTAGGAAAAACGTAAAACATGAAAGTTGTAGAAAAGAGTTGTTCCTAGGGGGAAATAAGGACAGTTTTGCAAAATAAGGCTCCAATGGCCTTGGTTTTTATGAAAATCCGAGCCTGACCGTGCCCAGGATTCATGCACGGCCAGGTGGGTTCAACAGGGAATATGAACACGTTAACGTCCGAACTGGGTTTTCCTCAAAACACAAAAGTTATAGGTCTTTTAAAAGCTAAAACTTTTGTGAAGTAAACTTTACAAATTCGGTTTGGATTTTTAAATCAAATTGGATTTTAAAAACTGTACAGGAAATAGGAAATTCCTGTACAGGATTTCTGGAAAACAGTGCAGGAAAAGGACATTTCTGCACAAACACAGATAAATTGACAATGTGAAACTGTTCCAAAGGCAGTTTCCAACAGTCAATAATTTTGACAAATCCTATTTTTAATTTACAAATTTTCAGAATTCTACAAAGGGTTTTTATACACAAAATATAAGATTTTTCCAAAAGAAAGCAAAAATGGATTTTTTTAAAACCAAAGTGAAGTTTTAATCCGATTAGGGTAAGTTTAAACCTTATGGGTTACTTAACGTAACCAAGTAAGATAACATGAGATTAAGTAAGGGGCATATAACTAAAGTTATGAATGGATGTTGGTTATATCATGTAACGCCCCGACTTACACCATCTACGTAGGGGGAATTACTACGTAGACGTAGGCCGTCACCTTACTTACTTACTTAACTTAATTCTTATTACTTTAAACTTACTGAAAATTTCAGAGTAAAATTTTTTCTTTAAAACTTTATTTTAAAATTCTTTTACTCTCCAACTTAAACTTGACTTAGTCTCATACTTCTTTTCATACATAAAACTTAACTTATCTTCATACATATTCATACGTACTCATCTGAGTACCAAGATCGTGGACCAGACCCGACCTAACGCGGATCGGTACAACACGAGGTAACTTACTTGCCATACATACATAACTTTGACATTCATACTTAAAACATACCATTTCTTCGAAACACACTTTACAAATGTATTTTACAAAAACCTATTTTCCAAAACCCGTGGTGGTGTCCATTCCACATTTCACAGTCCGCAGCACCAACTCTCCACAGTATTGCATCAAGTATTGCCAGTAGGTCGCTTACCTACAGCATAAACATGAACTATGAGCTTTCGCTCAGCAAGCACAACTATTTAATCCGCAAAACATTTCATGATGACTTAATGCATGCACCATTTATGCTTTCTTACTGTTTTCATAGGTTAGCATACTTTTGGACCCTTACATAACATAAATGTACGTACCGTGGTGCGCTGCCATGGAGTGGTTGGGGCACCAGCCCTGTCCAACTCAAACCATGAACCAAACCCGACCTAGCGCGGGTCGATACGACATATAGCATTCTGCTTATCAATATGTTGTTTTAAATCTTGTTCTTATCTTGTTTCATTCTTGAAACCTTATTTCATGATCATAATCAGTTTCTTAACTGAAACTGGGATTTCATATTTTACCGAATAACTTATCATTAGTGAGCATGCTTCGTGATGCCATAATATCAAACTATTCATCATATGAACTTACATACTATAAACATACATCATGTACTTCTTAACATGAACTTGGAAGCATACACGCCATACATTCATTATTTCTTGAATATATACATGCCATTCTTACTCTAAACATTCCATACATATTCTTAGTATTCATCATATCTTGAAAACATACATACATACATATCATAAACATTTCTTATACACATAACATCATGAACTTGATATCATACAGGCCATAGCATTTTATCATACTCATATCATCATAAACTTGAAAGCATACATCAAACAATTTCGTTTATGCTGTAGGCGGAGTCGTACTTACCTTTACTGCGCCTTGAATTAAAAATTCTTCACTCAAACAGGTCGTTTTCCTGTTTTCAAGAAAATCATAGGATAAGCATCATCCTATCATAACAACATATCGATTCTAGTTGCTAACTCAATTTAAACCATAAATCCCAAAATTCAACTCCTTTTTGAATTTTAGTAAAACCCTAAAGTTCTCAAAACCGGGTTTTAAACCAATTCATAGGGTTTGATCCTTTTCTTATAAATCTATTTAAAATTTGGAAAAGTTTTCTTCATGAAAGTTGTAGACCTTGAAGTCTCCTTCAACTTTAATTTTTAACTCAAAACCCAATTCGGTACTTATCCTGCTTGTTTCTTCCTTTGAAGATTTTTCGACCAAATTCATTACTCATAAATTGGTCTCGGGTTTTTGCAAAAACAAAGGTCTTAGAGGCCTTATTTTCAAAAACTGTCCATGTTAGCCTCTAGTATTTTCCCTTCTCTACAACTTTGTAGTTTTGACTTTTTCCAAATTCGGCCTCTAAAGGCCTCAAAATCTGGTTATTAGAAAAACCGTTCAGTTTTGATTCTTACTCATGCATACTTAAATCATTGTGCATAAAACTTAACAAACTAAGCTCATGCTCATACTCAATGATCTTATACTCAAATCCTAACTGAAACTTGAATAAAGAACTAGAGGATTCAAGTATTTACCTCAAGTTCCACATCCTTAAGCTAGAGTTTTGAAACCTTCCTCTAACTTTCAATACCAACCGAAAACTCTTTCTCTTGTTCTCTCCTCTCTCCTTTTTCTTTCCTTTCTTGTCTCAGCTCCTAAGGCAGAATTAGAGGGTTTGTGTTGCTTGTGTGTTTGTGTTGGCTAACCAAAATAATGAGAGAGCCTTCACCTATTTATAGATGAAGCACAAGTTTCTAAAATTGCCTACTAACCCCTAAAGATAAAACCATTGCTCCTTAGTCCTTGGAAGAAACCAATTTGGTCTTGTCTTCTTGAGTGGTGGCCGGCCATCCTTGCTCTAGATGGCCAAGTGAGCAAAGCTAGGGGTTGACTCATCAAGGCTAGAAGCATGAGGTGCCTCTCCCTTGTGATGGCCGGCCATGAGGTGTTGAACCAAGCTTGATCTAGCTAGCCAAGCAAGCAAGACTATGTGCTTACTCACCAAACCTAGAACATGATGTGTCAACTTTTGGTGAACCCTTATTTTCATAATTGCTTATTGGTCCTTAAGTTAAGAGCACAATATTTGCTCAAAAAACCCCAAAGGTGGCCGGCCATAGAGCCATGTAGCCAAGCTAGGGTGCTTACTCATGATAGCTAGGAACCATGAGGTGTCATCTCCCTAGAGTGGCCGGCCTTGGTAAGCTTTGGGCTTGCTCTTGCTTAGCCAACAAGTAAGCCTAGCAAGCTTACTAAGCTAGCCTATGGAGCATGAGGTGTCATGAGCTAGAAGAGTTCAAGAATTCCATCTCTTGTAATTTATCTATTGGTCCCTAAAACCAAAATATTTCCCCTTAGCCCCTATGTGTTGGCCGGCCTTCCTTGTCCCAATTTGCCAAGCAAGCTTAGCTAGATTGCTTGCTCATCAAAGCTACAAGCTTGATGTGGCATTCTCTTGAGTGGCCGGCCCTAGGGTGAGGTGTGCAAGCCTTGGCTTGCCAAGTGAGCAAGGCTAGGAAGGTTGTTCACCAAAGCTAGGCCATGAGGTGTTGTCTCCTTGTTATGGCCGGTCATGGGTGATGAGTTGTGCAAGCCTTGGCTTGCCAAAGGAGCAAGGCTAGGAGGGTGGCTCATCCAAGCTACAAGCATGAGGTGTCTCTCCCTCATGGTAGCCGGCCATAGTGTGCCAAATAGGACTAACTTTGCTAGTTGAACCATAACCCAAAATCAACCAAGCAAATCAAAGTGCTTAGTTACTAAACTTAGGGCATGATTTGTCAACTTTTAATGACACTTAAATTCTTCTAATTTGCATAATGCTCCTCAAAAACAAGATCCCTTGCTCATGAGGCCATGATGTGGCCGGTTCCCATGGTGATACATGGAACAATGTGATTGGTTCTAACTAGTCATTCAATTCAATCTTAACTTGTCTTCCTTGATTTCCAATCAAGCTAACCGAACTTGAAATGGATCAATTACTTAATTGAATTAAGAAACTGTACTTAAAAAGTCCTTAGTTCAAAAATTTACATATTTGCTGCTAAGTCCACAACTTTTCCCAAAATTGCACATTGGCCCCTAAAGGCAAAAATGTTTGCACTTTAGTCCCTGAAAATTGGCCGATTACAACTAAATTTCCAAATATCAAATTTCTTGCTTGATCATGCCTTATAAGACTTCTTAACTTTTAAAAGTTCAAAATCATGAACTTTTCTTAAATTTGCAAAATGACCACTAAACATAAAATATTTGCATTTTGGTCCCTGTAAGGTGACCAATCATGGCAATGACACTTGTCATCTGAGGTGTCATCCTTAAAGGCCTTGTTTGGCTTATTTCCTAAATGCAGTCCATTTTCATACTAACATGGATATTCATATACTGTTTTCAACTGATAACAGTATAATTTTACTGGACCAACGTCCAAAACTTATTTGAACTGCGTATAGGATTTTCTTAAAATTATAAACTATTAACATAGAGTCATAAATCACAACTTCCTCTTTTAACAAAAGAGTCTTAAATTAATATTATCGAATCTTTCAGCAAAAGATTCAACAATCATACTTAGAAAATATATCATACTTATCACATAAACAGACTTTGATTCTTAACGAAAGAAATCATAAGTTTACAAACAAGTTGGTTATTACAAAAGTCAACTTGGTCAAACTTTGATCGTAATAAAAATCATAAATTCCTATTTTTCCCTTTTCTCAAAAGGCCTCATGCGTGACTAAGCAAACTATTTTTGAGTCTCGTAGCTAATTCAACGAGAACTCAAACATATACTGATATTCAACTCAGATCATGAGCTTCATATCGACAAACATGGTTCAGTCTTAGATTTTCCTTGTCTCTAAGGAAATCATAGGTTCATCATAATTTCGGGTTATTACATATCACCAACATTTCTAACCCTTACTTTTATGATACGACAGAAGGTAGAATGCTATAAGTGTCCTGACGGGATCAAGCTTGATATCGGACACAACAATTAAGGTAAGTGCAACTCCGCCTACAGCATAGGCTTTGTTGTGAATACTTACCCAAGTATGTTTAATGTTATGATGTATGCTATAGGTTTAATGCTATGTGTTTAATGAATACTATATGCTATGTGTTATGATATGCTATGAGGTATGTCATGCTATGTGCTATGATATGCTATGAAGTATGAGCTATGATATATGTTATGAAATATGTTAGAATTATGTTATGATAAGATACAAGCTATGGTATGGTTAAGAAGTGATTATGATTTAATTGTGTGAAACATCACGAAGCATGTTCACCAATTAATAAGAATAAGAACAAGGTATGAGACGATGAAACTTATGATGGCAAGCGAGCTTGCCTGTGTCGTACCGACCCGCTTGTAGGTCGGGTTGGACTATGGTTTGAGTTGGAAATGAACTGGCCGCCCCAATCACTCCATAGTTACGCGCCCGGTACGGACACTTATGTTATGGGGCCCATAAGTAAGATAAGTAAGATAAGTTATGAAAGCATAAGAAAACATAATGAAGCATAAACGGTTCATACATAAGTTTGCTATGTTATGCTATGATTAAGTTATGTTATGATATGTTATGATGAATAAGTAAGTATGTTATGTTATGTTGTGTCGCGGTAGATAGTAGTTGTACTTGCTGAGCGAAAGCTCATTGTCTTACGTCTATGCTGTAGGTAAGCAACTTACGGGAAGTACATGATACAAGATGGTGGAGCGTGGCGGGGCGAACTGTGAAATGTGGGAAATTATGCCGCTACGCGTTTTGATATTATGTATTCATTTTATGTGTTTTCTTTTACGCCCAAATACTTTTATTTAGCAACGTTATTATATACTTACGTATTCGTGTGTGTGCGCACTATAAAAAAAAATTTCCGCTGTTTTCGTTAAGTAAGTAAGAATTATGAGAAAAGTTAAGTATGTATGTATGGTGACGGCCTGTGCTAGGCGGGTCGTTACACTCTCTCTCTCTTCTTCTTCTTTTTTTTTTTTTTTTTTTCTAAGGTTAGAGAGCAATAGTTGAGAAAGAACTAGAAGTTTGAGAAGCCAACTAAAGAGTGCAAGTTTCTACTACCTACCCTTATTTATAGGTGGAAAATTCATAATTTTTCACAATTATTTTTTTTTTCTTAAATTCTCCTTGAATTGCATATTGGTCCTTAAAGACAAAAATTTTTCCTTTCAAGTCCCCCCTAATTGCTGGCCGTGTGGAGTGTTAGAGCCAAAATATCCTTTCATACTTATCAACAATTACTTGGCCTCCAAGTAGGGCCATGTTTGGCATTCCTCATAATACGCAATCTATTTTCTTAATAATCCAGATAGTACCAATAATATTTTAACTATCAACAATATAATATTGCTAGACTGCAGTCCAGAATTTATCTGCACTTAATTGGACCGCGTATAAGTTTTTCTTAGGACTTGAAAATACTTAGTCCTCCTTGCTCCAAATATTATTCCTGATTATTCTAGAGTGATCCCAATCCTTATTCTCAATTCTACATCCGTAATGATGGTTGGTCACAATATAATTTCAATACTGCTTATTATACAACAGTACCGTCTTAATTATGTCGTAAATTATCCTGGTTATTCATCGGCCAGGACAAAACCATAAATCATGATTCTTCCTTTTTCACCATAAGGCCTAATACTTGAATTGATATACTATCATTGAGTCTCATAATACTTATAAGAACTTAAACATACTCTGATAATCAAATCAGATCATGAGATTCATATTGACATACATAGTATAGACTTAGATTTCTTTGTATCTAAGGAAATCACAAGTCCATCAAAAGTTGGGTTCTTACAATCCTACTCCAGCAGTCAACGCCGGTCGCCAGAAACTCTAGTAGAGTATAGTCATACTCTAGTAGAGCATACTCTACTAGAATATTTTAAGTTTTTAATATGGATGACCGGATGACTCTAGCTCTAGCCGCCGTAATACTCTAGAGTATAGTCTATACTGTAATAGAGTATAGTCCACATTGTAGTAGAGTATAATCCATACTCAGAGTATAGTTCATACTCTACAAGGATATTTTAAGTTTTCCATGCTCTAGTGCATACTCTATTAGAATATAGTACATATTCTAGTAACATATAGTACATATTAAACTAGAATATTTTAAGTTTTTAACATAGATGGTCGAATGTCTCCGGTTCCGGCCGCCAGAATACTCTAGGAGAGTTTAGTCCATATTCTAGTAGAGTATAGTCCATATTCTAATAGAGTATAATGCATACTCTATTAGAATATTTTAAGTTTTCCATAGTATAGTCCATATTTTAGTAAAGTATAATGCATACTCTATTAGAAAATTTTAAAATTTCAACATGGATGGCCGGATGTCTCCAGCTCCAGATGCCAGAATAATCTAATAAATTATAGTCCATATTCTGATAGAGTATAGTGCATACTCGATTAGAATATTTTAAATTTTTATCATGGATGACCGGTTGTCTCTTGTGCTGGTCACCGAAATATTGTAATAGAGTATAATCCACTATTACAATTTTCTATGGACATATTGTTTTATAGAAGTCATGTTAAGAATCAGACGCAACAAGGGATAATGCATATTTCAAAAGCAAATAAATAATTCTGTAGATTTATTCACTTAAAGTTACATAAATACAAAAATAAAATCATTGTATTTTCAACAAAGACAATACTCTTTTCAGAAGACTTGTTACCACCAACTTTAGCGTTATGTCTTTCTTCCAAGCAAATCGATATAGCACACATTAACATTTAAGAAAGTATTCTCAAGAGATATTGCTTCCCGCGTTGTTACTGAAGCAAAACAAAAAAAAAAAAACAAAAAAGTAAAAAAAAGTAAAAAAAGTATTTTTCACGTTTTCTCAACAGCCAAAGAGAAACAGAGTTAGATTGGTATCTTACATTAGGAGGTTGATATCACAAGTCAAGAGCCTCAATCTCCGCAACGAAGCGGTGAAAGATCGAGAGTCATGACGGTGATCTGCTAGAAATCACCAGATTATGCGACTAGATCAAATTCCACTAGGTTGTTAGGAGATCGACGGTTAAATCTCGCGAGGAGATCCACCGCCAAAACACACCACAACCGAGCATATCTCGAATGATTCGACACCTGATTCTCCTCGCCATTGTCTTCTTCTGGTTCCAATCGACACAACAATTTGCTATCAAGCTTTGGCACCAGATCGGGAATGATAGAGCTTGCCGGCGACATAAAGAGCCGTGAAGAAGAAACTCATATTGGGACCAAATCCGCTGCCAACGCATCAAACAAGCTTCACCGGTGTCATGCTTTTTTAAGAAAAGAGTTTTAGAGAGAGAAAGGTAGAGAGAGAAAGAATATCTAAGAATGAAAGATAGATTATCATTATTCTGAAAGTTGGTTACAGCTAAAAATAAATAATCTATACAAACCAATCATAGGTCTCCATGTATACAAGCTATAACAAACCTAACTAACACATAAGCAGTCTAAGTATTATTCCTAACAACCCCCCCCCCCCCCCCCCCTCGCCCTCTCAAACTAAGAGTGGATATATGTTCAACTCTTAGTTTGAATCTCATTTGAGCAAACTGAGAGGTAGAAATGGCCTTAGTAAAAATTTCCAACTTCTTCTGCAAAACCTTTTCTCTGACAAAGTAAATATCTAGTTCTATATGCTTTGTTTGAGCATGAAGAACTGGATTTCAAGCTACCATCACTGTGCTAATGTTGTCACACCATATAACTGGATTTTTGGCTTGAGGTACTTGAAGTTCTCCCAGTAAGGACTACAACCAACCAAGTTCTGCCACCAGATTAGCCAACGCTCAAAACTCAGCCTCTGTTGAGGACCTAGAGACTATGTGTTGCTTCTTTGAACACTAGGAATCGAGGTTAGGACCCAGATAAACACAATAGCCTGATGTTGACCTCCTGTCATCCAAATCTGAAGCCCAATCAGCATCACAGAATCCAACAAAACTCAGGCCTTGTGAATCAGCTTTCCTTAAATGAAGTCCATAATCCAAGGTTCCAGCTAAATACCTCATAATTCTTTTTACAGTTTTCTAGTGAACCTCTAAGGGATTATGCATATATTAGCATATCCTGTTGACACTATAAGCTATCGTTGGCAGTATGATGGTGACATACTGTAGTACACCAACAATGCTTCGATATAGTTGAGGGCTTTGCACTGGATCACTTCCATAAGATGTCAATCTTAACCCGTGTGTCATAGGTGCAAAGACTGGTTTGGCAAACTGCATCTTAGCTTTGGCTAGAAGATCTGTAATACTTTGTCTGAGACAAGTGCATACCAGATTCAGTGTGTCTAACCTGAATTCCAAGAAATTACTCGACCTCTCCAAGATCCTTGAGTGCAAATGTCCCATTTAGCTGGTTTACTAGATTCTGTACAACATGATTGTCACTCCCAGTCAACAAAATGTCATCCACATAGACCAATACAAACATGCTTGTCTGAGGAGTTATCTTAACGAATAGAGACTGATTGGAGTTGGCTGACATAAACCCAAGAGAAACCAGTGTACCATAGAGTTTCTCAAACCAAGCACGCGGTGCTTATTTGAGTCCATACAGTGACTTATGGAGTCTACACATGTTGTGTGGGTTGCTAGGGTCCTAAAAACTAGAGGGTTGCTCCATATAGACCTCTTCCATTAGGTCCCCATTAAGAAATGCATTATTGACATCAAGTTGTCTAACTGACCAACCTCTCCAGAGAGCAATAGTGAGCACAACTCTAATTGTTGTAGGCTTGACAACTGGACTGAATGTTTCATTGAAATCAAAACCAACCACTTGATGAAATCCCTTTGCTACTAACCGAGCCTTATACTTATTCACTGTACCATCAGGATTTTCCTTCACCTTGAAGACCCACTTACAGCCAATAGCTTTCCTGCCTAATGGGAGGACAACCAATGACCATGTACCATTTCTCAACAAGGCCAAAAACTTGTCCTCCATTGCATGTTTCCATTTCAGATCTTGCAATGCATCATTAATAGTTGCAGGCTCTTAGCTAGCCATGAACACTTTGGGTCTTCGAGTACCATCTTTACTTCTAGTAACCATGGTGTAAGTATTAGCAGAACCTGTCCTTGATTTGTCAACAGTCTGGGATATGTTAGTAACAATAGAAGTAGGTGCAGGTCTAACAACAGTTGTATCATCCATGTTTACATGATTAGAACTTGACACTGGTTCAGGATTAGATACAGGTTCGGAAATAGGAACAGACACAGGTTGTGGTGATATATTGGAAAGGTTTGGAGAAGGAACAAGACAAGGTTGAGGAAGTGATGAAATAGGAGACAAAGGAACAGTAGGTGGGGATCTTTGGCAGCTTGTTGAGCAAAGGGAAACGTGTACTCATCAAAGAGACATTTGTATCCCTTGTGATTCAAGCTATATTTCTAAAAAGGTGCAGGGAGAGGAGTGAAAATTGAGTTTATGATGACTATAAGGTCTAGAATTTGGAAAACACAAACATCCAAAGACCCTTAACTGAGAGTAAACTAGAGGAGTGTGGGAGAGCTTTCTAATGGGGACATACCTCGAAGACCAGGAGTAGGAAGCCTGTTATGCAGAAAAGCTGAAGCTCTGAATGCTTCATCCCAAAACTTTAAGGGCATAGAAGCTTTTGCAAGCAAAGTAAGACCATGCTCAACAATTGTCCTATGTTTTCTTTCTGCTAGGCCATTTTGTTCATGAGTATAAGGACAAGGAAGTCTCTGAACAATACCAAAGGACTATAACAAGTTAGTAAATGGCCTATATTCACCTCCCCAATCTGTTTGGACAGCAAGAATTTTAGAACCAAGTTTCAACTCAACAAGCTTTTTAAAATTTTCAAAGGTTTGAAGAGTTTCCGACTTTTGCCTAAGCATATAGATCCAAGTGAACCTGGTAGCAGCATCTACAAAATGAACATAATAATGATATCCATTTATAGAAACTGTAGGTGAAAGACCCCACAAGTCAGAGTTAATTAATTGCAGTGGCTTAGTATATTCTGTGTTAGAACTAGGAAAGGGGAGCTTGTGCAATTTTCCCAAACAACATGCTTGACACAAGGAAGGAACCATTTTATTAGAATAGGAAATGTCACATTTATCAAGAACAGCTTTTACAATTTTATCTGAAGGATGACCAAGTCTGTTATGCCACAGATCAAACAGTGTACAAGATTTATTTGATACATCAGTAGACACTAAACTAGGAGTACTGACAGAAGAAGCAAAAACAGTGGGTTCACTACAACAAAGTGGCTCTTTAATTGCAGTTAGCAATAGCGGTTTTAAAAAAGTGTGGGAATAGATGTACATATATAAGCTCATTGTTTGAGAACTGAAAAGTTGATTAGACTAATAAAATAAAATATTAGTGTTTATAAAAAGTAACACTGCCGTTTCAACTTTCTAAATATTAACACTATATTTTATATTTTTTTTTTGTTTTTTTTGTGAAAAGTCAAGTGCCTGCTAAAAAAAGGACGCAAAAAGCTTTGTAAAATTTTAAGAACACGCCAAAACTTCCCACTAAACCTTTTCAACTTTCCCTTTAATATATTATTCTTAACAACTTATTTCATTTATCTTCGCTCTCAAAACAAATCCCAAAGAGACAAAAAGCTAGTTAGAAAGAGTTTCTCAAAACCCATAAATCAGAACAATAGAAGTACTCTGCCTAACACAGAACAACACTATTTTTCTTTCTGCATTGCATGTATTGCTTCTAGGTAAGGTCATTACTGGTTTCTTAGAAAATGAAGTAAATTTTGTTTGAGTATTGTGCAACTTTGTAATGTTTGGATTCTCTGTTGTTTAATTTCTACTCAGAAATTTAAAGAATTTTGGCGTTTGAGGTAAGTTCCCCTTTTTTAACCTACTCAATTTGCAAATCAACTGTAAGCAATGGATTTCGTTGATGTATTATCATTTTTTGTGGATCTTCTAATTTGTCAACCATTTTTTATCTTATTTTATTAATGTTTTTACTTAATTATAAATGTAAGAAATAAAATGGAAAATGGAAGACCCAAACTTAACTTGAATAAAGATCGTAGGAAGTCTATATATAATCTTCAAAAAGTTTTTGCCGACAGAATAAAATAATTGACAATATTTTGTTAATTTTGAAGCCTCTGAGAGACCTTTCTTATGGTTAGTATTTAAGAGTTTATGAATAGAAAGAGAAATAGTGGAAAAGGATGATGATGAGATTTGTACGAGGACAAATACTTTATGATATATTACTTAGATTAGATTTCCTTTTAATCTTGTGGTTTGTCTTTTTCTTTTTACTTCAGAAAAATATTTAATAGTTTATATATATAGAGTATATTTCATAGTCTATAAATGATAATGAATCTTTTATGGTTTGTCCTTAAGTGGAATGAAAACGAAGAAACAATTCTATACAAGTCAAATTTATTGACTCCTACAATATTGTTTATTTTTTCTTTTTGTAACTCTGTTGTTATAGTTAATATTTTACATCTTTGTATGTTTCTTTGTTACTGAAATTGGGAAATCTTACATAGCACAAAAAAAAAAAAAAAAAAAAAAAAGGTAAAAGTAACTGGAAAAGTCCACTTTTTAGTGGGTGTTGTTGTATTTCTTTCTACAACGTTATAATATGAAAATAATCTATCGGTATCATATTCATAAAACAATTTATATTGAGTAGTAACCATTCGAATGATAAAATTATGAAGTTTTTATTACTTTTTTAATATACAGGTTTGATTAAGATGGCCGATCAAAAGAAGAGAAAGCTTTGTAAATTAGGAGGACAAGCAAAATCACACGAAGTAGACCCTGTAAATGCCCAAACGTTTACAGCTCCATTACAACTACAACGAATGCTTGAGAAAAAGAGGCGAGAACTTCTGTTGATGCTTGGACCGAAATGTGATTCTTTTTCATTTGAAGGTCACTCTGCACCTCATAAAAAGAATTAACTTCATAAGCTAGCAGCACCTGTTCAAAAAGATCCAGATTCACCTGCGAAAAAAACTAAAAAGCCCATTCGTAAGATGATTGTGAGAGAGGAATCTCCTGAAGTTGAACCTTTTCCAACACTAGCACAAGTTTCAAAAAAGACACAAGAAACACATCCACTCCGAGATTCCCCTGCCACCCCTACCAAGAGAGCTCTCCATAAGAATTCAACAACAAAGGAAAGTCCTGAAGCTAACCTTCCACTAAATCAGACTAACCAACCACCATGGAATAACTTGGATGAAAGCACCCAGGTTATTGAAGATCGAAGTGTTAATGTCTCTATGGAAGATCCTAAAGAATTTAAACAAAAGCGAGGTCCAATGAAAATGAAAAGCCTTTGCATGGATGCTAATGGTCGCGTTGAGATAAGGTTCAATTCCAAAGGTCAACCCATCGGTGCTGGATCTGTTAGTTTGTCTTCATTTTTAGGGCCAGTCGTTAGAGAAATTGTACCTGTAACAATTGTTGATTGGAGGAGGGTAACTAAAGTGATGAAAGAAGTTTTGTGGAAATCTGTCCAGGTTTAACTTCATTTATACAAGTCTTTATGTTATTACTGATTTGATATAGGGATACTAAGAAATCCCTTTTCTTCCATTTTTACTTGCAGGCAAGATTCAAAGTAGACAAACCATGGCAACAAGATTACATATTTAAGCAGATGGGTGAACTTTGGAGAGCTTCAAAACTACAAAACTACGAGATGCACCAAATAATGAAGAAAGACTCAAGCTGAAGCCAAAAAATATTAAATCCAATGTTGAGTGGAAAGCTTTTGTATGTGAGAAAACAAGTGTAGAATTCACGGTAACATCGATGGCTTGTTAACTAATTTGATTGGTTTACTATTCAAAATATCTAAAGTATATAAACTTTAATGCAGGTTAAGAGTGATGTATTCAAAAGATTAAAAAAGAAACAAATACCACACACTAGCAGCCGCAAGGGATATCCTCAACTTATTGATGACATGGTACATTGATGCTTACAATAGTTTTGCTTATTTCAATCATATCTGTTTTTTATTTTATTTTATTTTATTTTAATTATAATCTATTTCTTTTTCAGAGCAAAGAAAATGCAGGCAAGGCAGTCATATCTAGAGTTGATGCTTGGAGTAGGGCTCACAAGAAAAAGAATGGTGAACCTGTAAATGCGTTAGCTGCTGAAGTTATTGTAAGACAATTCCAATAAATTCTTTATCTTTCTTATATATAACTAGCTATATGCTATTCAGTTTTGATAGTTTTCTGTCATGGTACTATGAAATTTGAATCTTTTAGGAAAAGTTGGAAGAAGTTGATATATGCTAGTTTAACTCTATTTTTGTAAAGAATGCATGTATTTTGGAAACCTCCCTGGTTTAATGTTTTGATATATGTTGGTTCAAAGACTTGTGATCAGGAAACAATATATGAGACTAGGTACTCATTCTAGCACTTCTGAACTCATGAGAAGATATCATGTCAAATACTTTTGAAGTACTATGGATTGTGAAATTATTGCTCGAATCCACTGTATTACTTATTCCAATAATTCGAAAAGTTTCAAGTGGATCGAAATTCTAGTATAATTATTAATTAATTATCAAACATATTCCAATAAGGAAAGAAAAATACTTATAGTTTGCCTGCAAATTTGAACCAGATAAAAATAAATATGTAGTGTTTTAAAAATTCTTTTATATTAATATTAAATAAATAAAGGCCTTTTCATTACACAACTAAAATGCTTTTAAAAACCTAGAATAGCATCAAACAAATGCTATTAAACAATTTATTATAGCGATTTAATAGCATCAAAAAAACACTATGACATGTGCAGACCTTTTATAGCATGGCCTGCTATAGCGTTTACGTATCCGCTATAATTTTTAACCATAGCGTTTTTCTCCTGTTATAGATGACAGTTTTTGTAGTAGTGGTTTGTGCTCCTGTGAAGTTGATGATGACGGAGAAGTGAAACCAGGATGGAGAGCAATCTGAGTGTTATCAAACACATAGAGCCTATCCTTAAGCTTCCCCATCAGCAATATAGTACGAGTGGCCTGATCCTTAACAAAAAAGACAGTGGAATGAAATTCAAAATACACATTGTTATCATGAGCAAACTTAGAGACACTAAAAAGATTTTTTGTGATTTTGGGAACATGAAGTAATTGTTTTAATAGTAGACATCTAGAAGACTCTAAAGGTGAGGTAAACATGGATTGACCAACATGAGTGATAGTTAGACCTTTACCATCACCAATATAGAGTTGCTCTGGTCCATTATACCCAGTCTTTGACATCAGATTTGAGGCTTCAGAAGTAACATGATTGGTAGCACCTGAATCAGGATACCTATTGTTGTCATAGCCTATTTCAGGAGTAGCAAGCATGGCAGTGAGTTGAGGATCCTCCGATGTGAGAAGATTCACCAAAGAAAGCAACATTGCCTTGAGCTCGACCAGAGAATTGCCTTGGTCCCTTATAAGAGGGATCAAATCTGTAGTAACACTGCAGTACCTCATGACCCACTTCGTTACACAGCTGACAAACCACCTTATTAACTCCAGAATTGGCAGGATTCCAATTACCACCCGAATTCCAACCATTGTTCCAATTTCCACGACCACCTATAAACCTGCCACCACTACTAAAACGTCCTCTGCCACTAGGAGGACCCCCACGACTATTAGGGAAAAAGGTACCATTGTAAGAAGAATGAAAACCAGGAGATCCACGACCAGAATAAGGATAATATTGTTTCTTGTTTTGGGCATAATTTGCAGTAGCCACATTAGCCAAAGTCGAATCAAGTGCTTGGCATTCTTATCAAGCTTGACTTCATAGGCAAGAAGAAAAGCCTCAACATCTTCAATAGAGCAATCTATTCCTGAACTAATAGCTAATTCAACACAATCATATTCCGATGGTAAACCCTCAAAAATTGCATCAATTTTATCCTTTACAGTCATACTATGACCTACTAACCCTCGGATCTTGAGTAGACACTCATTGATCGTTAAAGACCTCTTTTTGGTAGATTGGAGTTGAGTTTTAAATTGTGTTACCTTGGCTCTTATCTGGCTAGCAAAATACACTTCAACCATTCTCCAGATCTGTACAGAAGATTCACAGTTCACCATTCGAGAGACAATCCCCTCAGTCATGGGGACATAAGCCATGACATGATTAATTGATCATGTTGTTCCCAATCCAAGAACTCAGGAGTAGCACGTCCAAGAATCTCATCTTCAGCATAAAGAAATTTCACTAGTGGAGGAATCGAACCAAATAAGAAATGCTGGCGACGATAACCTTTGACCAAGGAAAGAACCTGTTTTCGCCAAATCAGAAAATTGTTCTGATCTAGCTTTGACGCAATCAGATGAGAAAACAAAATGGGAAGAAATCTCTATGAGCTTGCCTCCATCGCCATTGTTGTTGACCTTGAAGAACCTTCATCTCGAACTCCGTTCTCCGTTGCCGAAAATTGCTGCATCGCCGGAAGTTGCTCTGTTACCATATTAAGAAAAGAGTTTTAGAGAGAGAAAGGTAGAGAGAGAAAGAATATCTGAGAATGAAAGATAGATTCTCATTATTCTGAAAGTTGGTTACAGCTAAGAATAAATAATCTATACAAACCAATCATAGGTCTCCACGTATACAAGCTATAACAAACGTAACTAACACATAAGCAGTCTAAGTATTCTTCCTAACACACTTGAACTCCGACGTGATCTCGGCAAAGATTTGCCGGATCTATGATTAAGCGTGGGAGGGGGAGAGAGAGAGAGAGAGAGAAAATAAAAGAGGAGAGAGAAACAAATTGAGACAAAAACTTGATAAAAACAAAAACCTACACATAATCAAGGGTAAAAAAGACAATTACAATTTCATCAGTTTAAAATCATCAAAATAAATAAAATAAAAATTAAATTTGTGTCATATTAATTAAAAGGGAAGAATTTGTGTCATGAATGAAAAAAAGGTAGTTTGTTTGGTAATTTTCTCTTTTATTTTTTTGGGTATTGTTTGTCATTCAAATGGCTCTACAAGTCCAGTTGCCAGCCCACTACTTGATCACTTAGCGACATGAGGCCCGTTTTGATCAAACAAAAAACAAAAACTAAAGAAGTAAGAGAAAATTGGGGAAACAATGGCTAAAAAATAGATATGTTTGTGGTTACAAATATAACTAGCAGTAATTTCACATATTAAAGTTTAAAACTTTCATCTACAAATTAAAAAAAAAAGATATATTAATATTTTTAATCCTTTCTTTATATTTTTTTGGATTTTTATCCTTATATTTATCTAATTAAAGCACAATCATACAAACACGTTTTTTAAGGGGAAAAAAATCGGGATAAGTAACAACTTTATATATCATTAGCTCCATATTATTGTATAGCAATCTAATTGTTTTTTTGTAGATTTTTGTTATATTGATCAAGTAGATTTATACATTAAAATTTAAACTTTCAAAATATATGACAGAATTTTTAAAAGTGAGGTTTTTTTTTTTTTTTTTTTTTTCAGATTTTCTAACAAAAATGGAGATTGATTTTTTTTTTTTTTTTTTGGCCATATTTTTCTAAAATTTTGTGTTCGATAATTTTATGACTACTAGTTGTTGCAAGTATAGTATAGCGGTAATACCACACTTGATTCTATCATAAGGTGTAGAGTTTGAATTTACCTATCCCTAAGTTCAAAAAAATTGTACGACAAGTGAATGTTTACTAAATAATTTTTAATTTTTAAAAAAGTGAATTAAGTTCCTGATTTTAAATTTTGATGTTTTATTTTTGTGTTCGAGAATCAAATTAAGTAGGCATGTGGGAGAATGAATATTCAATTATATAAAATGATGTCTTATTTAATAATCAAAACGATGCATCTTCAAGAGAAAATATAAAACGATGTCACTTTAATAAGTAAACCGGACCTGCGAAAGAATGAAGTTTTGTAAGATTCAGACTAACGAGATACAAGAAGACAGTCAAACTGAAATAAAGATGATGGTTTAGAGTGAGAAAGTTGAGGTGACACTAAGATCATCTGAAGCCTATAAATAGGGATCAAGTCCTTATTTGTGGGATACTTTTTCTTTCGAAGGGTTCTAGGAGATAATTTTAGAGAGAGAAACTCTATGAATTCTTAAAGAGAGAAAAAACTTTGTAATCACATTTGAAATTTATTCAGCAATAAAAAATTTCATTTGAGAATTCCTTTCTTAGAGCAAATTTTAGAATTTATTGTTCAGGATTCGTAGCGAAGAAAATCATTCCAACAATTGGCGCCGTCAGTGGGAAATCATGACAGAAAAGCCAAGAGAAGAAGAAAGAACAAGAGAATTCGATAGCGAAAGTCAGAATTCCAATATCATATCAAATCGCAAGATTGGGAGAGGGAAGCCAAACCGCAGATGGAAGACAACATATGAAGCAGCGACAAAAACATACAATCTCCAGATATGATGCTAATCATCCAAAACATGATGTTGAAGTAGTAGCAGATGGAGGAGAAATGTCAAGAAATGGCAGAAAGACAAGCAGAGTCAGAAAACCTCCTAGCTGAGTCAAAGAAAGAAAACAAATAGCTTAAGGAGAAGGGAAAAGCTCGAGAGGAAGAAGTCCAGATGAACTCAAAGGTTGATTCGGAAGAAATCAACGTAAGAACAGTAACTACAAATGGAAAAGAGAAAAGAAAAATAAAAGAAAGACGAGAAATGGAAGAAGGTGAAAATAATGAGAAAGTGGAAAGCTCACAGTACACTTTCATGAAAAATTAGAGCTCAGAAGAGGACATTGAAAGATTGTGTTGACGTGTAGATAAGGGAAATAAAGAACATGTCACCGGCAGACCTCGTGTAACACCTAGGTTTTCAGACTGACCTAGAATTTATTAGTACATGTGTGCTCATATATTGCATTAATTATTTCACTAGTACATAATGTGAATACCACGACGGTTTTTAACCGTCGTGATAACATTTTCACGACGGTTTTCTAACCGTCGTGGAATCCAGGGTCATGTAATCTTTTCAGATTCCACGATGATTTTTTATCCATCGTGGAATAGGCAAAAAATAGGGCCTAAATGTGGACATTTAAGAACATACCACGACGGTTCTACGCAAAAAACCGTCGTGGTAGGGTCCGTCGAGAAAAAAAATTTGAATTCATTTCATTTCCCACGAGTGGCAAATCCGGAAAATTTAACTCACAAAATCAACATTTTTTTGAAAAATTCTCAAATCCGTGTCTTACCCAATCAATTTTAAAGCAATCTAAAGCACAATGACAATCAACAATCACCGAAAGGACGGATTTTGGACAATTTTCTACGGAAAATTCCCAAATCAACAATAAACCAAATCAACATTTTGGAAGGAACATTGTGGATTTTTGACATTTTGGATGGAAATTTCACAATCGACAACCACAATCAACAAAATCAACATTTTGGACGGAAAATTCCCAAATCCGTGCCTTACCAAAGCAAGATACATTTCAACTTACCGGATTGTCGAGTGTGGGTATAGGCAAAGTGGTAGAGAATGTAGGGGACGGAGGAATGGCGGCGAGAGGGAGAGGGAAAAAGGTTCGGAGTTAGAGAGAGGGGGAGGAATGACAGCTAGAAAGAGAGGGAAAAAGGTTCGGAGTTAGAGAGAGAGAGAGGAATGACGGCGAGAATGTAGAGATGGAGCGGAGAGCGATAAATGGAGGGAGGAAATGGGCGGCTTTGGGTTTGGAGTTAGAGTTTGTATTAGAGAGTGAAAAAGGCTAGGAATGTAATGGGGTGGGAAAGAGGGTATTTTTTTGGGTTTTAATATACGCTCCAAAAAGTTGAACAATTTCAAAAAATTTCAAAATTCCCGCATTCATACCTACCACGACGATTTTTGGAAAAAACCGTCGTAATAGGGTGAAAATTCAAAATAAAAAAAAATTGACCTACTACGACGGTTTTTTTCCCAAAAACCATCGTGGTAAGTCAACAAAAAAATTTTTGATAAAAAAAAATTGGAAAAATTCCCTCCTTCGTACCTACCACGACGGTTTTTTAGAAACCGTCGTGGAAGGCCGGGACTTCTACGACGGTTTTTGAAAACCGTCGTGAAAGACCCGGACTTCCATGACGGTTTTCGAAAACCGTGTTCCGCCTCGTGTTTTTGGCTAACTTTTCACGATTGTTTTTTAAAAACGGTCGTAGAAGCTTCGTCGTGGAATCCACATTTTATAGTAGTGTTTTATGCATTTATGTTTATGCCCTAACATGTATTTCTATGCAGTGAAATGTCCTACGTATGACTCGACGACGTACCCTAAATAATGTCAAAGAAATATATTATAATTGAGAATTTTAACGATTTAACTAATTGATTTTTTGTGCATGATAGTATTTTAATTTCTCATACACATTATAATTAATTACTATATTGTTAGACCATTTTTATTATTATTATTAATTATTTTTTTGTGATACTTTCCTTATGTACAAAGGTATATAAGGTATAACTACATAAATAATTGACTTTTGTGTCTATATGTATTTCCTTTAGTTTTGGGATTTCATTGTAATCATCATGCTATTCCAATGTTTATATATATATATTGTATTGATTTCTAGTAAAATGTATTTTACAGTTATGGTAAGTTTTCTGTCCGGATGCATTTTATTAATATCGTAAATAGATACTTGTATTATGTGTGTGTGTGTCTATATATATATATGTCTATATGTATCTCTATAAGGTTTAAACCAAATTTCAGCTTTTGCATTTAAAAATTTTTTATGAATTGATTACGAGTTTTCAATTTACACTTTTAAATTTTAAACCACCCTTTCCAATTTGGAGTTATTGTCATTAAATAGTCAATATTGTATTTTATTTAACATTCACAATTTCCCTAATCATTTAGAAAACTACTCATTTAATTATTTATTCTTTTCGTGTCGTTTAGCTGACCTCCCATCAGAGAACTCCTTTTCACTTTCCTCATAATTCTTATTCACCAAAGTTCCTTAGGTCCCCAAATTCATAAGTCTATTCATCGCCTATAGCAAAAGGTAATTGTGTTTTTCTTAGTTTCTATTTTATATATATATATATATATATATTTTTTTTTTTTTTACGGAGCTGATAACTATATACAATATTTGAAGTTTTTATACACCCCCTTTATTTTCAATCTTCTTTCATGCTACATGATTAATATATGTGGAGATATGTATGCGTGTTTATATATGTATGCATGTATTGGTTTATTTCTTGATTCACGATATACATATGTTATGTATTTTATTTGTGCTCATAAACTGTAACATCCGAATTTTATAAAACATATTAGGATTGATTTTCACGTTCTTCTTTTTGGAATGATTGAATTTATCTGTTTAGACTATCATTTAAAATTTTCGGACTTATATGAGTTAAATATGAATTATTATAGATTTTATACTAGGCTTGGTTCAAATCTATTAAAATCGGTGGCAAAATATTTCACATTTTATTGATCAATATTTTATGACTCTTTTGAACGTGATATTTATGACACATTTACATACATGTTTTCTATGATCTTTAATTTTTTTAAGAATTTATATTGCTTTCTTGAATTGATATGAATTTTGAAATCATGTTAGGTGACTGTGATTTTGTGTTGGACTATGTCATATCCGAGTTTTCCAAAATAGTAAATAAATAGTTTTTATTTGTTCTATAGTCTAATAAATTTTCACTGGTTGATATACATGTCTAATATGTCCATATAAATTTTGGGTTCCTAATGTAGTATGAATGTTGATATACAAATCCGTCTTCCTTTATTGTCTGAATTTTTGAGGACCTGGACATATTTGTTTAGTGAGTTTTATAATTCCTAATTCCTAAAGCCCATCTTAAAAGTGTTATTTAGTTCTATAAAAATATATGGTGATGGATCATGTGTTATTCTTGACTAGTAGAAATTTGGGCTTCGTTTGATGCTCCTATAATACAGTAAAAATATTGGTATCGCTTGCTGCCTGATTAAATTATTTTCTCAGTTTCCTCTTTTAAAAGATTTCTTATGTGAAAATCTAAGTTTATAGATGTAAAAGTGTTTTATTCATATTTTCTACTTTTTCACCATGGTTACCTATTTAATATTGTATTTTTACTTATGGTTTCGTTTAAAGTATATCACTGTTAAAAAAAAAAAAAAAAAAAAAAAAAAAACATATTCGGTTTATATTTTTTGGTGCATGAGAGTATTCTTGTTTTTCTAAATATGCACTCATAATAAACGAGCTATTAGAATTTAAGGGCACATAAGTCGTGAGCACTTGGGAGGACATTATCACTTGCTATAATATTACTTTTGCTTGGAATTCAAGTAAGTAAACATACTTGATATTACTTTCTATGATTAAATGTTTTTATGAGATTATATGATTATTTGAGATGTCTAAAGTTGTATTCCAAGTTTATGAAAAAATATGCTTTAAAAAGAAATGAGTGTCTATTTATACTGGAGGGTTGGGGACTGACGAACCCATCACGAATGAATGAAATGACTGATAAAGGGTGATAAATACCTGAGATTGAAATAACAAGATGAAAAGGTCATAAAAACTGAAGACGATGTACGGTTAATACTTAAGGTTCACGACAAAAAATGGTGGCCTTCTCGTCACTGCCTAGTAGACGATCACTCAACCAACGAGGAAGGTAGGGATGAGAAAAGCTAGACTTCCTCGTCGATTGAAAAGCAACCGACGAGGAAGATTTTTTTTTTTTTTTTTGTTTTTTTTTTTGTTTTTTGTTTTTTTTTTTTTTTTTTTGAATAATTATCATATACAAAATAGCACCTAACAATATATTATACATTAATATAACCAAACCACAAATATTGTAATATGCACATAAAAATGAAAAAAACTATCTTCTAAAAAAATAATAATTGTTAAGTTAATTGTTCAACTAATAAATTGCATCAATTCTCCGGCCCATTTGTCCCGAACCACGTCCAAATCTTGAATTGTGTAGCTCGTTTTTTCCGCAATCTACAAGCAAACAAATTAAAGGTAGACTACAACGCCAATCAAATACCCTAACTTTATCTCACATATTAGTGTCAAATTGTAACATATTTAGTGAAACTCCATAAAGCAAATGGAATTCTATTTGGGCTCATTATCAAAATAACTACAAATGAAATGCGTTTCTAATTACCTTCTTAAAAAGCTCAAGAACAGTGCGTGATTTAATATGTACTTTAATGTATAGTATCCGCATACCATGCGCATTCCAGTTGTCAAGCCCTTTGGTTCACCCCAGAAATGGGCCAGAATTATTCTTCCCAGCAAAAAATAAATTAAAAAAAAAAGCTATTCCTTTAGCAAAAAATGAGATGATAAGCAACTAATTCCCACAAATATTTATCTTCAAAGAAGAAAACAATAATGGCTTGACATTGATTGAAGGCCACATAACTCGAACAGTAATCCGAAAGACATTTTATCAGAAAGATAAAAAGAGAAACAAAAGATGATCAAGTTGTAAGAAAGTACCACAAGGTATCCAAAAGCAAGTCCAGTCACACCACGATCAAATGTGGATATTTCGCTATGATATCCGACGGAGACAAATAATGCATGCCGATGGAGACATATAATCCATGCATGCATAACAGGGAATCAGCAAACAAAGCACTAATAAAAGTAAAAAATTCAAGAAGGAAATAAAATGTATGAGATTTGAGATTTACCATGTAAGCACTCCGCCTAGAAGTACGACAAAAGGATAAAGCTGACAGAGAGCCAAATTATGTCAGTTTAGCATAAAAAAAAGTTAGGAGACAGAAAAAAACAATTATAAAATTACCATTGCCAGTGCCAACGGCATGCTTCCTTTTCTTGCCTGAACAACCTTATACACCTTGTACACACTGCATTGAAGAAAGAGAAATATAAGTTCTGGTTTGAACTTCGACAATCCACAACTAGAAACTCGCAAAACTCTAGATGCATCCAGGACACTAACATAGCTAAAGTCAAAAAACGGTTGAGAAAGGGGGGATATTGCAATAGGTCATTTCTGTCATGTTCTAAATTGATCTTGACGCTGGCACTCACGGAACAGACTAGCCATTAAGAATTGTTTACTACACCCCACTAAATATAGGGACCGAAAATTGAAAACAACGAAGACGTTGATAGCAGTATAACATTATAGTTTCAATTCTGTTTCAGCAAATGAAAATCCGGGCTATGTAGACTCAGAACAAGTAAAAATAAAAATTCCAGAGTAGATTTCTCCTTCTCTATTATTCCCCTCAGTGGCAAGCAACAAGCTACAGGTTCAAAGTCACCAGCTAAGAAAACGAGGCTCGGCTATATTGAGTGAAAAATGCAATAATCCATTATCATGCATTCCAAACAAAAGTAAAGTAAACGCTACAAGTAACAAAAATGTCTCGAAGTTCACCAGTACAAGATATCAAGAAATACATACTTGAATGCGACCGTCGGTATAACAGCAAATACTATCATTAAAAACAACACGACTCTGTGTGTACGGATTTCTGAGGTACAGAAAAAACGAGCATGTCATAATAAAGAGAAAAGCAAGAGAAGTGTAACCAATAAAAGTAACTATTTGAGGCACAAAATTCCTTATGGTTTATTTCTGGAAAATGTTTGTGCCATCAACATAAAGATGGTCGTGCCAATGAAGAAGGGGACCCAACTTAAGAAGGGCACAGACTTCCCAAATTGTTGAGCCCACCACTCAGCACCTGCAAGAGATGTGGACAGTGCAACTATGCGAATCATGTTCTCAATCTGACTAGCCATATATCTCATTCTAGAAACTATAACCTCCAAGACTGGACCAGCTTGACCCCCAATCAAGTGTAGTTCATCTACAATAAAGAGACTAACTTGCTGGACATGTTTCCGCTGTTTCCAGTGGCGAGATAAGGCATCCCATTTCTCTGGGGTGCTGATGATAATTTGACCTTTCACGAGCAATTTCAAGTCTGTTGCCGTCTCCCCAGTTAATTGAACGATGTGCATCTTCAGATGCTCTTCGAATTTCTTCTCCCAATCATGACAACGTTCCATAGCAAGAGGTTCAATAGGTGCAATATAAACCACTAGCATACCATCAGCCCCTTTTTGGTGATTCCCTCAATATGGAAAATTCTGCACAAATGGTCTTCCCGCTTCTTGTCAGTGCAGCAACTAAGACATTGTCATCTGAATTGTACAGAACGGTGAAAACCTGGGTCTGGACAGCATTAAAGTGTTTAAATTCCTTGTAAAGATCCTCATATGACGAATTTCTCAAAGCAGAAACTGGCAACGGCTGCAAATCCAACAACTCTGTAGGGGGAGGATACTTTCCTGGTGAGATAAGGTGTCTGAAAGAAACAGGCAAAACAGTTTGTATGTCAACTCCAACCAATGTTGTTTTTACTATTTGTATGTCTTCCGCACTTGCTCTTTTTTGAGCTTCACATTTGTCTGTAGAAAAATAGCTTCTTATGTCAATTGAACAAAATAAATATAAATGAAGAAATCTCTGAAGAAGAATATGAATTTCTGTATTCATTCACATTATTTTAACTACAAAGTACACACATATATATATATATACACAGATGCCCTAGCTGTACACTCCTAAAAACAAGGAGAGGAAACGGAAACCTCATAAAGAGGAAAGTCTTCCTCTAAAATAGGAAACAATAAAGTAGAAAAGATTATACAGAAATAACTACTTTCCTAAAAAGGTTGAGGAATGTATTTCAACACTCCCCCTCAAGTTGGATTGTATATGTTGAACATTCCCAACTTGCTACTTAGTTCCTCAGATTGAGGAGAAGGTTGCCATACTACTACAGGATCAGGATTCAGACTGCCATTGTCTAAAGGTTCAACAAAGTTCCAAATCTGATGTTCTCTCACACTCTCCCCCTGAAGATCGGATTTGGGATAAAAGGATTGATGTTCAAAGAATGTTACATCAACAGAATTGTATATCTTCCTTGTGACTGGTGAGTAGCATTTATATCCTTTCTGATGAGAAGAATACCCTAGGAAGATACATTTTATGGATTTAGGATCTAATTTGCAACGGTGTTGGGCATGAATGTGAACAAAAACAGAACACCCAAATATCTTGTTAGGTAATGAGGAAATGACTTTAGTAGTTAGGAATATCTGTTTGAGGACTTGGCAAGGTGTTTGGAATTTTAAGATCCTAGAAGGCATTCTGTTGATGAGATATGTGGCCGTAAGGATAGCTTCCCCCCCAAAAGTGTTTTGGTACATGAGTGGAGAACATAAGTGAACGTGCAACCTCTAGCAAGTGTCTATCTTTCCTTCTGCGATCCTGTTTTGTTGGGGTGTCTCAACACAAGAGCTTAGGTGAATAATACCCTCTTTCAGTAGGTAGGTGCCTAGGATAGATTTGAAGTAATCTTTAGCATTGTAAATTTTGAGGACCCGGATTTTTGTCTGAAATTGGGTTGTATATGGAAATTTTGGAAGATTTCACTAACCTCAGATTTTTCTTTCATCAAGAAGATCCAAGTAAGTCTAGTGTGATCATCTACAAAAGATACAAACCACCTAGCTCCTGTTATATTCTTTACCCTAGACGGACCCCAAACATCACTATGGATCATGGCAAATGGATGAGATGGTGTGTATGACAACCTGGGAAAGGAAGTTCGAGTGTGTTTGGCAAGTTGACAGATTTCACAACTAAAAGATTTTGAACTTTTATTATTGAATAAGGAAGGAAATAATTTTTCAAGATACAAGAAATTCGGATGACCAAGGCGATAGTGCCATAACATTATTTCACTATCTTTATTGAAATTTGAACTAGACTGACTCTGAAAAGAAATACAACTTGCATTTTGGACTTGTCCTGTTGGAAGAGTTGCACCTTGGAGAAGATAGAATCCTGAGTCCTCTTTAGCACTGCCAACCATCTTCCCCGAATCCAATACCTGAAATTCACACAAGTTGTGACAAATTTAGCAACACAATTATGGTCTCGGGTCAATTTACTTATTGACAGCAAATTGCAATCCAAATTAGGGACATGAAGCACAAAATTTAGCATGAGGTCCTTTGTAACCCAAACTGAGCCAATGCCTGCCACTTTAGACAAAGATCCACTGCTATACGAACGATTGAGTTCTTATCAGATGGCCTATACTAAGAAAAAATGTTAGCATCTCCTGACATATGATTCGATGCTCCAGAGTCAATAATCCACGGCTTTGTCTGTCTTCCATTTACTATTAGGGCATTTGAGTGTGTACCTATATGGGCTAGCATACTCGTTCCTGTGGTGGAACCGGTTTTGGAAAAGAGCTCTTGCAGGATCTTGAGTTGTTCCTTAGAAAATGGGCTGGTTTCGGTAGTGGTGTGGTGATCATCTGAAGTTGTTGCAGAATTAGCCTGTCCTTTCTCATGGCTGGAATGAGATGGCTTCCAGTTAGGTGGTTTGCCATGAATTTTCCAACATGTCTCCCTTAGATGTCCCGGTTTTCTGCAGTGATCGCACCATGGTCGTCCTCGTCTCTGTCGAGTATTGGAATCATGGTTGCTGTTCACGGGTACACCACGCACAGCAAAGGCAGTACCATCTCCAGTTTCGCGAGTGATTTGACTATCATTCACTCCTCGAATCGTGAGGGTAGAACCTTCAGTGCTTATATCGCCAGTTAAATTAGATCCCATCATTAGCTTTTTCCTGCTTTCCTCACGTCAGACTTCCAAGAAGGCTTCACGAACCGATGGAAGAGGTTTCGTTCCCATTACTCTTCCACGAACCTCATCCAGATTTTGATCGAGTCCAAGAAGAAATTTAAACGTACGTTTCTGGTCCACAATCTTCTTGAATTGTAGTGCATCGTCAGGACACTTCCAATTAGGGCTTCAAACATATCCAGCTGCTGCCAGTACTGGGAGAGAGCGTTGTAATACTGTGAGACCGAGAGAGAGCCTTGCCTGAGATCATGGAGTTTGACCTCAATTTCGATTAGTTCTGAGGTATTTTCAAAACTCGAATATGACACCTTCGCTGCATCCCATATGTCTTTCGCCGTCTAGTAAAGGAGGAAATTCTCCCCTATTTCGTTGTGCATCGAGTTTATGAGCCAGGACTTGACCATGTGATTCTCGGTCTTCCAAGCCTTGAATCAGAGATCAGTTTTTATAGAACTTCGATCTACCCAATGAGAGATTCATCCTTCCCTTTGCCGCAGATATACATCATCACGGATTGGGACCACTATAGGTAGTTATCCCCATTGAGTTTATGGCTGGTGATGGTTAAAGATATCCGTCAGATCCTCCAAGATTGCTCGTTGCCGGTGGTGCGCCTTCTATTTTGGAGGTGACGTCTGAAGATTGGCTTGAAGCCATACCATATTTTGTCATGCGAATGCTACAGACTTTCAAAAAAATTTCTCAAGCTTTGATACCATGAAGAAATCTCTGAAGAAGAATATGAATTTATGTATTCATTCACATTACTTTAACTACAAAGTACACACATATATATACACACAGATGCCCTAGCTGTACACTGCTAAAAACAAGGAGAGGAAAGGGAAACCTCATAAAGAGGAAAGTCTTCCTCTAAAATAGGAAACAATAAAGTAGAAAAGATTATACAAAAATAACTACTTTCCTAAAAAGGTTGAGGAACGTATTTCAACAAGCTTGTTAAGTCAATTGAACAAAATAAATATAAACTTCACATAAATGCTAAATCCAAATGCATTCGAAAACAAACACAGAGACAAGAAAATAAAAGAAACAGGAAACCAATTAACAAAAACCATGAAACCAGCAACCAAATTTCTGAAATTATAAAGTTATATAGAAGAGTCTAAAACCCCTCCCAATAAAGAGGATAGAAAGCCGAGTATTGACGTAAGAATAATAAAGGAAATGTTGGTATACCATTACAAAAAGCCCATTAATAAGTTGGTTATATATGCTATGAGAAGAACAATTTAAAGGACTAGAAACACTTGTCTTTCTCTTAGGAAGGGACCTCCCGTTAACCAAGTTAACCAGTAGCAGAGAACAAATCATCACACATCTTCTTGCTCATATTTTTGATTTAATCCTTAACACAAACACTCAATGTTCTTGCAATTGCGTTAGGAAATAAACAAATATCAAGAAGAACTAACAGCCATAATTGGAAATACACAAAAATCAACGTTTTACAGGCTCAGTTCATAAAAAGTGCAAGAATCTGCTTTTAAAACAGCAAGCAAGCACGAATTCCAGTTTGAGTAAAATACTAAAATAAACGTGTCAACTTCACATAGTCAAACTTAAATATTATAAGCTCATCGTAGTTCTTTCTCATATTCAGCATTTAAATTTGGGACTCTTAACTGTTGGTTAAATCCTGAAACCGCTTTTTGTAAAGAAATACATATATATATATATATATATAGTTTACTACAGGTATATATTCATTCTTAAAGTTCAACTATCTATATCATGGTTTACAAACTACGAATGCATATACATATACATGTACAAAAATATATGTATGAAATAAACAGAGTGAATGGCCATAGATATGAACGACATTG
The DNA here is from genome assembly GCA_009761775.1 of Ficus carica. Lineage (NCBI taxonomy): Eukaryota > Viridiplantae > Streptophyta > Magnoliopsida > Rosales > Moraceae > Ficus > Ficus carica. The sequence continues at coordinate 456,874 of VYVB01000423.1, forward strand.
GTTTGGGACATAGGGCTAGTGATGATCTAAATAAAATTAGCTACAGAAATTTAGTTCCTTAATAATACACCTTTTTTTTCCAACAAGCCGTTGGAATTCAACTAATCTTGAAAGGACATAATCTAAATTAAAAAACTGAATCATTGAAAAGGTGACAATAGGAACACGGGAACATAGGAATACCGTAGATGTAGAGGAGGCGTAAAGAAAAAACATACAAATCGTTGATTCTTGAGGAATGCCGAAACACAAGAGTTGTACTAATTCGTTGATTCAAATAATACCAAAGGATTAGTCTATAGGAGATAAAAGTTCGAAGAATTTTATTGAATTAAGTATGAATGAAACAAGCCTATGAACTTTAACAGGTACTCATCCTAAGGAGACTAGGAGGAATAATACTACTAAACAATTATCTAATAAAATAGTTACCTATCCTAATCAGACTAAGAGGAAAAATACTACTAAAGGATTATCTAATAAAAGCAAAAAGTCAATGTTTATCTAAAAAAAAAAAAAAAACTAAAGCAAGCATTATCTACTAAAATAAATTCAAAATAACAAGCAAAATAACTTTTCAATTTAGAAAAATATTAGTAATCAACCTAATAATATTATTAAAAAATAACAAGAAATCAAGAATATAGGTTTAAAATTAAAAAAATCCTCCCAAATAACCTGATTTTAAATAAGAGGCAGAGAGAGAAGATGGGACTGCAGCGGCGGTGGCAGAGAGAGGAGCCGCGGTGGCGGCGGTGGCGGCGGCGGCGGCGCGAGACTGCAGCGGAAAGGAAGTGCTCCTTAAACTTTTTCATTACCCAACACAGAGTAAACGAAATCGATAGGAGATTGAGTTTGGGGTGATTTTTGGGGGCGGAGAAAAAATGATATTGAATATAGGAGATCGAGGGATGATTTGGGAGGTTAAATTTTGGGGAGGGGCGCCCTCCCCAAAATTTTTAAATATCTCTCGTCAGAGAGAGATTTTGGTGAGGGCAAATTGGAGCTATGCTAAGGAAAGGGGCTCGCGCGAGGTTTTTATTTTTATTTTTTATTTTTTTATCTCGTCGGTTAATCTGGAACTGACGTGGAAAGTGACAATCTCTCACTTTCTCGTCGGTTGTCCACGAACTGATGAGAAAGCCTTTCCTTGTCAGCCATGCACGAACCAACGAGAAAAAGGCGACGAGAAAGCCATTGATTTTTGTAGTGGTTGAAAAACTAAGATGGAAAATATGTATTAATGTTTCTCTTATTAGTCAAATTTATTAAACAAGTTCCAAAAATTATGGCCCACTGATTATCAAAAGTATAGGTATGAGATTGAGCACTCTCAAATGTCTATAATGAAAAGTTTTAATTAAAGTATGGAATATGAAAAGGATTGAGCATTTATTTAATTAATTGTGATTATCTTAAGCATCCGATATTATTTACTTATTGAGCCTTAGCTCACTACATTATTCTTCTAACATTTTTAGATGATGAGTGAATGGGGACCAGATGACGGCTAGGTGTGACTTGGCGACATGTCATAGTGCTTATTAAATTAAAGAATTTTTTAGTTTAAAAATTTAAACTTGATTTTTTTATAAGAACTTTTATTTTCCTAATTTCAGTTTGAATATTGGGATTTAAATATTTCTTATGAAGGATTATTATTATGAAACAAGTTTATTTACTTTATTGTAAAGAAAATTAAATAAAATTCTACTTGATTAAATGGAAAGCTATTGGTGACATTTACTACCTAATAAAATATTAGGCTAGTGGGCGTTATACCTAGCCTTAAGAGAGGCTAGAAACATGTCAAAATCGACATTTTCTGAAGCAATCTTGAAAGAACCTAAACCAGAGAAATTCACAGCTCCAAAGATGAAGATATTTGATGGAAAGACAGATCCAGTGGATTTCTTGCACCTATTCAGACAAGTCATGATGCTGGAGACATCAAACGATTATCTACTATGTAAGGTTTTCCCTAGAGTACTGTCAGGAATAGCTACGACATGGTTCAATCAGCTCGAACCGAACTCGATATCAAAGCTTTCAAGATTTAGCTGATAAGTTCGTGACACAATTCATTTACAATAGTAAAGAGAAAAAGACGATGGCAAACTTGATGAATATAAATATGAAATCAAATGAAAGTCTAAAAACTTTCCTAGAACGATTCACTCATAAGTTGAATCAAGTAGAGGTAGCTGAGGAGAGAGTGATGACAAACATTTTTAGAGATGGTTTAGTAAGGTAGCATGAGTTGCAGGAAATGTTGACCAAGGAACCACCAAAGTGTATAGCAGATTGTTGGGATCTATATGTGCTCTAAGGATAGAAAATCAATTCTAAGGATTTTTTGTAAATATGATATTTTGATATTAATAAAAAGAGGTTATTCATGTTTAATAAGTTGTGTCATATTTACTTTCATTTGTTGATTGTATGATTATTTGAGCAAACATAAAATACTCCTAGGTTGTTGGTAATATATCGGATTACCATATGTATACGGGGTATACATAGAACACGTGGTAATTTGATAACAGTCTAAATAAATGGTCCGCAATCGATGGAATAAGATTTGAGGATCTTATTCATAATAAGATTGTAAATGTCGTCTACTTCTTCCTTGGAGGGTGGTTTGTCTTGACCATCGGATAGGTTCCGAGTAGAAACTTTAATGTATACCAGTATTGAGATATGACATTGGATTAGACCTAAGGTGTAATTGATTCGGATTAATAATTCCGTATATAAGAATCAATGACGCTTTGATTATCATTTTGCATTAATCTTAATCTTGAAATGAATACTTGAGTTCGCATTCATGACTTATGCACTTTGATCCACTATAGGTGAGACACTAATAATTGATGGTCAATATACTTGTGTTTTGGGTGTATGACTTATGGATGGAGAAATCAAGATTCATAGATACGGAATCCATAGCTATCTTAACGATAATATATGTTATCTACTTAAAGGCATTATTCGGGAACTGAAAGATAATATAACAAGATCTTGGCCATCGGTTTACTTTGTGTTCTCTGATGGTTTATCGATTGTATGGCTTTACAATTGGTGGTTCTTACAATGGAGAATAATGAACTTTAAGTTAAAATGATTGAAAAGGTAAAACGGAAAAAGTCATTAATTCAATCATGGATAACATATGGGGATTAAGCAAGCAATGAATAAATAATGGAAGAAGCACTGCGTTATAAAGCTTTCGTAATACGGTATGTAAATGGGAGTTCAGCTTCAGACTTTTAGTGGAATAGACCTGAAGTTGATAATTGATGAATAATAAATTCGGGATTAATTTTTCACAATTATGAGAGCCTCTTTACATATTTCCATCGGGTCCCTTTACTAGCTCATATAGTTCCACGAAGCGTCTCGGGATTTGTTCCTAATGAGATCGGTAAATTTAATGGGAATTTAATAATATCTTTTAAGACATGGTAATCTATAACATGCAATCCCGAAAAGGATTGGATATGTGAAATTAATATAGACAAATAATGTGATTTGTCAACATATGATTGGTTGTAAATAAATAATTATTTGTTAATTATTTTGGTTAATTGAATTTTACAAATAAGATTGTGTTTGAATTATTTAATTTTGGAAAACAAAATTTTTCTCTCCTAATTGATAGTGAACGAATTTTTAATGGATGGAGGGAAGAATATTTTGTTTCAAAATTGTTTAAATATATTTCTAACATTAAATTATTAATTAATTTAAATAATGGAGCTTATTTGATAGATTTTCTTTTCTAAAGAATGGTGCACAGTTTTTTGGTGGAAAGGAATTCTAAAATATTCCATTTATTTAAATTAATTAAATATGGATAATGTTTGTGAAAAAATTTATTTAAATTCAAATAAGAGAATCTTATTTAAATTCAAAGGTTTAAAAGGAGTTTGAATCTAGATAGGATTAGGACTTTTGACTAGTCTAGATTCTTGATTTAAATTTGAACCACCAATCAACCTCCACATTTTGTGGAGGATGAATTTGAATATACTCAAAAGAGGGGACGAATTTTAGGAGTCCTTCTCCTAGCATAAAAACTGTCTATAAGGTTCAAAGAACTTAGCCCGAAATTTGAATGATCATTTGGTTCAAAAGATTATCCAGAAAAATAATTATTAATTATTTTTCAAGTATGAGATATTTTGAAAAAGGATTGGAATATTATATAAAGACTAGAGGTTCTTAAAAAGCCAACCATGATCATACACTCAAAAAAGGGGACAGTTTTTGGGAGGGAGAAAAACGCCAAAAACTAGGTTTTTGTGCTTGAGAAATTCGTCCTTTTTGGGTGTCAGGAAAAGAGAGAAATTCCCTAGAATCAAAACTGTGAAGAATGTTAAGCCGAGTGATACTTTTCATAGAAGGTTAACCGATTCCTATTTTGTAGTTTTGAAGAACGAATCCGGATCGAATTTTCAACGAGGTACATCGAGATTGAGAAGGTGGGATCTAGACTTCAGAAGAATTACCGGTCACTTGGATTCATAGCACGTGTGCCCACACACACTCTGAGACGTGGGGACTCGAGAATAGTAGAGAAGACACGTTGGTCAACGCTCTAGCAAGTCCGGAATCCGAGAAAACAAGATACGTTTGATCATATATTTAATTTATTGTTATATGCATCATGAGCTTCTTTTCTGAATCGGCATAAAAAATTTAAAACTTTCGCTGCGCCGTAACTCTGATATCGGATCCGTTTTTCCAACACAGATGTCATACTGAAAGCTGAAGGTAGTATCAGAGCAGAGGAGGCAGGATATGCTAAGTACAATCCTAGCTTCCAAGTAAATCGAAAAACACCAATGACCGATTCGCCAAAAGACAGATTGCCAAGGGAAAATGATCGAACCCTAGATCCAGAAAACCATAGGAAGAATGGATAGATAATCAGACCAGATGGGCCAATGAAAGGTATTCAGATAGAAAGTTGAATGTAAGTCAGATATTCATTAGTCAAAACCTCATTTCTCTCATTAAGGGAATTGATGAGAGCAGAAATGGATGGATCAGAATTCATGGAACCAGACTGATCACGAGCTTAAAGTTTAGTCTGAAGCTTAGAGATTTCATTATGAAGAACATAGATTTTGTCCTCAAAAGAAGACTTCTCGTTAATAGACAGAGGATTGTTGTTAACCCGATTTTGTAAATGGTAAATCTCTAAAATGTCTTTCTCATGAAGATTTTTATGGCGTGATATTTCTCTAATGTCCCTCTAATGTTGGTCTTCCAATTATTGAATCTTAGCTGCTTGTTTGTCAATTTCAAATCAAACTTAAGGGCTAGCAAGAAGATAAGACTGAAGAGCTTCAAGTCTGCTCAGGGCCTTCTCTTTTTCCTTCTTTTCTCCATCTCGTTCTTTGAAGACTTTATCATACAAACTTGTGATCTTGTCTCATTCTTGGATGGCTGGTTGAAGTTGTTGAAGAGCGCCATGAAGAGCTTCTTTATACAATATACCAGCAACATGGCCCATACTTTCCAATTCTTGATAAGTATATTGAAGTTGACAATGAGTGCGGCAAAGGTATCGAGGGCTCACATGATAGCTCTACCGATGGTGGGGTTGTGAGACATAACTCCATTTAAAATGGGCACTCCATCAGGACGAAGAAAGTGAGGTCGCCATTTTTCGATTTCATCATCACCACGAAAGGAATGAAATCCCTCTAACCACCAAAGTTGTCACGACCTTCAGGATAAGGTCGAATGGGAGACTGGTCACAACGAGGTTTCTGTCTAGAGAATTCAGGACGATCTAATTTAGTGCATGAACGCATGTCTTCAATGTCAACATGTTCATCTTCGGACATAAACAGTTTGTATTTGCTGATCTTGCGACGAGCATAACACGGTTTGTCGAAGACAAGCTTAAGAGCTTGATGATAAAGTTTAACTATAGCTGGTATTAGCAACATGGGCAGAAGAGAGAAATAGCTTTTCAACATGGAGGTCGATGGAATTAGTGATAGAACAAAAATGCTTCCTACGTTCAGAAGGTATGTATGAAAGTTTCAGAACTCTGTTATGTTCAGAGTAGTTGAAACAAGTAGACATTGAGAAAGAGGGGTTAGATTTCCAATTCCCTTAAACTAAAATTAGGTATTTATCCCAAGAAGGATCATCACAAATTAGAAAATTAGGAAAAATGATTCGGAATGCCAATATTGGGAGAACGTTTATAGAAATAGAAATCAAAATGTTCAAACTGAAAGAAGAAAAGATATTAAAGATGGTGAATGAATAACCCTGATTTTTGTTAGCATAAGCATAAGCTGCAATGAAACAAAAAGAAGAAGGAGCAATTTGAAAAGGAAAAATGTTGGTAATTTGAAGGAATTCAAGTATAAATGGGTGAAGTGGAAATTTGAAGCATCTGATGTGGTCTAGAGCGAAAACAGCGCGTCGTGGTTCAATTTTTTCACCGGTATAAATACTTGCATCATAAGGGATGGGGTGTAACGACACGACTACGTAGGCCATTACTATGTTTTCTGAAATTAAATCTCAACTTTAAATACTTAAACTTACTGAAAATTTTAGAATAATATTTTTTTTAGCACAACATAAATAAACTAATCCATATAGGTAAACTTTACCATGAATACACATTACTTGTTTAACAGATTAAAAGTCACACATAATCCTTTCATTTAACTGAAGTCTTGAAACATCACATACGTGACATGGTACAAATTATTTAAACATACATATATATGTTTATAGTTCAAAAGAATTTGCAGAAAAGTCTGCGTAGTGATATCGCACACCGCCCTTCACTTGCCGCATCGTCCTCATGGCTCACCAATTAGGCTACAGGCTTTTTACCTACAACATGAACATTAGTAATGAGCTTTTGATGAACAAGTACAACTTCCTAACCCGCAAAATAATCATAGCAAAAGAATGCATGAACCAATTATGCTTTCTTATGTTGACTTGACATGAATCAATTATACTTTCTTATGTTAACTTAGTTTTGGACCCCTTACGTGACATGAGTTGTAACGACCCGACTACGTAGGCCGTTACCATACTTACTTTACTTCAATACTTAACTTACTTAAATTTGCAAAAATACCATAATTTTTTTTAACTTGAATTTAAAACCTATCTTAACCTTATACTTATATATATAAGTACTTAATTAAAAATATTAAATTTTCAAACTCTTTTAACACATTTTACAAGTCATATTAATTACTAGATAACAATATCATCAAATTGACATAACATAATACAAACATTTTTAAAACACGTGACGGTGTCCAACCCAAAGTTTTCACAGACTGCCGTGCCATTTTCCATAGTCTTGTATCATACATTACTGGTAGGCTGCTTACCTACAGCATAAAAATAAGTTATGAGCTTTCGCTCAGCAAGTACAACTTCTTTTTCCGCAAAACAACCTTAATAAAAATTCATGAATCAATTATGCTTTCTTATGAATTAATTATGCTTTCTTATGTTAGCATATTTTTTGGTCCCCTTACATAACATGAGTGTACGTACCGTGGCACGCAGCCATAGAGTAGTTGGGGCGGCCAGTCCAATCCAACTCAAACCATGGACCAAACCCGCCCTCGTGGCAGGTCGGTACGACACGAGAAAACTTACTTGCCATCATATGTGAAAACTTGTTTTAATATTTAAAAACTTATTTTTGTTTTGAACAAACTTGAAAGCTTAAATTATAACTGTTTTATACTTGAAAACTTGAATCTTTATTGTTTCATACTTGAAATCTTGGTCTTGTTCTTGTCATATGATTTATTATTGGTGAGCATGCTTTCATGATGCCACAATACTAAAACATAAAACATATGCATCACATACATTAATGCCTGAGCTTTGAAAAACGTGCAAAGCAGTAAAAACATTTTTGCCTATGATGTAGGTGGAGTTGTACTTACAAGTTGTCCTACGCTCTTAGTTTATCGTTCCAACAAGGTACGACAACAGGCTATACTCCTGTTATCAAACCAGGCATAAGAATCATTCTACCACATTACTCAATAAATTATAACATATTCATCGATCAATAAGTCGGGCTCCAACCCGACTACTATCCGTTATAGAATTGTTACCATATTTTTAAGTAACGTGGGCCTATTATTCTTATTTCCCTTTTTCTCAAAAATACATTGTCTTCTTAGAAAACACCTTATTTACTTGGAAAATACCTTGACTTCATAAATCAAGTATTACCTTGATTTAATACTTGAAATTACCTTTTAAAAATCATTTGTAAAATTTCAAATGGATTCAAAACCTTTTAAAACTGTTTTTGGTAAAACTGTAATTTCTTTTTTAACAGGGTTCATAAAATTGTAAAATCCTGAAAACTGCTTTTAAAAACAGCCTTTTAATTTTATTGAAAGTACGTGTGCAGGAATTTTCTATAGCACACACAGTTTTAAAAATTCAGTTTTATTTTTAAATTGGTTTAGATTTTGAAAAATTTTTCTTCACAAAAGTTGTAGATCTCATTAAAACCTACAACTTTCAGTCTTTATCCAAAACTTAAATCTATCTTTATCTTGCCCGTTTTTCTCCTTGAAGAATTATGGCCGTGTACAGTACCCGGGACCGGCCAGTTTTGAAAACTCATAAAAACAGAGGCCTCTGGAGCCTCGTTTTCAAAAAATGTCCATGCGACCCCCTAGGGTTTTCTGTTCTCTACAACTTTACAGTTATAATTTTTTCCAAATTCGGCCTTTAAGGGCCTCAAAATTCCAGAAAACTGTCCAAATTATTTTTAAAAACTGATAGTTTGTATTTTGTTGGTTTTCGTTTAAAAAATTCGTACACACTACCTCAAATGGTCAAAGCCATGAGCCTACATCAACATGCAGCACGTCGAGTTCATTCTTAACATTCAATCATCATTTGTCCATTTACTTGAAAAACATAATATTGATAACCTTACTAGCTTACCAAGTTGTGTTTTTAGGTTAATTTCTTAACCAACATGCACATAATATTCACATCATCATCATCATCATCATTCATAAAATTTCCCTACTTAAACATGTGAAAGCATATTCACAAACACATGGTGAGCACACATAATCATAAAACTCATCCTAGAGCATAAAATAAAATTCATGCTTAGGGCTAGCAAACAAGGTAACCTAAGCATAGATCTAGCATCACCAATCATATAAAAACTATAATATAGGCAGAATAAGAAACATGAGCTTAAGCTCTTACAACCCATAACTTGAAATACACATAAATTTCTCAATCAAAACTTAATGAAATTCTTAGTTAGAGGATCAAGAATAATACCTCTAAGCTTGGAATGTTGTTTTAGACCTTGGTTAAAAAAAATTTTGCTCTATCTCCTTCACCACACAACAAGCCCTTGCTCTCTCTCTTTTTATTTTATTTTTCTTTTTTCTTTTTTTTCCTAAGGGCTAGAGAGGAAAAATTTTGAAGAGAACTAAAAAGTTTGTGGGTCTAACTAAATGGTTCAAGTTCTACCTCACCGCTCCTATTTATAGGTGAAAATTCATAATTTTTCATAATTATTTTTTTTTAAATTCTCCTTGAATTACACATTTGGCCCTAAAATGTAAAATTTTTGCCTTCCAAGTCCCATAATGGCTGGCCATGTGGAGCATTTTGGGCTAAAACCCCTTTGATAATTATCCACTTTTTCATAGTTTCAAAAATCTCCAAAATTATGTATTTATCCATGATGAGGTATCTTCCAAGTAGGGCCCTGTTTGGCACTCCCTCCTAATATGCAGTCTATTTTTTTAATAATCCAGATAATACCAATATTGTTTTAACTATTAACAATACAGTAATACTGAACTGCAGTCCATAATTTATCTGCACTTAACTGGACCGCGTATAGGTTTTTCTTAGGACTTGAAACTACTTAATCCTCCTTGCTCCAAATATTACTCATGATTATATTAGAGTGATCTCATTCCTTATTCTTAACTCTGCATCCGTAATGACGGTCGATCATAGTATAATTTCAATACTGCTTATTATACTGCAGTACCGTCTTATTCAATTCATGAGTTATCCTGGTCATACATAAGCCAAAACAAAATCATAAATCAGGATTCTGCCTTTTTCATCAAAAGGCCTCGTACTCGACTTAATAAACTATCATTGAATCTTATAACTTATAAGGATTCAAACATATTCTAATAAATCAGATCATGTATTTCACATTGACATACGCAGTACAGACTTAGATTTCCTTTGTATTTAAGGAAATCATGAGTCCATAAAAAAAGGTCGGTTATTACATGAGTGTACGTACCGTGGCACGCAGTCATGGAGTGGTTAGGGTGGCCAGTCTAATCCTCAACTCAAACCATGAACCAAACCCACCCTCGTGGCAAGTCGATTTGACACAAGACAACTTGCTTGTCTTTATACTTGAAAACTTGTTCTTGATTTTATCATACTTGAAAACTTGAATCTTAATTGTTTCTTATTTAAAACTTGGTCTTGTTCTTATCATGTAATTTATTATTTGTGAGTATGCTGTCATAATACCACAATAATAAAACATAAGCATATGCATCATATAAATCAATGCATGAGTTTTAGAAAACATACAAAGCAGTAAAACATTTTTACCCATGTTGTAGGCGGGGTTGTACTTACAAGTTGTCCTACGTTCTTGATCTAGCGTTCCAAAAAGGCAAGACAATAGGTTATATTCTTGTTTCCAGACAGAGCGTAAGGATTATTCTTATTCTATATTTCTACTTAACAAACTATAACATCTTTATTAAACAATAAATCGGCCTCCATACCGACTACCATCTCCAGTCATAGAATTATTACTATATTCTCAAGTAACTTTGGTCTATTTTTATTTCCTTTTCTAAAAAATACCTTATTTTCTTAGAAAATACCTTAACTCCATAAATCAAGTATTTCTTGATTTAATACTTGAGATTGCCTTTTTAAAGTTCAAAAATCACTTGTAAAATTTCAAATGGATTCGAACCTCTTTGAAACAATTTTTTTAAAATCATAGTTCCTTTTTTAAAAAGGGTCGTAAAACCTTAAAAACTGATTTCAAAATAGTCTTTCAATTTAATTGAAAGTATGTGTGCATGAATTTCTACTTTCATGCATAGTTTTGAAAATTCAGTTTTATTTCTTAATCGGTTATAGATCTTGTCGAAACCTACAATTTTCGTTTCTTGTCTGAAACTTAAATCCATCTTTAACTTGCCCGTTTTTCCTTTTGAAAGATATTGGCCGGGTACAGAACTTGGACCGACCAGTTTTGAAAACTGATATAAACAGAGGCCTTTGGAGCCTTTTCTTCAAAAAATATCTACAATACCCCCTAGGATTGTCTTTGTTCTATAACTTTACAGTTATAACTTTATTCATATTTGGCCTCTAAGGGGCTCAAAATTGAGTTTCTAGAAAACAGTCCAATTTATTTTCGAAAACCGACAGTTTGTAATTTGTTGGTTCTTGTTTAAAAATCCGCACAACCTACCTCGAACGGTCAAAGCCGTGAGCCTAAATCATCATGCAGCGCATCAGATTCGTTTTTAAAATTCAACCATTCACTTATCTTGAAAAACACAATATTGATAACTTACTAATTTACCAAATTGCGTCTTTAGGTTGATTTCTTAACCAACATACATAAGATCTTCATACTTAAACATATGAGAGCATAACCACATGCACATAATCTTAAAACTCATCATAGATCATAAAATCAAACTCATGCTTAGAGCTAGCAAAACAAGATAACCCAAGCATAAATCAAGCATAAATCAACCATTAAAGGCTATAATATAGGAAAATAAGAGAACATGAGCTTATGCTCTTACATCCTATAACTTGAAATACACTTAAATTTCTCAAACCAAAACTAATCAAAGTTTTAGTTAGGGGATCAAGAGTATACCTCTAAAGCTTGAAAGAGGTGATTCTAGGCCTTGGATGAGAAAAATCCTTGCTCTTCCTCTCCACAATACAACCGGCCACCACTTGTTCTTCTAACTCTCTCTCTCTATTTTTTCTTCTTCTAAGGGCTAGAGAGGAAAAGTTGAGAAGAGAGCTAAAAAAATGAGAAGCTAACTAAATGGTCAAATTTTCACTACCCACCCCTATTTATAGGTGGAAATTCCAAAATTTCCAAAATTATTTTTTGTCTTCAATTTTCTTTGAATTACATAATTGGCCTTAAGACACAAAATTTTTGTCTTCCAAGTCCCAAAATGTAACAACCCAAAATTTTGATGAACTTGTGACTTCCTTAGATACAAGAAAAACCTAAGTCTGAATCATGTATGTCAACATGAAGCTCATGATCTGATTTGATTATCAGAGTATGTTTGAGTTCTCATAAGTATTATGAGATTCAATGATAATTTATTAAGTCAAGGATAAGGCTTTTTGATGAAAAAGGTCAAACCATGAATTATGATTTTTGTTCGGGCCAATGAATGATCAGGATAAATTATGACTTGAATAGGACGGTACTGCAGTGTATTAAGCAGTATAGGAATTATACTGTGTTTGATCGTCATTACGGATACAAAATGAAAAATAAGGAACGCGACCACTTTAGAAATCAGGTATAATATTTGGAGCAATAGGGACTAAGTAGTTTCAAGCCCTACGAAAATCTTATATGCAGTCCAATTAAGTGCAGATAAATTCTGGACTGTAGTCCAACAATACTATATTGTTGATAGATAAAACAGTATTGGCACTATCTGGATTATCAAGAAATTAGACTGCGTATTAGGAGAAGTGTCAAACATGGCCTTACTTGGAGGTCAAGTAATTATGGATAAATATGAATTTTTGAATTATTAAATTTATGGATTTTATTTCCTAACCAAAGCCTCCAACTAGGCCAAATGGCCGGTTACATTGACCGGTTACATTAGGTGGCCTTGGGAACAAGGAAGCAATTGAAGATAAGTATGGAAAGATTTTTGTTGGTTCAAGCTTCTTATGGCCGGCCAACTCATGAGGACTAGAAAGTAAATATTTTGTCTTTTAAGGATCAATATACAATTCAAGGGGAATTTTAGAAATAAAAATAATTGTTGAAAATTTAGAAATTTCCACCTACAAATAGGGGTGGTTAGTGAACTTCCTCACTTTTAGTTCATTCTCAACTTTTCCTCTCTAGCCTTAGAAAAGAGAGAGAGAGAGAGAGTGAGAGATGGCCGGTTGTGGTGGAGCAAAATTTTTGCTCATGCAAGGGTCCAGAACCACTCTTGCAAAAGTTTTAGAGGTAAAATTTCAACCCTCTAACTAAGAATTTCATTAAGTTTGATTTATGAGATTTATGTGTATTTCAAGCAATGGATTGTAAGAGCATAAGCTCATGCTTTTTATGTTATGTTTTTTGATAATTGGTTATGCTAGATCTATGCTTAGTGTGAATTGGTTGATAGATCTAAGCATAAGTTTGATTTTTATGCTCTAGAATGAGTTTATGGTTATGATTGCTTACCAAGTGTTTGTGAATATGCCTTCACATGCTTGAATATGGATGGTTTGTGAATGATGGTTATGTGGATAATCTAAGTATGATGGTTATGGAATTTAAACTAAAAACACAATTTGGTAAACTAGAAAGTTACCAAATGTTGTGTTTTTCATGAAGATGAATAAGTAAGTTATGGAATGTTAAGAACGAATCCGACGCGCTGCATGTTGACGTAGGCTCACGGCTTTGCCTGTTTGAGGTAGTATGCACGGATTTTTAAGCAAAAACCAACAAAAAATGAAAACTGCCAATTTTCGGATTTAACTAGATAATTTTATGGAAACTGAATTTTTAGGCCCTTAGAGGCTGAATTTGGAAAAAGTCAAAACTGTAAAGTTGTAGAAAATGAAAAATCCTAGGGTATATCTCAAATGGTTTCTAAAAATAAGGCTCTAAAGGCCTCTTGTTTTTTTTTTTTTTTAATAAAAATCCGAGACTGGTCAGTACCGACAGTGTACACGGACAGAATTGTTTCAAAGAGAAAAACAAATAAGTTAAAAGTAGATTTAAGTTTTGATCAAAAGACAAAAGTTGTAGGTTTCGATGAGATCTACAACTTCTATGAAGAAAGTTTGCCTAAATTCTATACCAATTCTAAAGATAAAATGGGATTTTCAAAACTGTGCAGGGTACATGAAATTCCTGCACACATGCATTCCAGTTAATTAAAAGGATGTTTTAAAAGTAGTTTTTAAGGTTTTATGATCTCTTTGAAAAGAGACTGAAATTTTATGAAAATGGTTTCAAAAAGGTAATTTCAAGTATAATGGTAAGAAATACTTAATTTACATTTTCAAGTAAACAAGATGTTTTTAAGAAAAGAAAATACACTTAGTTACATAAGTATATGGTAACAAGTGTATGACCTATGGTAATCAAGGAGATACCGATTTTGTTATGTTAGGGCCTGTATCCATGATTACCAATGGTAACCGGATAGATACTGGTTTACTATGTTAAGGTGTTAATGGTAATCGGATAGGATAATGGTTTACTATGATAGGATTTGTATCTATGATTACCAAAGGTAATCGGATCGGATACCGATCTAGTATGTTATGGTTTATAGTAAGATAAAACGACTCTTATCTTACGCCTTATTTGAAACAAGAGTATAACCTGTTGTCGTGCCTTGCTGGAATGATAGATCAAGAGCATAGGACAATTTGTAAGTACAACTCTGCCTACAACATGGGTAAAATATTTTTATTGCATTGCATGTTTTTCAAAAATTCATGCATTGATTTACATGATGTACATATGCTTTATGTTTTTATGTTTTATGCTTTATGTTTTATGTTTTAGTATTGTGACATCATGAAAGCATGTTCACTAATAATAAATAACATGATAAGAACGAGGTTAAGTTTTCAAATAAGAAACATTTAAGATTTAAGTTTTCAAGTATGATCAACTAAGAATAAGTTTTCATGTAATAAGATAAGACAAGTAAGTTTTCTTGTGTCGTACCGACTTGCCACAAGGGCAGGTTTAAACGGTTTGGTCCATGGTTTGAGTTGGATTGGATTGGCTGCCCCAACCACTCCATGTTAAACGATTTGGTTTATGGTTTGAGTTGGATTGGACTGGCCGCTACAACCACTCCATGGCTATGCACCACGGTACGTGCACACATGATATGTAAAGGGCCCAAAACCAAATTAACATAAGAAAGCATAATCTGTTCATGCATTCTTTTACTAGAAATATTTTGCGGAATAAAAAGTTGTACTTACTGAGCATAAGCTCATAACTTACGTTCACGCTGTAGGTAAGCAACCTACCGGCAATACTTGATGCAAGATTGTGGAGAGATGGCACTGCAGACTGTGAAATTTGGGTTGGACACAGCCACGGGTTTTGGAAATTTATGTTTTAAAAAAAAAATATTTCCATATTTTTACAAAATACTAGAGTATGTTTAAGTATGTTAAGTATGAAGTAGCGGCCACGTAAGGTTGGTCGCCATAAGATTTGGTATGTAAGCATGATAACGACCCTACGTAGGTTGGGTCGTTACACAAAACAACCGGCCATGTGGAGAGTTTTAACCAAAAAAAATCTTTCCATACTTATCTTCTTAATTCTTTCCATAAAATCAATAAATCCCAAAATTGCATAATTATCTATAATTACTTGGCCTCCAAGTAATGCCATGTTTGACCTTCCCTCCTAATACGCAGTCCATTTTCTTAATAATCCAGATAGTACCAATACTGTTTTAACTATCAACAGTCCGATAATATTGAACTGCAGTCGAGAATTTATCTGCACATCATTGGACCGTGTATAGGTTTTTCTTAGGACTTGAAGCCACTTAATTTTTATTGCTCCAAATATTATTCCTGATTATTCTAGAGTGATCCTAATCCTTATTCTCAATTCTGCATCCGTAATGACGGTCGGCCACTATATAATTTAAATACTGTTTATTATACTGTGGTACCATCTTAATCATGTCATAAGCTATCCTGGTCATTCATTAGCCAGAACAAAACCATAAATCATGACTCTGCTCTCTTAGGCAAACTTTGGTCAACCTAAAATCAACCTTGGTCAACTTTGACTTTTTAGGTCAAACTTTGACCAACATGAAATCATGAAATTTCATTATGCCTTTTTCCTTAAAAGGCCTTATGCTTGACTAAGTAATCTACTATTGAGTCTCGTAGCTAGTTAATCGAGAACTCAAACTTATACTGATATTTAACTCTGATCATGATTCAGACTTAGGTTCTCCTTGTATCTACGGAAATCACAAGTCATCAAAATTTAGGGTTGTTATACCCAGTAAGTACAATATTCAATCCGCAATGCATATGTAAGTGCAAGATGCGTGAACCGGTTATGATTTCTTATGAATCAATTATGGTTCCATATTTTAACTTAGTTCTTTTTCCTTACATATCATGCGTGCACGTACTGTGGTACATAACCATGGAGTGATTGAAGGCAGCTAGTCCGTACCAACTCAAACCATGAAACAAACCGTTTAACATGGAGTAGTTGAGGCAGCCAGTCCAATCCAACTCAAACCATGGAACATACCGTTTAAACCCGCCCTTATGGCAAGTCAGTACGACACAACAATCAAGAGGTAGCAAAAAGAAAAGAAAAGGTAAGGATTCAAGAGCGGTAAAGGTAAAGAAGCTTTTAAAATTGCTAGTTGTATTGCACGCAGTGCAGAAGAAACAATATAAAGAAAAATAAAAACAAAAAAATTAAAAGATTTTAAATCTTTTAAAATTTTTAAGAATAATTCGATAAACTATCATTGAGTCTTATAACACTATAAGAACTCAAACATATTCTGATAATCAGGTCATGAATTTCACATTGATATCCCTAATTTCCATGAAACATCACAATAACACATAGTACAAACTTAAATTTATTTATATGTATAAGGAAATTACGAGTCCGTAAAAATTTGGTTATTACATGGGGGATAAAGTAACATCTTAAGGAATTTAGCAGGATCAATGAATCTCATCAAAGTAAGAAGAAATTGGTTTTTCAGAGGCCATTGAGTAAGAGAAATAAAAGATCAGGAAAAGGGGATGGTTGAGAACAGAAATTTGAAAAGGTTTTTTCTCACAAATTCAAATGAAATTCGAGTGTTTCGAATTTATAAGAGAATAGATGGCTTATGTGGGAGAGTGAATATTCAATTATATAAAATGATGTCGTATTTAATAATCAAACAATACGTCTTCAAGAGAAAGTATAAAACGACGTCACTTTAATAAGTAAACCGGACTTGAGAAAGAATGAAGTTTTGTAAGATTCAAACTAAAGAGATACAAGAAGACAGTCAGACTGACATAAAGATGATGGTTCAGAGTGAGAAAGCTGAGGTGACACTAAGACCATCCGAAACCTATAAATAGGAATCAAGTCCTTATTTGAGGTACACTTTTTCTTTCGGAGAGTTCTAGGAGATAATTTTAGAAAGAGAAACTCTGCGAATTCTTAAAGGAAAAACTTTGTAATTGCATTTGAGATTTATTCAACAATAAAGAATTTCAGTTGAGAATTCTTTTCTTAGCGCAAATTTTAGAATTTATTGTTCGGGATTCTTAGCAAAGAAAATCATCCCAACAAGGCCACACATAAAAATATTGAGATCTTATATTATATTTCCATGTCTTATTTAATATCCTTCCAATTATTATTATTATTTTTGCTTTTAAATTTAGAGAATGAAGAATTTGAACTCTACACCTTAGGCAGAAATCATGTGTGGAACTACCGATAAGAAATGTTTGCAACCACTTGCCCGATTAAATCTTGACACCTCATGAAGTACTTTTAGCATTTAATTATTGATTATTTAATCAAGTTATAAAATTTAGATCACATGACAATTAGTGGATAGAAAGTCAAAAGATAGAAAAATGTAAACAATAATTTTGGACTCAGAAATGAGAAACTAAATTCATTGATAAAAGGAAACTCATCTCCCATCTTATATTTATGGAATTAAATGCCCTCATCTGAAAAATAGGAAGTAGGAATTATAATTAATCTATTTACCCAATGTACCTTCATTTTTTTATTTTTAGTTTTGATGTTGCGATTTCCACGATTATAAGTATGGCTTTGAAGAAATATACACTTACAATGGAAAACGAAAAAAAAAACAAAAAAAAAAACAAAAAAAAAGAACGAAAGTGATTTTGTTTTTTCTTTGGCTGTAAATTCCAAAAGTGTATCCTAATTATTAAGGATATACCTTCAAAAAAAAAAAAAAAAAACAATTATTAGGGGTTAATTTCACAAATACCCTTGGATTATAGACACAATTTCATTTTGTCCTTGAATTATTAGAACCATTCATTATGTCCCTGAAGTATATGTAATCATTCAATATGCCCCTTTTGTTTACTTTTGTTTATCTCTTTAACAATTTTGATGATGTGGCATGAGATTTATTGTGAAATAAAATTATTATACCAAATATTAATATAACATAAATAACTCCTGATATAAAAATCAAAAAATATTTATTAAAATAATATGATTGTTTAGTGTTTTAGTTTAATTTCAACTAAACTGTACTTTTTTTTTTTACTGGATTTTTGTCTTTTTAAAAAGTAATCAAAAATTCTTGAAAAGTCAATCAACTATAATTTACTTTGTTTGGGGTTCCCAGTTCAACTCCAATTAAATAGTACTTTTTCATTTAATTTTTTTTGTCTTTTTCTGAAAAGTCAACAAAATTTATAACTAATTTTTGAAAAGTCAACTAACTCCAACTTAAATTTCCATCTCCAACCGGCGATCTAAACGGAAGCTGAAAATTTGAAAAATGAAACTATATCTCATCCTCTTCCTCCTTTGAATTGAACGGAAGTTTATTTTGCTTTTCATTTTTTATTTTTTTGCTGAGAATTTAATTATGATATAATTTTATATTGTTGTAATAGTTCAATTTAAATAACTAATTTTTAATAATTAGGATTTTATATTAAAATATCTCTTACTAACATTAATCACATGTCACATTATCAAAACAGTTAAATTGATAAACAAGAGTAGATGTAGGGGGTAAATTGAATAATTTTATATTATGGGGCATGACCTCTCTCCAGAGCACAAAAAAAAAAAAATAATAATAATAAGAATAAAATAAAATAAAGGGTCAAAACCTCTCTTCCTATTAATTGGCAGATATTCTATGGCAGATAAACTCCTATAGCTATCTACCTATATCTGTCTATATGTGAATCCGAGGAACTTGGGGAAAATTATATGTATATATATAAATATTTTGTTTTTGGTGGATGGGAAAAATTACCCGCATTGCTGTTATTTATTTATTTAATTATTAACATATAGAGTAATATGTAAATTAGTGATAATGTAAGGGTATTTAGCAATGATAATCTCTAAATTTATCAACTTTAAAAAATTGCCTTCTAAATCTCTAATTTTAACAATTTATTTGTTAAACTTGCTAAATTGTGACAATATATTTTATTAGACTAATTTTTCATTAAATTAGTCACGAAAGCCTACTTTGTCTAATGTGAAGTTGGAAAATTCCATTTTTGATAAAAAAAAAAATTTCAAATCTAATACAAATTCTAATGTAAATATTACAATTTTAAATCTTCATTTTAATGTAAAATTAACTTATAGAGATACATTACAATATTTTGCAAGTTCATAAGGTAAATTATCAAAATTAAAAATTTGAAAAGTAAGTTATCAAAAGATAATAAGTTCAAAGACATCAGTACTAAGGGCCCGTTTGGAATCAACTTTTGGAGATGGTATTTTAGAGGTTAGAGATGGTTTGAGTATGGAAATATACGTTTGGTAAAACTGAACTGTTTGGAATGAAAATATAAAAACTTGAAACATGTTCGGAAAAAAAAAAATAGCAATATAGATATTTTTTTCATTCCTCTAAAATTTTTTATGCAAATTTTAAAAAAATCATTTCATTTCGACTTAAAATAATAAAGTTATGGACTTCTAAAGTTTGAGTTTATTGAAAATATTTGAAAAAAAAATTAGTAAAATTGGAGGACACACAAAAAAAAAAAAAAAAAAAAAAACCAAAAACTTTTGGGAATATATTGTTTTTAAAGTTGACCCCAAAAGAAACTTAAATACCCAACAATCTGGCATCAAGCAAAAACAAATAAGGAATTGTTAATTTTACGGTAAACAAGCTATAGCCCCTTCTTGTAAACTATGTCTATTTGATTAATTATGCTTTCTAGCTAGATAGCTAGACTCTAATTATATGTCCAATTTATGAGCTAGATGAAAACAAGCCATCTTATAATTATTCTATTTTTTTTTTCCTTTTAAATTTCTTTTTTAAACCCAAATCTTGATCAGAAACATAATGATGAAAAACTCATGCACGACGTCTATATTTCAATAAAATAGACACAAAGAGAGTGTTGAAGTCCCAATAAATATATAAATAGATATATTCTACATCCCTAACTAGATTGAGATCATGACTCATCATGAAGGATGTTTGCCTCTCTTGGAAAACTAATCTCATTTTATATTAGTTAAGGCCTGGAATTTTGCAAATTATACACCCAAAGAGATAAATATTACTAACCTGTAAATTGTAATAGGGATTTGGGCACCTCCAATTTTTGATAAATAAAACCCCCTAAACAAATTAACAAGCACTAATAACCTTTTTTTAATGTGAACTTGGCTACCATAATGCCGTATTGTTCGTTAAGGAGTTTTTAGTAATTTCATGGAACGGAATTCATCAAGAAATAGACGGCATTTTGCATGCGTACGACGAAACCTAACTATTTTTTCCACCAATCTCTCTCTGGAGGAATCCAAAGAAATATTCCCAAAAAAAAAAAAAAAAAAAAAAAAAAAAAAGAAGAATCCAAAGAAAACTTTCTAATTCTTAGCGTAAAACGAAAGAAATTATCTACCCATTATAAAATTAAAATCAACATATGTTTTCCCTTCTTCAAAGGTAGTACCTATATTTAAAAGAAATAAAAAAAATAAAAAAAAAATAAAAAGGAAGAAAAGAAAGTATCCAACAATAATATTTTTCTTGATGAAATTGAGTACCAAACTTTGGGTGCAGAACTAAAGTTACAATTAATTGTACTTCTTCAACTTTTTTCATCTTCTTTTTTGATTGGATGTACTTGCCTTTTATCAATTCATAACTTTAATAAACCAGCAAAAAAATATAAATAATAAATAATAAGTAATAAAACTCCTAACTTTAATAAAGCATCATTTGGGTCCTAAAATCAAGATCTTAACAACGAAAAAAAGAGATTAATGATGAAGAAAGAGGATCTAATATTAATACTGTGACGACCAAAAATTTAACAAGAATTATTGGTAATTTCTTTCAATAATTCGAAAAATATAATAATTATCATGGCTGGCTAGCTAATTAGTGTTATGAATAATATTACAACAAATAATTATGAGAAATTATGAAGTGGGTAATAGAGAACTAAATTTACTGAGCTTCTCGATCGGTTCGTCGGGCTTTCTTGATCTTGCGGTGACACTGCAATTCTGGAAACATCGATTCGATTTGTTCCGAAAAATCGAGCTGGAGGCTTCTGCAAGCGGTAGTACTACTACTACTTGTACGACCAGACGACGGTACTGCTTTTCTTTTAGAAGAAATTCTGGGTTTTCGCGGAGCCGCAGGACAGTGCTGCGTCACAGGAATTTTGTGATCCAAAGATGTCGGAGTTTTGAACCCGTCGTCATCAATGTCCACCTTGGAATCCAATTCTCCTAGCGAAGAAGATGCCGTCTTGGGACGTTCCTCATCATAAGGAATTAGTACTACTACTTCTTTCTTCTTGGCTTCATCTTTGGTCATCATTTCTTGATGATGATCATCATCAGGTTGACCAACAACATCATCATCAAGATCATCTTGATCATGATGATGATCAGAATTGTCATCTGCTTGATCAGACGGCGAGGCGCGACATGATTCGTCTAGAAAACTCAATGGGCATGAGTTTTCATCATGATCTTGGAGGAGGAACAGATCTGAATTGGACATGTTGTTTAGGATATTGGGAATTTGGTGGAATTCTGATGAGCTCATCAAAGGAATATATATATATATATGTATGTATGTATAGAGAGAGAGAGAGAGAGAGAGAGATTGAGTAGAATTGATGGTTATGTTCTTTTTGCCCTAAACTGGGAGATGAAGGCTAAAAAGAGAGAAGGAGATAGAAGGTGTTTTAAAAGAGTGAATGTAAATAGAGAAAGATAAATACATATGTATATAGAGAGAGATTGGAGGGGCAGTTTGTAATGCATCGGATCCTTCGACGAGAAAGAGAAAGAGAGAGAGGAGAAGGGTTAAACACTCAGCACTCACAAACGAAACGAGAAAGTTTTATTTTATTTTTTTATTTTTTATTTTTGGGAAGAAACGAGAAAGACTTGACAAACTGAGAGATCTCTAGCTAACTATTTCCTTTTTATTTATTTATTCATTTGTTTGTTTTTATGAGCTCTGTGGCTGACAGAGGGAGTAAAAGAATTTTAGGACTTTTGTTTTAGTTGCTACGATTATTTCTCTCTCTCTTTCTGAAATCTATACGAACTTTGAGGCGTGGATGCACGTGGTTTGCTATACATGGGACCATTTCTTTGATGTGATTGTTTCATTTACACGTACGATATGATATTTTCATTAATGTCTCGTCCATCTGTTTGGATTATATATTGCTTAATTTCGTTTTTTATTAATAAAAGTAAATTTCACTTATATATGGTGGTAATATGATGACAAAAAAAAATCCTACTTGAAGCCTTTACTTCTATCAATTAAGAGTTTGAGTCTTAGCATGCGTTTGGTATTAAGGTTTGGATTGTAGAATTTGAGTTTGAATTGAATGCGTGTTTATCAAGACGCATTTGAATTACTTGAGTTAAAAAATATAAAAATTTGAAATGTATTTGGA
This sequence comes from Ficus carica, assembly GCA_009761775.1. Classification (NCBI taxonomy): domain Eukaryota; kingdom Viridiplantae; phylum Streptophyta; class Magnoliopsida; order Rosales; family Moraceae; genus Ficus; species Ficus carica. Next base: position 479,893 of record VYVB01000423.1, read on the forward strand.
AAAAAATATATATATATATATCAATATGGTGCTTATTTCGTTTGTCTCAAAATTTTATATAATTTATAAAAAAATCATATCATTTGGACTTGTCTATGTAAAGTTATGAACTTTTAAAATTTAAGTTATAAAACTATGAATGATGAGCCGAGGGAAAAAGATAAAAATTAGATTATATTTTAAGGTTTGGATTGTGACAACAAACATCCCCTTACCCTTTGTGTGTTTGTTTTGGGGGCATGAAGACACCACAAATTCATTTTCTATTTACCAAAAAAAAGATAAATTTTCCAAAAAAAAAATTTTTTTGTTCAAATTTTGTTATATGTCACCACTAATGATATACGATTTTTTGGGTGAAAGCACAATAAAAGAGATATGGTACGCCATACGATGATTCTTATAGGTTGTTATGTACCTAATAATGATTAAAAACAAAATGCAAAAAAAAAAAAAAAAAAATAGAAAGGTTTAACTAGTCGGTAAATGTAGTTACACCTACGGATTAGGAATATATATTGAGTAAATTGTTCATTTAGTCCTTAAATTCTTAACATTGTACAACTTTGGTCCTTGAGCTTTTTTTGTAGCTGGAATGTTATTAAACTTTTAATGTTACTAAAATAGTCATTTCCGTTAATTTTGTAACAAAATATGTTAGTAATTTGGTCAAAAAGTGACACTAACTTCGGATTCTGTCAAAAAATTAAAGAAAGACTACTGTAGTAACGTTTTTAATAGTTTATGATCATTCCAGCTACGAAAAAGAATGCCCCAAAACTATTAAAGTTACAATAAGTTATTTTTGTTAATTTTTAAACGGAATCTGTTAGTAATTTGATTTTTTTTAAAAAAGTAATGTTAACTAATGAATTCTATTAAAAAATTAACGTAAATGACTATTATAGTAACATTTTAAAAGTTTAGGGACATTCCAACTATGAAAAAAGTTCAAGGATCAAAGTTGCACAAAGTTAAAGTTTAGGGACCAACCTAGCAATTTACCCATATATAATAGATACAATTCACTAGTAAAAAACACTATCAATAAGACTTTATATACATTCAAATTACAATATACAAAATCAGTTAAGTAGTCTAGTACTAATAGATCACTTAAAAATAAGAGGTTTTCTAAATTGAAAATAAATATAATAGAGAGAGAGAGGGACAACACTTGTCAAGGGTGCAAAGGCACAAGTAAGAGACAACGATCATATCAAGGACCCAAGGGCACAAAGAATATTGTACGTCAATCATCGGAAAAGGGCGCAAGAGCACATAGAAGGGACGATAATCATCAAGAGAGTGTGCAACGTCGCAATGACGACAATCATCAGAAGAAGGCACAAGAGTGTAAGGACGACATTCATCACACATGCAGGGGTGCATGAACAACATTTGTCAATAAAGGGTGCATGGATGAAAACATAGAAGGTGCAAGAGAATAAGGAGTATTAATGACTCGTTTGTGTATAATCATTTTGATACAACACCAATACATAAGAAAGAAAATAAAGGAGTCAGTTATGTAGCATCTGACGTCATAATAAGATTAGATAAGAAGATAGAATGAAGAAGAGAGGAAAAAATTTAACATGTTTCGACAAATGTGCCTATAACCATGGACTAACAATAATAGATCAGACGATTCATAAGTGAGGAGCATTATGAATAGAGATTTATATAAATACAATTTACAATATACAAACTGAGTAAGTTTTCGAACACTGACAAATCACATAAATATAATACAAGAGATTTTTTGAATATATTAGTTACATAAGTCAGCTCTCCCTTATAATTACCAAATTAAATGACATGTTTAATTGTCAAGAGTGAGACATCCTCTCCATCTATGGTCATGTCGGAAATTAGGGATGCAACGATTGTGTGACCGGAGAATGCTTTACTCTAACATCTAGGGTCGGAGATTCTTATTGCAGGATCTTGTCCATGTCTGTCTCATTTTTTATTTAATATATCCATTTCAAATACAATAATTTAGAACAAAAATAAAATTAGAAACTCACTGTATATATTTAATAGTGATAGATAACATATTTGTTTAATTTATATCTTTAGCCAGAAAGAAACCTAGAGAGCAAAAATTTGACTTTGTGGGAACTTTTTCCATTTTTTCTTTTTAATTCTTGTTTTATAATTTTGCTAAAGTGTTGACAGTCATTGATTGGCATTTGGAAATCTTACCAGTTGGTTTGTTAGTTTCTTAGTTGACTTTTTTGTACATATTTGTATTTCACCGTGTGGATATATATGATGCTATGCTAGCTCTCTCCTAACGCCAATCTACCAACTTATGCCTACTTTGAACAATAAATATTTCATATAATTGATAAATTAAAAATTAGATTAGGTGCTAAAATTATTGGATTCCAATCGTCCCTCACAGAAAGGAGTTCAATTGGTTGAAATTATTATTATTATCTTTTTAAATTATCCCCTCTAAGACTATAATTAATGCCATACTATACTCATCCGTGTAATATATCATAATTCTCTTATTTTGACTAAACATGGGGGAGTTTTTAAGTATAATTTTCTTATATATGATATGATATTCAAATTGCAAGACATAAAATGTTATCGTAATTATTAATGAAATCAATGGATAATCACTATACATATAGCATTCCAAAAAGAAAAAGAAAAAGAAAACTGCCACGTAATATTATAAACCTGGAGTATTACACATATGATGGTACATTATTCATATAACCGATAAATAAAAGGAATTTTTAATAACCGCATATTTTTGTGAAATGTCTAGTTTAATAATTACTCTAAGTCTACAATAGTGGTACCTATGTGCTTGTATAATCTACAAGTGGTGCAAGTGCAGCCAAGCTACCCACTAGCATGGAAATGTAACTGCATCTTTCTATGCCATAACTTTCTGCCGCCACCAAAAAATGATACATATAACCTCTACCCAAGATGAATACATTTTTCTGTAGTAAAGCCAAATATAGCATAGCACTTGTAATATATATATATGGGTGTGGTTTTAATAGTTATTTTAATATTTATCCATCGATAGTTATTGTTATTTGAGTCATTCGATATAAATCAGATAGTGACACTGAATTGAAAAATTGACCAAAAAAATATTTGTGACAATTAATAAGCATTGAATATATAAAGCTCATTAAATATGTTGTAAATAGACAACTTATTCTTGATCTGTTATATAGATTTTTTTAAAATACTTTTTTATTTAAATTAAAACTAAATTTAAAAGTAATTAATATGACTTTTTTAAATATAATGCAAAAAGTTCAACCCTGATCAATAATGAGCAAAAAAATATTAGCGTCCAACAAAAAACGAAATAGTTTTTTATTTTCAACTTCGTCTAATAAAAACGAAATAATAACTTCTTGATATTCAATCTTGCTTCAGGTAGTTGTTTGCGTTGAGTATTTACGCATGCTTTTTTATATGTACTTGTGTGTGTATATTTATAAATGTATAAATAATTGCTTCAATAAATGAGGCCGTAAGTTTTGTTAAGGAAAAAAAAAACTATTTTAAACGAATGCAGAGTGGAAATAAGAGAAATCAAACATTAATAGGCTTTTCAAGAGACCATTATATAATAAAACTTACGAAATTAATATCATGCAGAATTCATTTGTCCATTTTTTGTTTTTACCTAATGTTTAGTTTAAAATTTTTTTAATTAATGTTTAGGGTAAACCGGTTGTCCACTTTTTGGTTTTTACCTAATGCTTAGTTTAAATTTTTTTAATTAATGTTTAGGGTAAACCGTTTATTTAACCTGCTATTATAAGTCATCAAAAATGTCATGTCATCCAACATAATTAAGATTTGTACTATTTTATATAATTTTATATGTAACCATTAGATGGTTATAAAAAACGAGTAACCATTAAAAACTATTTCATATATATATGGTCTAAATAACCACATGCAGTTCTATAAATTTGGAATCGCCCCAAGATGTAATCCATTTACGTTTGACCATTTAGTTATGACAATCTAATTATCTTTCACGTACTTGGTTTGAGCTACATATACCACTAGCTTTGCAACTAGCTAGACATAGCACTACAAATATTTTTTAATTAAGTAGAAATATAAACTTCAATTTACAATCTAATTATTAGAGCTTTTTTTTAAATTAGGATAGGGAGATTAAATGAACTTAGAATCGACTTCATTTAACAAGCTAATTATTAGAGCTTGTATATATTAGGTTGGGGAGATTCGAACTTCGACCTCCACATTAAAGACAAATTAAAGTGTGGGTTAAAAGGACTATTTATTAAAATAGTTTTAGTTGCAAATAAGTAAGTACGAACCCGGGGCGGATACATGTTGGGAGGGCCTAATTGGGGGCTACAGCCCCCATTAAAATTTTTTTCCCCTTTAATCTGACTCTAATAAAGCTTTTTTTTTTTTTTTTTTTTCCCTTTTAAAAATTGTCATACATAGTTTCCACTAAAAATTTATCCATAACTTCAATATTTTGATGTTATTTATTTCGTTAAGAAAATAATGTACATCTCCACTCAAATATGTTTTGCTCCATCACTGGATAATCTAACTCATCGCGGAAAAAAAAAAAAATGACGTGGGCACATGTCTGGGAGTATCAAGAAGATCTCAACTAAATCCTTGACAAATTCATGTATGGTAATTTCTACCACATGAAGAATTAGGCAATGATATATATAGATCATGTTTAACATTTTATAATACGATATATATCTTCCGTGATTATATGAGTATATGGTCACTTTCAAACTTCCTAATCCTAATTGCTGAGTTCATGCTTAGATTGTTTGAATTGGAGATCAATTTGTAAATTGGACACATCTTAGGATTCCTTCTACTGAAAATAGAGGTGGGGGGTTGGGGATTTGGTAAGCTTTCACAACCTCATTATCCCACCTATGAATTAATGCTTTTGTTTATTATCATCATCTAACTAAAAATTAAAGTAGCATGATGACCATTAGATTAGAAGTAAGACTAACGTATCTGATAGGCAAGTAAGTCAAGTTTGACTTTTTTTTTTTTTTTTTTTTTTTTTATACAATATGCAAAACTCACTGGCAATTCGACTACAAAGGACCTTCAGGAGAAGGAACTAGATGGACTCATAAATAGACCACATAAGTTACAACTTCTAGATAATTGTTAACTGGAAAAGAATTAATAGGCACTTATAAGCCACTATATCTCCTCACTCCCAATCGATGTAGGACTCACCAAGTGACTTCCAATTTTATTTTATTTTATTTTATTTTTTTATACACAAGAAACGTACAATATGTAAAACCCACTGACACTGACAGCTTTGATTTGTTAATTAATTAATTTGATGAGTGAATTTATCGCGGGATGATAAAATGTTAGACGAGAAAAACGGAGATAAATGCTCTGTTGTGATGTTGCAAGCTTTCTTTCCTGCTAAATGTTGTGTCGTGCCAAGCAAGCAAATAAAATGACTAGAGGGACCGCCGTCCGTTAGGAAACTTGTTTTTATCATCAAATAGTATATACGCCTTCCCACGCGTCCTTGGGAGTGTGTGACTTACGCTCCAGCAAAATGGAGTCACGATATAATAAAGTGTCTTGTCAGTTTCAAGTTTAGTTTAGGGCCCGTTTGGGTAAGAGTTTGGAAATATAGCCTCTGTTTCGGATAAGTATTTACCTTAATTTGAATCATTTCATTTGAATGATTTATTCAAATATGTGTTTGGACTTTATATATTTAAAATGGAGCATTCCGATGCACACTTTTTGATATTATGCATATAAATTGAAGCATAAATATTTTGTTCTCAATGTTAACATTAAAACGTCAATTTGGATGATAATTTAAATGTTTCCATCTAAATATTATAATCTGGATGGTTCGTCCAAATAGAACAATAGTTTGGATATATCTGAATTAGAATTTTGAAAATGTGTGTTTGGTTAAAAAAAAAAAATTTATTTCGAGTGAAAAAGTGTAAAGACTTAAATCATATTCGAAAAAAAAATTAAGTATGAATCTCGTTTCATTCTTCTTGAAATTCTCTGCAATTAAAAAAAAATTCATCTCATATGGACTTGGAATAACAAAGTTATGTACTTTTAAATTTTGAGTTTACTATAAACATGGAGACGTCAATAGTGAAAACTAGTTTTGAATTTCCTCAAAAAAAATAATAAAAATATTAAACGAAGTTGTTTTGAGTTGAGAAAAAAGACCTATTGGGTGTTATTTTAGGCTCCACATAATTGGACTTAAACGTGTTTAGAATACCAAGAGTCGGTACACCAAAGACCCGAAGTGCCAAGACCAGGAACACCTAGAGTCAGTACATAAAAGGTCTTTTCAAGAAGGAAAGAACAAGAGGCATATAATTATTTTCAAAGCATTTAATGTTCCGAGTGAATGTAAATTAACTCGTTTGACGGTTACAATATTTAATTTTATAATAAAGGGATACTTAAACTCCTTCATTTTCAATGTACTATAAATTTCCTCGTACTAAGAAGAAAAATATGACAGACACGATTCCTAATACAAAGCCTTAAGGTAAACATACCAGACTCCGGTTTTTATGCATTGTTCTTAAGGTTTTTATTGTGTTCTTTATATTCTTGCTTAATGTTCTTGATTATTTTGTTGTTTGATCTTATTTTCTAATTCAAGAACGTTCTTTTGATATTGAACGAAATTTTACACCAACAAGACCCATAATATATATATATATAATATTTAAAAAACATATATCAAACATCCCCTAAACAACTGTAAATCCGGCGAGGCCCCGAGATCTAGTGAGCAGACGACGGCAACTTCAAGCCCGGTGGTGGCAACTAGGTGCGTAAAGGAAAATTTGGGGCTGTTTTGGTATTTTCTCATAAATAAAACTAAAATATATTAATATTTTCACTTCTTAAAAAATTATGCTATTATTTTCTATTCCACTCTTTATGCTATTTCCCACCTTCTTCCTATATAATTTGTAAAGATTGAAGTATAACAAGACATTGGCACACATGTAACATTGTACATGTGAAAATTATAATAATGTATGCAATGTTTTAAGATAAAAGGAACGAGAAGCTTTGCAATGGATGCTGAAAAGGCCAGAGGGACCGCCGTCCGACGAACGGAGTTCTATTACCATAACTGTCCTTTCCTAACGAGCATCATCCCACGCTTCCTTGAGAGTGTGCAGAACTACGCTCCAAATATCTGGTGCCACAATGGAGTGCTTATTTCATTTTATTTTATTGCAGGAGGAGAGTTTCTGGTAATTATTTAAAAAAAGTGATGGTAACTTATAGAAAAAATATATATATATATCATAATTAATTTTTTTTTTAACTTGAAGATAAGAAAATTCGAATTAAGCACCTTATAATAAAATTAAATGTAATATTATCACTAAATTATGCGTGTAACTATATTAACCCTTTTTTTTTTTTTTTTTTTTTATAATTGGTAACTCCATATTTACTATCCTTTAGTAGTGAAAAGATTTGCATCAATTTACCCCAAAAAAAAAAAAAAAAAAGAGAGAGGGAGAGATTTGAATCACCAGAAACTTTTTGTTCAACGAAACAAAAAGGCCAAATAATGTGTAGTTTTGAACTGCAAAATTTATTAGTTTGCTAAATTTACGTTTTGTTCAACACTATTATGATTTTCCATAAATTAACATCTTCACAAAAAAGAGAAATCCCAAATGATTGTAATAGAATATACTGTCAATACCTCCGATTCCAACTTTTTTCATAGAAACTAACGTGTAGAATGCAAATGCACTTTCTTACCCACTCTCTTTATCCAAACTCAACACGTGTCCATTATGATTTCTTTCCAAAAAATCAAATCTAAAAAGGTTAAAAGAAAAGCAACTTTTCTCATTATTATTACAAAAATGCCATCCACTGAACATTGAACAATACACTTCGGCTTCCCTCAAAAAGGAACTATACACTTTTGACGAAAACCCAACCCAGAAGAGAACCTAACATATCAACCAAAAAAAAAACCCAGAACCTAACCAAAAAATAAATAAATAAATAAAAAGCTCCAGAGTCAGAATACAAACGATCTGCCCCAATGAAAAATAAAATAAAATAAATAACTAACTAAAAACAAAGCTAATGACAAAACAAAATAAAAAATATATATATATATATATATATTATGAGTATGGAAAGATGAGAAGTGGCGATCTAGAAGGATCTACGAAATTTTGGTATGCATGACGAAAAAGAAGGCAGACGAAGAACGCCGGGAAAAATGGGCTTTTATCCACGACGAAGAGGAAATACAACGTGGATTTGATTCGAGAAAAAAACAAAAACAGTTTTTTAATTGTTTTTTCTTATCACTTCCTTCAAAATTTCAAGATAGCGATTTTTATTTTTAAAATTTTTTTTTTCTATCAAATCCATACCTAGTTTTGGTAGCTTTTTTCTATCCCATTATGGAAGATTTGGGTTCACCAGTAAAAGCAGTACCGAAGTGCCCTCGACCGGTTGTCTAGAACTTGGGGGTTTTGAGGTATTTTCATAATAAAACGAAAAAAGTTGTCTTATAAAATCTATAATAGAGTCTCGTTCATATAACCTATCGGTATAACTCACTTTATGTCCGTTCGATAAATTTCAACGGAGATGTTACTTATGTATGATACTTATGATGCATTTTACATTATAGTATTATATACTAAAAAATAATTTTAAAAAAGAAATTTAAAACACTTTAAAAAAACATTTTCTTCTTCTAGAGAGATGCCTCCCCCCCCCCCCCCCCCAACAAAACCCACGACCCAAGCTCCCCCCTACCAGCGACCCAAGCCCCCCCCCCGGGACCATGAGCCCCTCGTGCCAGATTTGGCCCCCTTGACCCCCCAATGACGAACCCCCTGCCAAATCCGACCCCTCCCGCCTGGAGATGATCTCCTCACGACCCCTCTTCCCCCCACGCGACCCAGGGATCAGATCTAGGCGCCATTTTCTTTTTAATTCCTTTTTTATTATTTTTTCTAATTTCTTAATATGTAATACAATGAGATAATGTACATTATAATTATTGTGCATAAATAACATATCAACCGTTTGATTATATCTGAATGGTTTAAAAATGAGCTCTACTGATATGATATATAAAAGGGTTGTATCACAAATTTACCCCCTTTTTTATCCTTTTGTATCTGCTGCTTTTTAAAACTTTTGAATGGGATAGGTGTCAAATTTTAACAGCAAGAGTGCATGAGAAAGAGGGCAAGTGAGTGCCCGTACCATTCCTCCTTAGATAATTACTTTTCTACCCTGAAAAAGAGTGTCACTTTTCTATTGGCATAATCTAATTTAAGATCTAAAAAAAAAAAAAAAAATCTCTTAATTGGTCGAAGAATCATATATTAGAACTCACATGATGTGGTATAAAAAGCGATTGGTACATTAGATAATAATCTCTCTGTCTCTTTTTTTTTTTTCCCTCTTTCCCTTTCTTTTGTAACTTGAGAGACATTTGTTTTATGACACCAATGAAAATATCAAGGTTATGGTAAAAGGAAAACATGTAGAAAATTAGATAGTATTAGTTGACGAACACGTACATACAAACAAAGAAGAAAAAATACCGACTGCATTGTAAAAAGTGCATTAGTCGTTTTAATATTATATTAGGTAATGGATTGATAAAGAGGGTAAAATAGTGTAAGCAACGGGTTAACACAGAAAAACAGACACAAAATGGAGTGGGGCATATGATCGATCAGTAGAGAGAGGGAAGCACATGGTTTGATGATTCTGCCCCCATTGCCCAACCATCATGTCCCCCATGTCCAACAATCATCTCCTTTTAATTCCCCCACCTCCCTAGTTCCCTACCTCTCTCTCTCTCTCTCTCTCTCCATTTCCTTGTAATAATTTTGAAATCCATGAATCTGCCTTGGAATTTGATTGACTACTTTGTTCTTTTTTTGTCCCTCTTTTAAGATAAAGCTGCCATTGGGCACATCCTCCATTCATATATAATCTTCTCTTGATGAGCTTTTTTTCCCCCTCATCTCTGGTGGTCATATATGAATACTAGTTTATAACAAATAATTACTACTAGTTGCCCTCATGTACATAACATTCAATATAATTTTCCATAATTGTAGCTAGCTATCCACAATCAAGCAATATTAATTTGATGGCAATTTGGCAAATGTACGTAGTAGCAAGAGATAATTAAACCACTTAACCAGTAATTATCGGGGGGGGGGGGGGGGGGGGGGGGGGTGGGTGTAGGGGGTAGCAAGAGATAATTAAACCACTTAACTAGTAATTATTGGGGGGGTATATTTCTTATACTTGCTATTGTATAATGTCAAAAGTGCTAATGTCTGAATCAAATTCTAACCACCAACTAATGCGAGAATTAGTTTTGTCAAATACAATAGCAATTCTATTTGTCCCAAAGAGTTTAAACCTATAACACTTCTCAGAATTTCACAAACTAAACAACTTTTTTTTATTTACTTATTTTTGGAGAAAAATGGGGCTCATGGCTTGAGAAAGAATTGAGTTATATAAAGATTTGGTTATTACAAGCTAATTATAGTATAATAATAATAATAATAATAATAATCTTACACGTAAATATGTAAGATCAAACATGCACGTTATAAGTATGATGTAGAAATGGGATCTAAACCAAATATACACTGAATCTGATACGGGGTTGCTTTTGATTTCCCTACTTTTCGAAGATGTAATTGCCTTTTGCATTGCCTGATCATGACTCTGATCTGAGCTGATGGTTGTAAAATTACAATTATTTTTATTTATTTATTTATTTTTTTTTTTTTTTTTGGGGGAGAAGAAGAAGAAGGCCATGATGTTCACTATCTCGTGTGTGTGTTTCTCTCTCTCGCGAACCTTTCGCTCTTGAAGTCAAAGCAACTTTCCTATTGCTACACCTAATGATTTCTTTCATACCAAACATAGATTAAAAGAAAGGTCACGACTATATCACATATTGTACATTTTTTAGGCTTCACATATCTTTCGATTTTCAAAAGTTAGACTAGTGCTTAAAACAATATTCTCAACCCTTCAGATTTTAAAGATTATCGTGATTGGGTCTGATGTCTAAGATTTTAGAGATATTTACTTAAATAATCACCTTTTTTCATTCAGTGACTAACATAACACAAAATCATTTCTCTTTACTAACATAACACAATTTTTTTTTCTTTTATTTGTTTTGATTATTTTTTATTTTTTGATATTGTAATTGTCTTTTTTACCCCTCTTATCTTATATTATGATTATTTTTTCACAGATTTTAGAATTTGTTTCTGTCTCTCCTCATTTTTTGTTTCCGTCCCTCTTCTCCGATCTCTCTGAGATATCTCTCTCTCTCTATACTTTCTCTCTCATCTTTCTCCCTCTTCATCTTGACGTAGGATCCCATGTCGTCGTCGTAGCTCGGCCGGAGGACGATCCCGGCATGGTGGAGCTTCTAGACACAGCGAATCATGTGCGTCGGAGTGCTCCACCGCCTATTCGGCTCCAGGTGTCTCGTTGGGATCACGCTCTGTCGGACCAGATGCAGTAGATGCTTGGCTTCCAGATCCCGATGCTTCTCGATCATCACGTCCGGTCTCTGCCTCGCGTTGTTGAAGAATCAAAGAATAATTAGGAAGAGTCGGCGGATTTGGAGATTTCTCCTCCAGCGGCAATTTTGTCTGATCGAAGAGGTTCTGAAGGACGAAGAACAAGATCTGGTTCTATGGGCGGAGGAATCACGGTAGAAGAAGGGTGTCAGACCCTCATAGTGTGGAATGCGGCCTGCGTGGGGACCGGCGCGGGCTGAGCGGTGCCAAGCCTCGGCATAGGCGTGGCGAAGCCAAGGCGAGTGGCCTTGGTTGGTGAAGTCTTGTTCGAAGGGTTCGCGGACAAGCATGATGGCGGCAAGAAGTTAGGCACGCGGGAAGACTAAGGCAAGCATGCATCAGCTTGGGCGGCCTAGCCAGCCTGTCTCGGACAAGTGAGCGAGTTTTGCGGACCTCGGGGCCAGGGTGGTCGAGACAAGGTCCGAGAGACATGGCTAATCAGGTTGGCGGACGTGGTGCGTGTCCGGTTGCGGTTTGTTGGCGTGGGATGCTGATGGGCGTGAAATGCGGTGCAAGTGGGCGAGCGGTTACACCAGTGGCCGAGAAATCTGGGGACGTGGGCTGAGAGACGTTTACACGTGGCCCATGACCCAGATAGCCGTTGGCGCTGCCTTGGACCGAAATTGCGACCAGGTTCAACCAGCGGTTTCAGCCAAGACCGAGAGGGCTCAGTGAGTGGGCCAAGTGGCCGTCTGTGCGCCCGACATGTGGTCGGTTCTTGCCCAGTCCGAGGAATGCGGGCGTGCGTGGACCAAGTGGCTCGACAGGGCGATGCCACATAGTCAAGCACGGAGTTAGCTGCCTAGTTAGTGCCTACATGGTTGGGGGTGTCAACCACCTTGTATTGATTTAAATATACTGAGTTGAGAAATGCAAAGGACATGAGCGTTGAGCATTTGTGTGATCCTTGCAGCAGACTTTGTAATCCTTTTTGTTGGTGATTAATAGAAAGGTTGGGATTTTCCCGTAAGCCTGTTGTGTCGTGATTATTTACTTGATTTAGCCATTGTGTGTGTTCTGTTTGTTTGTGAGTTTGTGTGATTGGCTGACTAATTGGGCGACTTAGGCCAGCATAGGGCCGAAGACTAAGGAAAAAAGTTGGACCCTGTGACAATTGGTATCAGAGCACGGTCGGCGTCATGGTGGACGACGATCTGGGTGAGCGTGTTGGTATCTTGGAGGATTTAATCGGTGCCCCGGCACACGAGGCCGGAACCTTGGCCGAGCAAGCAGAGTTGCATTCGGCAAGGATAGTGGAGATTCACAAGTTGATCTCGGACAACCAGAAGGGCATGGTGGATCGCTACCACGATTGTCTTCAACAGTTGTTAGCCATTGCGGAGCGAGTAGAGGTGCGGTTCTCAGCCATTGAGAACGATATCGCTTTACTGAAAGCGACTGCTATTGGTGCATCTAGCAGTGCGAGGGGTGGTGAGGGTTCGAAACTGAAAGTTCCGGAGCCAAAGCAATTCGGTGGTAGCCGAAATGCGAAGGAATTAGAGAATTTCTTGTGGGACATGGAACAATACTTCAGAGCCGCTCATGTGGTGGAGAGGGACCAAGTCACCATTACCAGTATGTACCTTGAGGGAGACGCGAAGCTTTGGTGGCGGACCCGATTAGATGATGATGCTAGCGCGGGTCGACCGCGTATTGAGACGTGGGAGACACTTAAGAAGGAATTGAGGGATCAGTTCCTGCCCTTGAACACCGCATGGGTAGCAAGGGAAGCCCTCAAAAAGTTGAAACACACCAGCACGGTGCGGGATTATGTGAAGGAGTTTAGCTCCTTGATGCTTGACGTGAAGAACATGTCGGAGGACGACAAGCTCTTCAACTTTTTCTCGGGACTACAGCCATGGGCTCAAGCGGAATTGAGACGGCAGAATGTGAAGGATTTACCCACGGCAATAGCGGCAGTAGATAGTCTTATAGATTACAAGATTAATCCTTCTTCAACAAGTGCAGACAAGAAGAAGGGCGGCGATGGCAAAAACAAAAAGGGTAAGGAGCATAAGAAGGGCAAGAACAAGAAGACCGGGGACTCATCTAAGCAGCGGGGTTCGGATCCACCCCAAAGCCAAGGTAATGCTAACTCGGGTTGTTTCTTGTGTAATGGCAACCACAAGATCAGGGATTGCCTGAAGAGGAATAGGCTTACTGCCCTCGTGACTGACGATGAACCTAGCGGTAGTGGAGACTTGGGAGATTGCGCCCCACGGGTGAATCCAATCCAGTTGCTGAATGCTATCACGGTGGAGTCTAAGGCCCCTCCTAAGGGTCTTATGTACGTGACGGTGACTGTGAACGGAAGACAGGTGCGGGCCATGTTGGATACGGGTGCTACCAACAATTTCGTGTCGCAAGCTATGGTGGATCATCTCGGGTTGGAAATCTCAAAGAGCCCAAATCAAGTGAAGGCAGTGAATTCGAGGGCTCAAAATATCCAAGGTACCACTACTTCTGTGCTCAAAATGGGTAAGTGACAGCAAGAGTGTCGGTTTATGGCTCTACCCTTGGATGATTTTGATCTTATACTTGGTATTGAGTTCTTTGTGCAAGCCAAAGCCATTGCCATGCCACATTTGGGTGGCCTACTGATTGCTGATGAGTGTTGTCCTAGTTTTATTCCTGTTGAGCATGGACAGGTTACGGAGAAGCCTTTATGGCAATCGGCTTCCCAAGTTAAGACAGGAATTAGAAGGGGCGAAACGACCATGATTGCTGCTCTGGTGGAGGTGAAACCGGATCAAGTTGTTGAGGTCCCAGATCAAGTCGCGGTTGTTTTGGATGATTATAGCGACGTGATGCCTGCTGAGCTGCCTAGGGTTCTTCCCCCTAGACGTGCTATTGATCATCGGATTGAGCTTGAACCTGGAGCTCGACCCCCGGCACGGGGCCCCTATCGGATGGCGCCTTTGGAACTTGCAGAATTGAGGAAGCAGCTCGGGGAGTTGCTTGCAGCCGGTTATATTCAGCCCTCGAAAGCCCTTTATGGAGCTCCGGTGTTGTTCCAAAGAAAGCAAGACGGCACGCTACGGATGTGTGTTGATTACCGTGCCTTGAACAAAATTACGGTGAAGAATAAATATCCTGTCCCCAACGTTCCAGACTTGTTCGATCGGTTATCGAAGGCGGCGTTCTTCACGAAGCTTGATTTGAGGTCAGGATATTGGCAAATGAGGATTGCCGAAGGTGATGAAGCGAAGACAGCGTGTGTGACACGGTATGGCTCGTTTGAATTCCTAGTTATGCCATTTGGTTTAACTAATGCCCCTGCTACTTTTTGCAATCTCATGAATGATGTGCTCTATGAGTTCCTCGACCACTTTGTAGTCGTCTACTTGGACGATATTGTTGTGTACAGCCCGACTCTTGCAGATCATGTGGAGCATTTGAAGTTGGTTTTCTCGGTGTTGAGGAGAAACTCGCTCTATGTGAGGAAGGAGAAATGTGAGTTTTGCCAGCAGGAGATAATGTTTTTGGGCCACAAAGTGAGCAAAGGCCAGATCTGCATGGATGAGAGGAAGGTTCAGGCCATCCTTGAGTGGGCAGCCCCAACTAAAGTCTCAGAGTTGCGGTCATTCCTTGGATTGGCGAACTATTATCGACGGTTTATTGAGGGGTACTCGAAGAAGGCCAGCCCTCTCTCGGATCTATTGAAGAAAGATAAGCAGTAGGAATGGACGCAGGATTGTCAGGATGCATTTGATGGGATCAAGTGTGCGGTGACCTCTGAACCGGTGCTGCGGCTACCTGACTTTGAACTGCCTTTCGAAGTGCAAACGGATGCCTCGGATAGAGCCATTGGTGGGGTATTGGTCCAGGAGGGACACCCCATTACCTTTGAGAGCCGCAAGCTCAAGGAGGCAGAACAGCGGTATTCGGCCCACGAGAAGGAGATGGCTGCCGTGGTTCATTGTTTGGAGATTTGGAGGCACTATTTGCTGGGAACTAAGTTCGTGGTAGTGACCGACAATGTCGCTAACACATACTTTAAGACGCAGAAGAAGCTGACCCCCAAGCAAGCCCGGTGGCAAGAGTTCCTTGCGGAGTTTGACTTCAATTGGCTGCACAGACCAGGAAGTCAGAACCAAGTGGCGGATGCCCTCAGCCGAAAGGAGGTAAAAACTTTTGTTGCTTCGCTAACCACTGTGCAATCTGATTTCCTTGATAGAGTCAAGAATCAGGCATTGGCGGACAAGATGTATGAATAGCTCAGACAACGGGTCAAGGAAGGGCTGGTTCGCAAATATTTTATTGAGGGTGACCTGCTTTATGCGCGAGGCAGCAGGCTATATGTCCCAGCGGGTGGTGGACTTAGACGTGAGTTGCTTAGAGAGACTCACGACCCTCAATGGGCTGGACATCCAGGTGTGGAAAGGATGGTGGCATTGCTATCTAGGACGTACTTTTGGCCAAGGATGGAAGATGATATCGAGATGTACGTTCGCACTTGTCGAACCTGCCAGATTGACAAGACCGAGAGGAAGAAGCAAGCGGGGTTGCTTCAGCCATTGCCTATACCGGAGAGACAATGGGAGTCTGTTTCCATGGACTTCATATCGGGTTTCCCAACGGTGGACGGCCTAAGATCGGTGTTGGTGGTGGTCGATCGCTTCTCTAAGTTTGCGGTCTTTGTGGGTGCGCCTCATGGATGCACTGCCGAGGCAGCAGCGAAGTTGTTTTTCAAACATGTGGTTAAGTTGTTTGGAGTCCCCAAAGACATAGTCAGCGATCGTGATGCTCGGTTTACAGGTAAATTTTGGACTTTTTTGTTCAAATTGATGGGTTCAGAGTTGAAGTTTTCCACAGCAAATCATCCGCAAACCGATGGCCAAACGGAGCGGATCAATGCGTTGTTGGAAGAATACCTGAGGCATTATGTGACGGCCAGTCAAAGAAATTGGGTGAGTTTACTTGATACGGCCCAGTTTTGCTACAACATACATAAGTCTTCATCCACAGGTTTGAGTCCCGCTGAACTTGTGATGGGACATTAGCCTTTGACCCCTCTCGACGTAGCCAAGATGAAGTCACAAGGAGAGTGTCCTGCAGCTTATCGTTTTGCTCGTGATAAGCAAGAACTCATCGAACAGGCTCGGGAAAGCCTGGCGAAGGCACAACGGAGGATGGAGAAGTATGCGAACCAACATAGGCGGCCGTTAGAGTTTCAAGTGGGTGACAGGGTCTTATTGAAACTCACACCTCAGATTTGGAAGAAAGTGACTGACAAACGGTTTCACAAAGGCTTGGTGCAGCGGTATGACGGGCCTTTTGAAGTAATCAAACGGGTGGGCAATGTAGCCTATCGACTCCAATTGCCGGAGAGGATGAAGATCCACCCAACTGTCCATGTAAGTTTTCTCAAGCCTTACTTTGAAGATGTTGACCAGGATAGGCAACACGTGAGGCGAGCCCCACCCAATGTACGGAAGCATTTTGAGAAGCAGGTGGTTAAGATACTTGACCATCGAACCATGGGGGCGAGTCGAAAGAATCGGCGCACAGATTACTTAGTGCAATGGGAAGGCAGTAGTGAGGCGGATGCTACTTGGGAACGTGACGTGACGTTGTGGCAATTTGAGGATCAGATCAAGGAGTATTTGGAGACCCTCCCGACAAGGACGTCGGCTTCATCCGGCGGGGGTGGGTTTGTCATAGTGTGGCATGCGGCCTGCGTGGGGACCGGCGCGGGCTGAGCGGTGCCAAGCCTCGGCATAGGCGTGGCGAAGCCAAGGCGAGTGGCCTTGGTTGGTGAAGTCTTGTTCGAAGGGTTCGCGGACAAGCATGATGGCGGCAAGAAGTTAGGCACGCGGGAAGACTAAGGCAAGCATGCATCGGCTTGGGCGGCCTAGCCAGCCTGTCTCGGACAAGTGAGCGAGTTTTGCGGAACTCGGGGCCAGGGTGGTTGAGACAAGGTCCGAGAGACATGGCTAATCAGGTTGGCGGACGTGGTGCGTGTCCGGTTGCGGTTTGTTGGCGTGGGATGCTGATGGGCGTGAAATGCGGTGCAAGTGGGCGAGCGGTTACACCAGTGGCCGAGAAATCTGGGGGCGTGGGCTGAGAGACGTTTACACGTGGCCCATGACCCAGATAGCCGTTGGCGCTGCCTTGGACCGAAATTGCGACCAGGTTCAACCAGCGGTTTCAGCCAAGACCGAGAGGGCTCAGCGAGTGGGCCAAGTGGCCGTCTGTGCGCCCGACATGTGGTCGGTTCTTGCCCAGTCCGAGGAATGCGGGCGTGCGTGGACCAAGTGGCTCGACAGGGCGATGGCACATAGTCAAGCACGGAGTTAGCTGCCTAGTTAGTGCCTACGTGGTTGGGGGTGTCAACCACCTTGTATTGATTTAAATATACTGAGTTGAGAAATGCAAAGGACATGAGCGTTGAGCATTTGTGTGATCCTTGCAGCAGACTTTGTAATCCTTTTTGTTGGTGATTAATAGAAAGGTTAGGATTTTCCCGTAAGCCTGTTGTGTCGTGATTATTTACTTGATTTAGCCATTGTGTGTGTTCTGTTTGTTTGTGAGTTTGTGTGATTGGCTGACTAAGTGGGCGACTTAGGCCAGCATAGGGCCGAAGACTAAGGAAAAAGTTGGACCCTGTGACAAAGGGGATAATCCACGCCATGGTCAGAATCGGATTGTCCGGTTCGAAACGGACTCGCGGCCTTTCTTAGCGGTTCGATCATGAAGCAACTGTTCAAGTCCGTCACGAAGGAATCAAATTTTTGTTGCAATTTTTTGACAATTATGGTATATAAGCTGTTGGTTTCAAAAATCAGTTTTTAAAATTTTGCGGAAATATGTTACGGATCAAATCGCACATATATAAATTTTCTCAAAATTTTTCCGGCGACAATATTTATATTAATTTAACAAAATAAATTAAAAAGAAAGTTTAGAGATTGACCGTTCTCCGATTAGGTCGAAATTCTTGAACTCCTTCAAGAACCTTCTTGAGTACTCCAAATCTTTCAGAAACACCAATCTTCTTGAGAACTCCAAGTCCTTGAAACACCAACGGTTCTTTCTCAGCGTTCTTCAAATCACAATGAACAGGAAACGAGTGGGCGTTTCTGAATTTGGGTTTGATCACACACTTGAATTTTGATTCACTTTGGGTTCTCAACTCATGAGACAAAGTGAAGGAGAAGAAGAGAAGAAACTCTTAGATAAAAAAAATATACGTATCATTTTTCTCTCTGTCAAAAAGGAATTAATATATCTTTCCCTTTTTTAGATACATCGTATATACCCCTTCTTTTTAGATACATCGTATGTACCCTTTTTTAATATTACAGAGAAATAACTGACACTCATCTTTTTAAAAAAATTTAATTAATTAAATAATTAATTAATTATCATCTTTGTGTGGAACAACATGCACGCCCACTAACTCCATATAGTGGTCGTGTTTGATTGATATGGAGAGAGATCTCTCTCCCATTTATCTGATCAGTTAATTTTTTTTAATTTATTTTAAACTATTCAGAATAAAATAACCAATCTTTTCTTTTCCACATTTATCAAATTTCAAAATTCAAAATTCCACATACACTTTGTGGATATTATGTGAACCACCCTGTGGTGCACAACTACGGTGTGGTCCTTATCACATTGTATAATCTTTAATTTAAAACTATTTTAAATTTATTTTAAATAATCATATTATTTAAAAACACAAATTAATACAATTAAGTTGTTGTGTGAATATTAATATAGAATTTTCAATTCTAAATTAATAAATTAACCCAACATAAAATAATGTTAACATGATTCAATGGAGCCGTTGAGAGGAACTATGGACTTTATAATTTTAAGCTCCAACAATTTTGACAATTAATTAACACCTTAATTAAAATATCAAAATTATTAATTCCAAATTATTCCACTAAAAATTTGGAATTGCACTCTTAAAATTATAAAACTAATTATATTTAAAGGATTTGAATTGCCCATTGATATAGTCACTACATATAAATCAATCCTCAATAAACGGTTCATAATTAAAGCTAGGTATTTTCCGTTAACCTCTTTAATTATATATTTCTCCTTAAGTACCATTGATTCTCTAATGAATAATATATTTATGATCTAATCATAAATTGAGCGCTCTTATTATTCAAGTCCCGAATCAACACTTAAGGGAACCGTCCATCTAACTTCTTTACAAATGAATGGATTTCATCTTGTATATTAATATTCCCAGCTGCTTATTATATTATATTTTCAATATACCAAGAATTTGACACTATTCATTTGTATCATTACTCGATATGTCAAAAAGATGATACAATAAATAAGAGTCTATTAATTACTCAGAATTAAGATCGATTCATATACGACCATCATTGATTAATTTTGAATGCTCTATATAACAACGGAAATTATTAGAGATTCATAATTAATCGTGTTCCAGTTCTATATAATCAAATTATATAAAGCGCTTTCATTCCAATAATCTCATTATTAACAATCCGGATAAGATCATTTCATTCAGAATGTAATGAACCGCGCTAGTAATCTTAAATTAAAGATCCCAACTTTAATTTTTACTTACGGACAAATTTAGATTATTTACTTTAAATATTATCCTCCTGTATATAACACTTATATACAATATTTAAAGTCACATTTAAATAATCTAGGGTTTTCGATATTTATAAAGCATCCAAACATGCATGCAAAAATAATATTGAAAAAATTTCTCAAATTAAATCAACAAAATAATACATCTCATTTGTTTATGGGCACATATCCCAAAATCTCCCACTGCCCTAAAGCAAATCTGACATGTCTTTAAGTCTCATCCCTTCAAGATATTGCTCAAAATTCCGAGCTGGTAATGTCTTGGTAAACGGATCAGCTTTGTTATTCGCTGATGTGATCTTCTCATCTGAAACGTCTCCTCTACTGACAATCTATCTCACCAAGTGAAATTTCCTCTCTATATTCTTTCCTTTTGCGGTGATTTCTGGGTTCTTTGGCGTTGGCCACTGCTCCACTGTTATCACAATAGAGTCTAATTGGCTCATGCATATCTGGAACAACTTCCAGATCTCTCAAGAATTTGCGAAGCCAGACTGCCTCTTTAGCTGCTTCAAAGCTGCTACATATTCAACCTCCATATTTAAATCAGCAACACAAGTTTACTTGATACTCCTCCATATAATGGCTCCACTTCCAAAGGTGAACACCGCCCCAGATGTTGACTTCCGAGAGTCTCTATCTGATTGGAAATCAGAATCTGTATATCAATAGGAATTAAATCCCTACTAGAATATACGAGCATATAGTTTCTCATCCTTCTCAGATATTGAGAATATGCTTGACTGCCACCCAGTGATCTAATCCTGGGTTCGACTGATATTGACTAACCACTCCCACTACAAAGCATATGTCAGGTCTGATACACAACATTGCATACATTAGACTACCAACTGCCGATGCATATGGAATTCGTCTCATATTCTCCTCTTCTTATGGTGTTTTAGGACACTGCTCTTTAGAGAGATGAATTCCATGTCGAGAAGGCAAGTTCCCTTTCTTGGAGTTCTGCATCGCAAATCTGATAAGCACCTTATCAATGTACGAAACTTGAGACAATGCCAGAAGCCTATTCTTGCGATCCCGTATAATCTGGATACCAAGAATGTAGCTTGCTTCTCTCAAATCCTTCATTTGGAATTGGCTGTCTAGCCAGTTCTTTACCTTTGATAGAGATTCTACATCATTCCCAATGAGTAGAATGTCGTCAACATAAAGAACTATGAAGACCACTTTATCCCCTTCTATCTGCTTATAGACACAAGATTCATTCAGATTTGCTCAAAACCATAAGACTTTATGGCTTCATTAAATCTGATGTTCCAAGATCTAGAAGCTGCTTAAGTCCATAAATGGACCTTTGAAGTTTGCAGACTTTCTGCTCTTGGCCTTGGACCATGAAACCTTCTGGTTGGACCATATGAATGGTCTCTTCAAGATGACCGTTCAAAACGCCGTCTTGACATCCATTTGCCATATCTCATAATCATAATGAGCAGCAATGGACAAGAGAATCCGGATGGATTTTAGCATGGCCACTGGAGAAAAATATCCTCATAGTCTACTCCTTCTTTTTGGGTAAAACCCTTTGCCACCAGCCTAGCTTTGAAAGTCTCCACTTTCCCATCGGCTCCTCTCTTTCTCTTATAGATCCATTGCAACCAATAGGCTTAACGCCTTCTGGTAGATCTACGAGCTCCCAGACTGAATTGGAGTACATAGACTACATTTCGAGTTTCATGGCTTCCTGTCATTTCTCTTGATCAACATCATCCATTGCCATCTTGTATGTCAATGGATCATCATCACTGCCATCAGTGATTGCAACTTGTGCTTCTCCATCTTCACGATAGAGGATGGGCAATCTTATTTCCCTCTCACTACGTCGTGGTGGCTGTGGTGTTTGATCTCGGGTAGTGATCTCTACTCTTTGTCGTTCAACAACTGTTGTTGGTGTGGGGCTGATCTTATCAGCCAGCAACTCTTCCAAAACCACTTTACTTTGGGTTTGAAATCTGTCATATAGTTGTGCTCGAGAAATGTAGCATTTGTCGACACAAATACTTTGTTATCTTGAGTGCTATAAAACAAATCTCATCTCGTTCCTTTAGGGTAGCCCACAAACATGCATACCTCCAAGTGAGGTTCCAACTTCCCAGTCTTTCCCTTTAGCACGTGTGTTGGGCACCCCCATATGTGGATGTGGTCTCAAACTAGATTTGCAACCGTTCCACAACTCTAGGGGAGTCTTAGAGATTGACTTAGATGGAACTAAATTCAGAATATATACAGCTGTTTGTAGTGCATATCCCCAAAATGAGGGTAGGCAGAGAAGAATAGCTCAACATTGATCTTATCATATCAAGCAAAGTACGATTTCTTCTTTCGACTACACCATTTTGCTGTGGTGTTCCAGGTGCCGTGAGTTGTGACAATATTCCGTTCTCAATCAAGTGGTACTTGAATTCATAATCTAGGTACTCACCTCCTCGATCTGATCGAAGAGTTTTGATTGATTTGCTAAGTTGCTTTTCAACTTCAGCACGGAATTCTTTGAACTTTTCAAAGGTCTCAGATTTTCTTTGCATCAGGTATGCATATCCGTATCTTGAATAATCGTCAATAAATGTGACAAAGTATTCATAGCCCCCTCTAGCTTTGACATTCAAAGGGCCACATACATCAGTATGTATGATCTCTAGATGTGTTTTTGCTCTTTCACCTTTAGCCGAGAAAGGCCTTTTGGTCATTTTACCTTCTAGGCAAGATTCACAGACTGGTAGAGTGCTAACTTTTAGCTCTCTCAAAGGACCATCATTTGCTAGTCTTTCTATCCTATCTACGTTAATGTGACCAAGCCTTAAATGCCACAAATATGTGTCATCTTTATCATTAGAAATCTTTTTCTTTTAAGGGTTGGTTCAACGACTTTAAATATTTCGGTTTGAAGTAAGTTATTAGAAATTGGTTTTAACAAAAATAGACCATTATCCACATAACCAAAACAAATATTCATACCATTCTTATAATTGAAACAGAGTCAACTTCAAAGAAACTGAAATAAATTGTTCAACCAACTTTGAAACCGAAATCAAATTCCGTTTGAAATCCGGAATGAAATAAACATTGTTCAAAAAAAAATATTTATTATTATCAAATGACAGTCGCACTGTCCCTACTGCTGTCGCTAATAGTCTTTCCCCACTGCCAACTCTCATCGTGAAAACTCCCTCTTCAAAATCCCTAGATGACTGAAGCATCTGCAAAGAAACACAAACATGGTTTGATGCCCCTGAATCAATAATCCAGCTTGAGAAATCATTCTCAACTAAGCATGTTTCCATGACTAGTAAATCTGATTTACCTTGTTTCTTCTTCTTTTTCAGCTCATCAAGGTACTTCTTACAGTTTCTTTTCCAATGGCCGTCTTGATAACAATGGAAACATTTTCCCTTAGGTTTAGGCTCAGCAGCCTCCCTTTCTTCTTTGGATCTTCTTTTTCCCTTTTGCTTTCCCAACATTTTTCTTCTTTTTATTCTTTGAAAAAAAAAGCCTTCCTTCAGCTTGGCTTTGGCAACATTTGCCTTACCACCCTAATCATTAATAAGGGTTCTCATAGGTCTGCAGCTCGTATCAGAAGTTTCTGTCAGATACACATCTTATGGTTCATGAGTGGTTCGTTCTGAATTGGAGAAAAAGCGGGAGATAGTGTCTCCAAGATCATGCCAAACTTGGGTCTTTTCATCAATGTTTGCACCATTGATTTCAGCCTCGTTAAAATGATGAATCATTTTATAGGGACCGTGCTCACCAAACTGAAGAAACATTCTTCATTTGCCGTTCATAACGGCTTTCACTGCTTCGTGGCGGGCTTGATCGGAGGGGCGTCCAAACATGTTGTGCAAAGATTCATAATCTCGCTAGCAGGTCTCAAGGGCTCGTGCTTAGCTCTAAGCACTTCATTTCATTGCCACTAAACAGGTAGCAGCGGGCCTGTTGTTTGCGACAAACCCAACACACAGCCTTAGAGCATTGGTAGGAGGCACTGGGGACGATCCTCCTTAAGGACCAAAATGACAGTTTTCAGTTATCGAGAGAATATTCATGTGCTTTTCCATTTGACAAAGTTTCACCAGTTAAAAACTTGAGAGGCGAGAAGTGAGAAATTAAGGTTTGACCATATTGCTGTGAAAATAAGTAAGAAATATTTTTCAATAAATAATTGCATAAATATCATAACAAAATTAAAGGCAAAGTAAATATGATGCATGAATGCACATGTAAAATACACAAAAAACCATATTTACTTTAATAGCCTAAGGAATTTTAATAATCACAAGTAAGTGCCGACATAGGGTAGGTCAAATAATTACTAAATAAAATGAGACATTCTCAATTAATAAATATTACCAGGAAATATCTCATATTCTAATACTTATAATTTCATTTAATTTTGGTAAGAAAATAATTAACTAATTTAATTATCTCTTATTAGTGTAAACCCACCGTATCAGATTTTTTAGACTTAACTTAGAAATTGCCGCCTTAGGGTAGGTCAATTCTAAAATACATCTTAAAATCCTATCTCATGGAAGACAACATTGTTATTGTATTTAATAGACACCTTCCGTAGGGAGGACGAAATCAAACGTCTCTAGGCACTATTAAAAAACTCACGATGTTGTACTAACAGTGGAGACCTGGGTTTATATTGTCATATTACCCACTCGCACTCACTATTTTGCAAAAGTGTATTTTATTTATAAAACAACTCTTGTTTCATAAACCTTAGTAAATTTAAACACTTTAAATTACTAAGCCTTTATAATTTTAAAAAATTTAAAATTATAAATTAAATCCAATTGTGATATTTTAAAATTTAACACTTAAATTTTACAAATTCACATTTGACCCACTAATTTTGCAAATCCATTGCTAAATTAATTTCAATTTAATCTCATTAAATTTGTGACTACACGTATAAATTAATTACTAAAACAATTTTAGAAAAAAATGCGTAAAAATGCATGACAGACAAAATTGGTAGGCATTTTCTATCTTAGATGACATGTGATATGCATGATAATATAATTATCATCAACAGAATTAAAAACATTCAACACAAGCGAAATGGAAAAAACTTGACCGGGTTTCATGAAAACCTAATAATTACAACCAAAATAAAAAAATGATATAATAAAAAAAAAAAAAACAAGTCTCTCTTGTAATTCTCCAACTTCTCTTTATGAGGTGGTGGTGGTCTTCTAAATTTCTAAAATCAAAAAAAAAACAAATAGATTTCAAAAATTTTACATTTTTTTTTTTTTTTTGGGAGGCTGATGGCTGGGCACTGCATATGCACACGGCCCAGCTTGGCTGTGTTCCAGCCCAGTCCAGAATGAGCAGGCCAGCCCGTGGCTGGTGGCCAAGTGACTGGGCAAGCTGGGTTCCCAGAACCCAGATCGTGACAATGGGTTGGATGCGGGGATTGGCTGAGGGCAGCCAACCGACCATGGCCGACGATCGGCCATGGCTGCGGTGCAGCCTGCCGGTGGTTTCCGTGCGATCTCCGGATCCGTCCGTACGGTCACCGACGGCGTCCGTACAGTCGCCGTCTCCACCTTCCTCTATTTTTTTTTTATAAAAATAAATAATAACTTTTCTTAAAAAAATATATGAAGAACAATTCTTCATCAAAAGAAAAATTACAACATAAATCCTATTTACAATTGATCTAATCAAAAGAAAATTACATCGTGATTCCTATTTACAATTGATCTAATCAAAAAGAAAATACAAACTAATTTCCATGAAACCGGAACAATTTACGACCAATCCATTCACACAAACATTCATTATCATGATCATAAATAGAAACATATATCAATATGCACAAGTGCCTACCCAAAATCATACAAAGATTATCATAATCACTCATTAAATTAATATAAGGTATTGCCTGCTCTGATATCAATTGTTGATTTCGAAAACCAGTTTTTAAAATTTTACGGAAACATGGTACGGATCAAATCGCATATATAAATTTTCTCAAAATTTTTCCAGCCACAATACTTATATTAATTTAACAAAATAAATTAAGAAAAAAGTTTAGAGATTGACCGTTGTCCGATTAGGTCGAAATTCTTGAACTCCTTCAAGAACCTTCTTGAGTACTACAAATCTTTCGGAACACAATCTTCTTGAGAACTCCAAGTCCTT